>CM065384.1:46945000-47360000 GCA_033060915.1 Euryodendron excelsum
ATCGTCTTGCGGCAGCGGCTTAGGAATCAAAGATCGTCTGTATGATTCTGTATCGGTTTAGATATGGATTGGTTGCTTTGAATCACCAATTTCGGACAAGGGATTATGGAACCAGGGAAAGCGTCGCCGTAGCTTTGGAATCAGCTGGTAAAGACCATTCTCCGATCGAGTTTATGATTGGTTTATATCAGATTGACCCAGGCGATCAAGTTTCTGGCAGAGTCGAATGTTTACCGGCTGCATACAACTTCGCTTTTAACTGCAAATAATTATTTGTATGAGATAATTGCTCGAATTGGCATCCAATTGTTGGACGGTCGATAATCTAAAATTGATTTACAATAACAATAAAATAAAGTCAGAATTTTGATTGACCCCTTCAAAAAGATAACCCTCCAACTGCCCTTCCCTCAACTGGCGGTGAAGGCTCATTTAGTAGACAACGAGCGAGTAGCAAGCGGAGCTTGAAGAAGCGAGCCTCTATCAGAGAAAGCCATTGCGCGCTAGCCTCTTGTATAGGGTTCCAAACCTGCGCACCCCTAGCTTTATTGCAAGCCAAAAACCTTGATAAATTCCCCTTTCCCTTCTATCCTCCGTGGAAAAAAGATTGGTAGGCATCTAATTCATTTTTCCTTTTTAAGTTATTAGGCTGCTAAATTAGGATTTGTTGCTTATATTCAGTGTAGATAGAATATCACCATCACTTAACCTTTTTGTTCATACCATTTCTGAAAAAGAATATCTAACATGCACAAATTTCCTCATAGTGACAGAGTGCTGCTAGTGACATATTTGTCTTTAAACATGCGACACTAGTTTGTGATAGGAACAGGACACATATATAGATATATACAGATAAATATATATATATATATATATATGCTGAACCAAGTAAACTGTACTTGAGAGGGGCCATGGGATAAGGCATTAATTTTGGCAACGAAAGCTCAAGATATGCATTAGTATGTGCGACGTCCATCAAGATCGCAGAAAGTCAAAAAACAAGTCTACAGATGATTGATCATGCTTGCACTGAAACAACCAACAAACTAATTTCATCACAGAAGCTTTGTTTGACTGACTAATGTCCAAATCTATCAATACTATCAGCAAGTTGAAAGACAGCCCCCAACTTCTGAGGTTATCAAAGCTTAACCAGATACTGTTTTCTAGTTTGAAAATCATAATCGCGTGTAAATATCAGAGTACGAACACAAACAACAATTCCCATATGAACAAATGAAGAAAAAAAAAATCTAGAATGTAGTAAGAAATCAAACAATAATATCCTTACAGAGCAGAGGCGTTCGGGTTCAGGGACTCGATTATTCTGGAGAGCTGTAGCGTATTACTCATCTTGTTCATTCAAACAGAGAATTAGCTGGTGATTCATAAGGATTTTAAGAGCTGAGGAAAACCCAAAATGACCAGAACCACATACCCAAACACTCCATGAAAAAAATTTAAAGAATGTGTCCTAGTTTCTAACTGGTAAAAATCATCCGACTCTTTCATGGGATCTTCTCCGCAAGTGCTGTGAAACTGGGAAACCCTCAAAGAAATCCAAGACAGCGGCTTCTAGGTCCTCAACCGAGTACTTGATATATGTCTCAGGGTGCCTTCCACTCTCTATATGGCTCCTGAACCGGCCTAGGAATGACCGGTAAGCTGGAATCAACTTCTCCGACATTGATATACGAAGCTCCTCCCGGAGCTGCGGATCAGGCACCAACCATGTCGCCTGAGTCCGGTGGACCTCCTCAAACATGGCATTGAAGGTCTTGAACCTCTCTCTCAAAGCACTCTTGGACACCCCTGATGAGAAGCTCCCACTCACATGTAGCCCTTCATCTCTCAAACAGTACAGGACCCTCACCCAAGTTGATCTCTCATAGCTGGTGGCGGCCTGCCTGACCTTCCCAGTTAATTTCCTCAGGTAATCGTCTCCGATCATTTCTCTCAATTCGGGTGACCCCTTTATTTTCTGAACAATGTAACGAACATTGTTCATCATGAATAAATGAGCCAAAGAGGCATCCTTGTAGACCTTGGACTTGCCTTCCAAATTGAATTGTAAAACCACAATGATCCAAATCAAATGGAGAGATAAAGGGGTTTGCCCCTCCGGCTCCGCGAATTCCATATCTGGGGTCATCAGATCACCGGAATATCTCGATCCAGTTGACGGCTTAGATACAATCAATGCAATTAAGGTTTGCTTGTAATCAGAGATCAGGCTTATATAATTCATCACATATCTAGTCAAAGGGTGAATTGTACCTCCGGGGACCGGAATCCTCGACGGCTCACGAAGCACTGCGTTCTCAAATTCCGACAAAATACCCCTCGCAGCCTCGGCCAGCCGAGATAGTATCTCTGCCGCCTGAACTCGAATCGACTCCGATGAGCTGGATTGAAAAACAACATCAACGTCCGGCAGCAAATCCGACAAGGCGTCGTGTAGGTCCAAGATCTTGAATAACTTCTCCGGCGACCGACGACTGACACTTATAGCTTCGGCGAAGTTAAACAGCTGAATTGCTGGACCTTTAATGGTCTCCACGAAACACGCATCGTCTGTCGCGTTCCCTAACCCTTCGAAGATTTGCTCGCAGAGCTTTTTCTCACTTGCAAACAGCATTCGTACACAGACCTTAGCGGCTCGTATCCACCGCTTGATTTTCGTCTCCAACGCTTCCCACTCCAGTCTCTGGATATCGCCGATACTCAATTTCTCGATGCCGAGTCGTCGGAAGCTCGCGTCCACCGCAGACTTCCGCACACTGCCGTATACCTGAACACACTCGCGGAGGTATCCAGCTACGATCATCCTCTCCGCGATGCTTCTGAGATCGTAAATAGCTTCACACGGTATCAAATCGTACTCACGAATACAATCCGTAGATCGATAGCGCGAAATGGTACTACTCTCTTCTCCTCCTCCTTCTTGAAGCTCCACTACCACGCTCACCGCATCGTCGTCCGTGTAGTCTTCGTCCTGCAATTCGCCGACCGTACTGTCAGCCCTAGGAGTCGACCGAATCGAGGAGCTCGAATCGTTCAGCGATTCGGTTTCGATTGGGCTGTTGTGCGCAATCAGTATGTTCCGGAACTCGTCCTCGAGCCGAGCCATGGCGATCTGGATCGTGCTGTTGGCCTTGCTCTGGTCGTCGGTCAGCGCCGCCGATTCCATCGAGCGTTGAATCTCGTCCACGGCCTGCAAGTACCGATCGATCTCACGACGGTCGCCGTCGAAGATCATACGCTCCCTGGCTTCCTCCGACACCGTCGAATCCCACCGGAGTATTGTCTTCTCAGCTGATTCGAAAGCTACAATGACGCTTTCCGGCGATTCCATTGTCGGAAATTGGTGATTCAAAGCAACCAATCTATATCTTATAAACTGTTTTCGCTTCAGCTGTTTTTTTTCTTCTTGTGACCTGTGGTTGGGTTGGTGGGGTATGAATATGAATAGTGAGACAGCAATAGCAAGAGAATCAGCAGCAGCAGCTTTGGAATAGATTTTTGGAATTTCCTTTTGCCTCTTGAAAGCTATGTTTCTCTATGAATTAGTTCAGTAAAGAACAAAAAATTAAACGAAAAAGAAAAGGAAAATTGTGAAGTAATTGACTTTAAAATTCGTCGTAGGTGTAATTTCGTCAAGAATATTCCGCCCTCCCGTTCAAGTGCATGATGACGTAAGTAAGTATACTTTTTCCCCTCATTCTATCATCTTTATTTCCGTTATTTTGAAATTTTTGTCTGTTCTAGTGTTATTTTTTAAATTAAAAAAGTGTAATAATCGCTTTTCTGTCTTATCTTCTTTTTTAAAGTTTATGTTTAAATACTATCTCACTTTTCAAGTTTTTATTCAAATGTAATGTGAGGCTGCAACCATCAATGGATATTGCATTTTCAAATGTTGTTCCTTTTGTTAATTTTGTTTTACTAATATTTTATTTTTTACTAATCACAAGTTGTCATGGAGCTTGATTGGGAGACTTTAACTAAAACAAGAACTACTGAGGAGTCACTTTCTTTGAATGTACCCAAATCTCATGATTAAATTTCAATGCCTTGGCCCTAGACATATAGTTGATAAATGCCATCTAAATTGGAAAACTGCAACATTAGTTGACTTTGCTGCAAGAAAAACATTCAACTTTGATTTAAATGACATGGCAATTCACATTTGGCCCTAGAATCTGTGTGGAAATCACATATAGAAGTTTCTGAGCTTAAGTCCGGAAACACATATAGCAAGTTATACATTAAAGGAAGAATTCATGATATTACCTTTACCATCTACACATTTTGAAGTATGGGAATTGATGGAGTTCTAATCAAATTGATATAGCAGAAGTAAGTTTATTAACTCTCTCAATTTGATGCAAGTTGATTTCCTTGAATGCTACCTTGTTAAAGCCCAGCCAAGGAAAGAGTATAATGAGCTGGTTCTGTACCTTCTCTCTAAAAATTAATGGTTTCATTGAATAATTAGCATAGCAAAAATTTAATGAAGTCAACTTAACTACTGCCAAAATTGTCCGACATTCACGTGCATGCATGCACGCTTGCACGTACGAAAATGATTTAAAAAAATAAGAACAATTACACAGGCTAGAATCTCTAGAAGAAAAATTTTAAAATAATTGATGAATTCTAGTGATTGGAGGAGGTATGGGACAATTCTTTATGTAGCTGCCTCGAGTGCTGTTACGATTTTCCCATTTTGAGGTAATTTTAAAGAACTGTGTGACCTGTTTGTGCCTACAAGTACTGCTGCCGAAATACAATTGGTGACAACCAATCTAGATGTTATATATATGTATATACATGTGTGTATCAAAATTAAGAGTTAGCATGACAGATTTGAATTATCTTCATTTTATGATTTAGAATGAAAATTTTTATTCTATAACCAATGGATTAGATGTAATTCTCTTTATTTTTATATTATTTACATGTAAACACCTCAATCAATGAAATAAAATTTTTTATTTCAAATTATAGAATAGAGAGAATCTAAATCCTTGCACAGTCTTAATCTATGTTAGTTGAAGTGTGTGAAATTTGGTCTGAACACCTTTAGCTACTGAACTGAAAAAACAAAAACAAAAAAAAACTTTCCAAATTTTGGTAGCTGAGGTTTTTGACAAAAGACAAACAACATAGGCCCATGTAAGCTGTGGCTTTCGTGGAAAGTATGAGGATGCAAAGCAAACTCTTCTAGGAAAATAGGAATGAAGGTGACTAGGCCCTTTTCAGCGACCCTTCTTTGTATGTTTCAATGTTTGTTAGCTTTGGACCTTTTGGTTGGAAAGACTTTCATGTTTAGATGTGGACAATCAAGCTGATCTAAGAGTTTCTCATATCATTGCATTGTAGTTTGTTTTGAACCATTGGATATTGTTGTGCGGTTCAATTGTATATGATTTCCTCTGCATTAATTTTCAATGTGAATTTGTGGTGTTTTTTTTTTTTTTGAACTGATTGTCTGGGTGATCTTGCCCACACTTCAACTAATTTCGAAGTCTGTATAATCCTTCTATCCCACACAAATCAAATAATTATTAAGCAAAAGTCTTAAAAAAAACTCTTGTGCTTGGCAAGAGTCGAATCACTGACCTCCCTTTGGGAGGCCACGAGTTCTAGCCGGTTGGTTATCTATGATGCTAAAGCTGAATAAATTCTTACAATGGTTGTCATGAACATTTGTAGTCATCTATGATTTGGAAATAGAAAATACAGTGGGACTTTTTCAAAGCTCATTAAACATCACAATGCTTGCTTAAATTGCAAAGATCAACCCTTTTTTTCTTTCTTTATTTTTGTGAAAACCTTGATTACCCCAAGAATATATCCTAATCCAGATCCTGGTACAACCTTCCTTTAATTGCGATTTGTATTGAAATTAAAAATACTGATTCTTTAGCCTTAATTATTAAATGTATCAATGTTAAAAGTGCCTTGTACGTATAATATGGAGCCTCTATATATCGCTTCCTAAAGTTTTGGTTTAATGTGCAAGTAAATGTTAATTGGAATTAGAACAATAAAATTCCTAAACTATTTTCTTTTTTCTTTCTATGGGGCTTCCAGTCCCAATGGTGGGCTATTGTTGTTTTCCAGGTTAGGAGCCTCCATAAGTGGACCATTCTCATTAAATATTCATATCTTCTCCAGCTGTAATGCTTATTAGATAGAGAAGGGCTGACTTTCATGTTTAAAATTCTCAATGAGTTGGAACTTGGAAGTTTTTTTAATGGGGTTTTCCAGTGCAAATCACTGAGGTGTAAATTGGATCTTGATGAGCAAGCATGAAGATTGAGCCAACCAATGCACCAGAGTGCAGAGATACAGCACTTACAAACTCACCAAAGAAATATGTATCTGTGCCTGATGAATTACTGTCGCCATATTTCTTAGAAGTGCTCCATTCATCTTTCTGTGGAGTGCAACAAAATGCCCCATTCGTGCATGTCAGACTCAAATTCTGGAATAATCTCTGGCAGCACTATCTAATGAATTCAGCCTTGTGCCTGAGCTACTTGTCTGTCCTTCCTGGATATTGCAATATTTTTTATTTATTTTTCCGAGTTACAGATAATTCAAGATTCTAAGAACCAAGATAAGCTCCTTCTTGTTAATATTGTCCTAGAAAATTTGATGAAGGTAGAGCCTATGAATGGTACTAGAGAACTCCCATTACTAATCACTAACACCCCTCCTCCCAAATGCCTTTCACAATGTTTTGCATCAGCTTGGAGGAGTGAATTGATTTGTTGACAAGTGTGCTTTCCTAGAGTACTGAAAATTGATATTTGTTAGGAATACAGAAAAGCAACTTTGTGCAGAATGTTGAGGATTTTACTTCTGAGAAACATGTTATGCATACAGCAAGCAACCCTGTTAGGCCGTGGACTACCCTGGCCTCGCGTAACAGCTACGAAAGAATTTTGCTATGTGACAAGGGAAACGGATAGCTTCTGCGTATAAACAACAATAAAGTACAAAAACCAACAAAATTCAATGCTACATTGCTAATAGAACACTAAGGAAAGCTGAAAAACCTAAACAGGGAAGAAAAAAAAATTGTCTATGCATCAGAGAATTCAGCTTCTGAGCTACAGGGACTTGTTTTGGGTCATGATTTCCACAAGTACATAACTTACACCCCCAACCCCAAGCAATCAAATACATGCCAGGTTGTTACTGAGAACTTCTTTAGCAGCTACAAGGAAGAAAGGGTATTAATTATAAAATTCTATAGTACATAAAATTCAAGTTTCAATGTAGTATTTTGTTCTAGTAGCATTGGGCAATTTCTCTGTTGCCAACTTAATTCTTCTCCAAAAGTTAAAGAAATTCCAGTTCAGAAGTTGAATGCGATGTGTTGAATCTACCACGTTCATCTTTACTTTTTAAAATATGAACTTCTATGTAAGCTCCTAATTAAGACCATACCAGATGTGTATCTGTAAGTCGGATCATTTTCTCTCTCGAAGAGTTGTGTTTGCTCATATCCTTTCTTTCAATTCCGAGAAAAAATTACTGATGGAGTGCCAATGTCTTGCAGCCCGACAACTAATTAGGATATATCAAAGGCAAAACTACCACTATTTCGATGCGCGGATCGTTCTCCAAAGCTTTCATGTCTCCTCCCGGAGAGCCCACCGTAGCCCTCTTGTACAATTGCTACATCGGATTCTGGAGACATTTCAGCATATCCATGCCGCAGTGATGGTAGTGCTTGGACTGGTCTAGCCTCTTGGCCTCCACCATTACTTTGTTGTATCTCCTCTATCATTTTAATCACCTCTCTAATGTCCGGCCGTTGCTCGGGATTACTTCCTGTACAAGCTGCGCCAATGCGGAGGAGCCCTTCCATCTCACCCAGAGAATTTTTAGAGTTTGTGATCTCTGGATCAAACAACTCAACTTCTCTCCTCTCTGCAATGGCGGATCTTACCCATTGGACCACGTCGGTCCCACCCTTGCCGTTGTTCAGGTATTGAGAAGGGAATTTCCCCGTGAGGATCTCAAGAATGATGACTCCTAGACAGTAAACATCGGATTTTGGAGAGAGCTGGTGGGTCTGTGCAGCCTCGGGAGACTTGTAGGCGTGCAGTGCTTGCTCCGCTGCTTGGTTGTCAATCAACGGGCTAAATCCATAGTCTACAAGCAATGGTTCACAGTCAGAATCGAGAAGAACGTTGCTTGATTTGAGATTTCCGTGAGGCAAGTCTAAGGAAGCAAGTTCAGTATGAAGGTAATCCAATCCTTGGGCAATTCCTTGAACAATCTTTACGCGGGCAGGCCAATTGAGCTCAGCATGGCTGGGTCCGCGATCACCTAAAAGAGATATTCAGTTATTGTTGAAAACCATGCAAAATGTTATAAACATAATCTTGACAAGTATGCAAAACAATCAAATATAACACACAAATTTATGAAGCTCGGATTCAGACCGTGCAATAGGTAAAGTAAGCTGCCTTTGGGAATGTACTCGTTGATTAATAGCTTCTCGTCTTTCTGATAATGGTAGGCCAAAGGTGTCAAAACATTCTGGTGTCGTAGGCTACCGAGCCGCCTGACATGGGCATCAAATCCAACTTTCCCCATCTTATTCATATCTTTGATCCTCTTCACCACTAGTGTCATCCCGTTAGCCATCATGGCCTTGTAAGATGATCCCATCACCCCGTTTGCCATCACCTCCGCGCCTGACTTCATCAAATCTGTCAACCCAAAAAAACCCCTCTCTTCATTTACCAACACCAGATCCCCACCGCCCGTCTCTTTATGAGAACCCCTACGGCTTGATCCCGTGCCTTTCCGGCTCGAATTCATATCCTTTTTACTCGTACTTGACATCCCCACCTCGACTGACTCGTCAAGATTTTCATTCTCGAGCAAATTGAATTTCTCCTGCCTTCGCCTCAGTACAAAGATTGCCACAATCATGACCGAAAGAATCACCACGGCCGTTGTCATGAGCCCAGCAGCGATCTTATTAGATTCATTGTTGTTGGTAGAGACATTCGCTGCCTTATTATCAGCAAGTTGGGCGTTGCATGCCGTACCTGTGTTTCCCCCACAAAGCCCAGAATTTCCCTGGAATGAGCTCCCGTCGAATTTTGTCAAACTCGATGGAATTTCCCCTCCCAAGCTATTGTTTGAGAGGTCAACTGACTCCAATGTGGGTTGTCCCAGCGCCGGAATCGGCCCCGAAAATTGATTGTTTTCCAGGTGTAATTCTGTTAGGTTGGACAGTAGAGACAACGATGCTGGAATTTGTCCCGTGAAATCATTATCCGCAAGCCACACTTTCTTCAGAGACCCCATTTTTTCGAAGTAATTAGATGGAATCTCGCCAGAAAACTGATTCTTCGACAAGAATAGCGCCTTCAAAGCACCCAATCGATTGAAGTCCGGAATTGGACCCGAGAAAGAATTGTTCTGCAAACTTATCACTCGAAGGCCCTCCAACTCAAGCAGAGCATCCACATCCACTTTCCCCGACAGAGCCATGTCTTCGAGACGAAGAACGCTGACGAGGCCGTTCTCACAGAAAACGCCGTCCCATCCCCCCTTCCGGTTTACGACACAAGGGGCCGAGCCTAACCCCCAATTGTCGATCTTCAATGTGTGTGTAAACGATTTCTTGAGCTTGATCAGAGCTTCAGAATCTGTAAGTGAAGATGCCACGGGAGAGAGAACCAAGAAAATGTAACAGAGGATAGACGGTTCAAGAACATGAACAATGGCCATCATTAATTTATTTCACCGTGGATGTATGTCTCGGGGCAAAAACAGCAGGCTCATTCTCCGTTTCTGTTCGATATGTCGTGTTATTTTCATGGTGTGTTTTGGGGATTTGGTCATGAAGATGGGTAAAGCCTCAGGATGAGGGAAGACAGAGGAGTGCGTAAGGGACGAGAGAGAGAGTTTGAATTCTTGTTTTTGACCAAGTCATTGGCTAGACCGTTATTATCGTTGATGAGGTCGGAGATTTTTCCTGGAATCGTTGAAGTTCATTTGACCTGTCGTAACCGTAAAAACTGTCTTAAGCCTTGGACATGGACAACTATGCCCTCTGATGGATAGATTATGCCAAGCTAACAATAACACAACGAGTGTTTCCTATATCGGGGCACGTTTGGTAAGCTAGAAATTTTCCGGATGAATTGATAGATATTACGGCATATTGTTTGAAGATTTTATTAGGCAACTCTAGCTTACTTAAAAGGCCATGGATTATGCATCTTTTCACTTGAATGAGGAGGGGAAGAACCACTAGCTGTTAGTTCAAGGTAAAAATTCGGATTTTTTTGCTCAATACTTCGATTCAAGTTTCCATAGTCATTCGGGACCTAAACTTACCATTCAATGCTCAAAGCATGAGATACGACCTAAATGTCGACCCCGACGTAGGAGGGTGAGATCTCTCACAAATTGTTGTATGGTACTAAAAGGTAACACTCATTAATAAATATGTACAGTAGCCTGCCTACGTATCTGAGAGAGAGAGAGGGGGGGAAGAAGGCCATAATTAGATTTTCAGCCTCATCAATGAAGAAAATATTTAATACTATAGTGATAGTGGTATCACTAGGCAATTAAATAAATCCACTTGAGCATGCTAAAATCTGCCTTACCAAATATGTCACATTAGCTGTGGAGCAAGTTTGAGAACAAGTCCCAACAATCTGCTTGATTTGAATTGATTTGGGTGTTCTCGTGATTTTATTAGTTATGTTGCACCTAATGTTTTCTAAATTAAATGAGTAGTCGACATGGTTGCAAAATTTTGTTGATGTTAACCCTGCTAAATTTGGGTTGAGTTTGGTGTCAAATTGTACCGAAAATGATAAATCCAATTGTATGTGCCAATATTCAAACGAAGTTGGGGAAAATTTAGATTTGAATTTAGGAAAAGTGGCCTTCTATTTTTATTAATTTGGTCGAACTTTTGAAAAATTAAATGAAACTAGTTGAAATTCGGCCTAAAACAAAATTTAAAATTTAGAAAAAAAACCCAAACATAGCATTTCTTCCTGCAATCTCTTTAAAATTTCCTTCTCTTTGCTTCTTTTCCCTCCTATCAAATATAGCATTGAGCTTGACTGTACATATACCTATTCTTTTGCCATTGCTGATGTTGCAACTACCAGATACAAGGCTAGACAGGGTTCTAGAAATATAATAATTACACCAACTACCGATTCACAAGGCTGGACTGGATTCAAGAAATATAATAATTAAAGTCAGAAAAACAAAAAACACGTAATCTCCAAATGGCATCATTGTTCACAACTTCACAAGATATGCAACTCGAGATTTACTGTGACACCAATAAACACACTTCTATAGGCTTAACGCAGACTGTAGCATGGACCCAAAAGAAAATTTAGAATGGATGAACTGCAGTTAATGCCTTGTAGTGTAAATTCTACATAAAAAGCCTGTTTTATTATTATTATTATTTATTTATTATTTTTAGTTATAGGGTATCAAGGCATTTAACTGACAATTTTCGTCTAACATTATTGTCCACATGAACTATATAAATTTTAATTAAATAAATAATGAATGATCACAAAAAAATATAAAAAGATAGAACTTGATATTTCACGATCTAACATAAAATCAGACCAGTTTATTCAAGTTTTTCATTTTGTATCGGCATATGAAAAACGTGTGTTATGTGCTGTGGGTGTCCTGGAAAGTTCAATCCATACGTTGAATGATTTAAGGACCACCTTCACATATGGGGACCATATTTTGTAGGGTTTGCGCACGGCACTATCAGCATTATATTATTGTGTGAGAAAGGACTCGTTTTGCGCGTAGAATGAGTCGTGTGATGCGAGAACTTCAAAGGAAAGTGGTTTAAATGTACTTTTTCCAACATGTCTCTCTCCTATTTTTAAAGTCATCACAGGATTCACATGGTGTATTTGTGGGGTTAGAAAATAAAGTTCTCCAACCCCGAACAGACTGGCATGAATTGAAAGTCATGACCTCAAAAAGAAGCTACTACAATATTGTAGAACTACGGGCTAATTCTCATGGAAGGACATTGCCGATGCAACTTGAGTTTTTTTTTTATAGTACTTGTGTTTGGATTCTGTATTTATAAAAATAAAAAAATAGATAAAAAATAAAATTATTCTTATTATTTGATTGTTAAGAAAAAGTAATAGCTAAAAAAAACCAAAAAAGAAATGAATGAAGAAAATTATAGTTTCTTATTTACCTCAAACAAGACTATTGAATTTCAAATCTCACATTATTTTTATTTTTATTTTTTATTCTTTTTTTTTCTTTCTATCAATAAATTATGATTCCAAGTGTGAATATCTACCTTCTTTATCAACGACTTATCAAGGGATAGGTGGAAAAATATTTGAGCTCCGTTTGATTGAACGGGAAATTATTCATTACAGAATATCTTCGTACTAAAACCTCTTATAATTAAGTAAAGTTATTATTATTATTGTCGTCCTATTTTTCCGTGTTTGACAGACATATTTCGAAAACAATTGTTTAGTTAAAGCATTTTATCAAATAGTAGATGGGCATGGAAAACAAGGTCACGAGAGCAAAATAAAACATGTCAAACGACTGTTTTGATGGAGAAGACAGCTAGTTGCAGAGACTAAAAGTAATGCAGGAGGTTGGAATCAAATTTCAACCGTGAATGTTGTAGAAATCAACTTCTATATACGTACATGGAGAAAACGAATTACTTGGCAAAGGGGTCCGGTCCGGGTCGGGTACAACTGAACATTCAAGAATTAAGTAGTATTACTAGTGTGCATGAGTTAGGTTGGATTGATCCTTGCTAGACCCATTATCAACTTAATCTTTGATAGATTTTAAAATTTTGAATCCAGAATCAAACCGATTCTCTTATGGAACTAAATCTCGAATTGGTTCGATTTAGTTTTACATATCGGATAAGTTCGGGCCTTGACCGGATTAGGTCTGATTGGATCCGCTCTCTCATGAAACTAAATCTCAAATTGGTTCGATTCAGTTTCACATATCGGGTAAGTTCGGGCCTTGACTGGATTAGGTCTGGTCGGTTCCGTTTTTTTATGTGAAACATAAATTTTTTATTTAAAAACAAGAATAATCTTATATCTTTAATTTTTAAAAAATAATTAAATAACACTATATAAACACATGCTAAGAATAATAAAGTATAAATAACAATAGTTTAAAAACATATACATAATATATACAGATTTTTGTTGAATAAATAGGTTGAGTCTCGATTTGATTTTCTGATTAGGTTGGTTCGGTTCAAGTTAAAAAAAAGTAAACTCCAAAACGAACTCAATTTATCGATTTAATATTTTTTAAATCTGAAAATCGAACTAAACATTTGACAAATATGAATCAAACTGATCCATTCGGACCAAATTAATTTGACTCTCGGCTTTTTCAGTTTCTTTGTACACCTAAGCAGTTGCATAATCAATTAGTCATGACCGTCGGATACAACAATACATACCAGCGCCAGTCGATCTGGGGGAAGGTTCGTTGGTTCATGGTTGGAGCCTGAAGTACATGATGATACACATACCATACAATACAGGGTAGTATAGGCACCCATTTGGCCACGTGATTTGCATGATCTGTCTGATGCATAGTGTGCCACGAGCTTTGGTGTACTGACCCATTTATGATCTCGACACGTGTTGATCTTATGATCACATACAGGCAATCCACTTAAACGTGGCGGTATTTAGGTCACCGCCGCTAGTGGCGAAGGGAGAAACGTGTAGTGGCCGTTCTTGGCGTTGTTTTATTTTGAGGCCGTGGGACCTACCTGCGGTCCTTCGACTTGCCCCTGTCGGCACGCAAAAGAAGCACACCCTTCCACCCAAATTCCCAAATTAATTTAACCCTGCGGCCCTACACAAAGCACAACATAACCAGCCGCCCCATAGAATACGTCAAGTCGTCAATAGCCAGCTTACCACCAGAGCAGAAGAAAAATTCTTTAAAAATTATGAATAGAGACAATTAAATCTACAGATTTACAAAATACACCCGCAACAATACAACAAAATAGTTCATCATTTTCTTTTCCTTATATAGGTTGGGTTGAGTGCGGGGTATTTTATTTTTTTTACTTGGATACCTTTTACTAATTAAATTGTTTTTTCTTATCACTTAAAGACCAATTTGGAAAATCTTAATTTTGGATCATTTCAGGTCCAAAAAATCATTGTCAATTAGTTTGCAGTAAAACACAAAATCATTAACAAAGTTTTCATTAAAAAAACCCCAAAAAAACTCAATATTTGATTTTTGGAAAAAATATTTGCATCATTTGTGTATCTTTACATACAAATAGAATAGATAAAATTCAAGCTCTTAAAATCCTATAATTGATACATTTTTTGAAAAAAAAGCAAAAAGGTGTGAACCTATAACTTGATTGTTGTACGAGAAGAAGAATGTGATGATGATGTCGTGATGAAATAGTAGTCGCATATTGAGACAATAAGGAATCATAATTATAAGTTAGTTAGCACCCAAGTAAATTTGATAAGCTAAGCCTTGTTGCTCGATGGCTTTCTTAAAATTTATGATAAAAGCAACATAGTAATTCCAAAATGAGTACTAAGCAACAAGAATTTCAGGTAACTAAAGTAGGTGACTATCTCAGACAATATCCATCTATAAATAGTCATTCAAAATGAGGGAACAAAATAAAAACCTACGTTCTATCGTTTAACATTGATAAATGCATAATGATTGAAGAATTAGCATTACATGTTTTTAATAATTTTAACAAACACATACTTAATATGCTAAGCTACAAGGGAGAATTGTAAAAGTACATAATTGTGGGGATCCAGATGCTAATACCTTAAAGTTGCAGACCTGGTCAAACGTGAAAGGGGCGTTCTTGTAAATTAAACAAATGCAGGAGAGCATATTTGAAGTTTTGGACCTCGTGTTCTCGCACCTTGAATTCTTCTACCCACAGTTCCACCACCTTCGGTTTGGAATACATACCTTCTCCTTTTCTTTGTCTGTCGGCACTCAATTAACACGTGCTTGAAATTAACAACGATTTTCAAAAGGAAAAATAAACATAAAGCCACCGCACAAAACTCGATCAGACAAAGCTAAAAGTTGAAGAACCTCACTCTGTCTTCCACATGCATATGGTATATAACAACCTATTCCTCCTTTTCACCTAACTATACCTGAACCCAAAACAAATTTGTTATCAAAAACTCACTTGCATGATTCTTTGATCAGTTTTGTGGAGAAAAAGTGAAGTTTGGTTTGAGAAAAGCATGTCAAGTTCGCAAGTTTTTTCAGATAGCCGGAAGTCCGGCAAGTCACCGGAGAAATCTAATTTTGCACAGACTTGCAACCGCTTGAGTCAGTACCTGAAGGAAAGAGGGAGCCTGAGAGATCTTGGCCTTGAAATAGCTGGGAAACGGGAACCCAAAGGTACGATTTCGGAATCTCTTCTGGTTCTTTTGTTCAGAAAAAGTTCTGGAATTCTGTACCTAGTCTCTCAATCAAGCAGAAAATACTTTTTTTTATGTAAATTTTTTCATTTATCCTCTTGAACATGATTATGCTTTAATATTTGGCTATTTGAGCCAAGATTTCTTTGTTTTCAGCTCTTATTTTCCTATCCCAGTTATTAATTTTCAGCTACTTCAGTTTTCAACGAATCTAAGCATTTGTAATTTTGGCAATGATTCAGCAGGAAGACCCGAAACGAGAAATTTGTTTCCTAATATGGAAAAACCGGGTGCAATATCGGCAAACCATGGACTTATGGATCTCTTCCCTCAGCATGCTGGGGTGGGTTGCCCCATTACCATGGAAACGAAGCCTAAAACCGCTCCAATGACAATCTTTTACGGCGGACAAGTGTTCGTGTTTGATAATTTTTTGGCAGACAAAGCTGAGGAACTGATGAAATTAGCCGGCGGGGAAAGCTGTCCGAAGCCCAGTGGCTTTCTTTCAACCCCCGGAGCAGAAAATATCAAGTCCGGCGATTCTGTAGCCTCCGGCTCGCAGTCGACTCCGGCTAGCCCTATTATCCTTACCCAAGAACATCGACCACAACCTCAAGCTACAGCTGGTTCAGGTAATTGCTTTGTGATCTATAAAGATTTTCTCAACCAATGACCTCTATAGAATTTGTAAATTAACCATATTTTTGTGGGAATTTTTGTGTGTTTCAGATCTGCCCATGCCGAGAAGAGCATCACTTCACCGGTTCCTTGAGAAGAGAAAAGACAGGGTCACTGCCACAGCACCGTATCAAGTACGCGGCGGCGCATCCACTTCATCTCCCAAACATCATGAGGAACAGCTTGCTCTCAAGTTATAGCCAACTATTGCTTTGTTTTACGATGAAACTCGATTTCCAGAATTGTTTCCACTTGGGGCTTCTGGCTTCTAGTTCCAGACAGCTTAGACTCTGACGTTCAATTTTGTTATTTTTAGGTTTTTGTTAGGATATTAATTTTGTAACCACTATTTATGTAGTCGTCCAACTTTGAAGATTTTTATGAGTTTGTTCTTCCTTCTTATGGTTTTGGTAGGATCTTAATATGCAAAATCAATTTTTGATACAAATACCGATGTATTGCCCACATTGCTGAGATCTCCTTGGAATTGAACTTAGCCTTTTGAATCAATCTGAATATTACAAAACGCTTTTGAGTTTGGTTCCTAAATCTCATGTCTCATCAGTATTAGCATTAATCATAAAACAAACTCAAATCTTTTTTTGGACCTCATACCATTCTTATGACTGATTTATACCAAAGTAATCACATCTTATGATATACCATCTTATGATTATCATTGATAAAGCGTAGTTGATCTTATTGTCGAAGTAACTCGAAAGTATTATCCAAGCAATGCATCAATTGATCATATAATTAATGCTATAACCAACTTTATTTTTTAAAAAAGAAATTTTCACATTCTTAAATTCTTCGTCTTTTTTTTTTTTGAATGTTAAAATATCCTTACCTTATGAGAAGACAATTTGTTTTGGAAAGTCAAATCTTACACAATTCATTAAAATGAAAGTAGAATTTGAGACTATGATTAATACACACACCTAATTCCTACCGGTATAGGAATCAGCTCAATATGAAATCTCGGTCCCGAGCCTAGAACGCTCCATTTGCATTGGATGCAGGCCCCAAGACCTAAAAACGTGACTTGCACTGGGTGCAGGCCCCAAGACCTAAAAACGTGTTGCAGGTCAAGAGATTGATTTTCACTTGTACTGAATGTTGGTCAAAGACTAAAAAACGTGCAGTAGGTCAAGAGATTGATTTTTACTTGCCCTGGCGCAAGTCCAAAGACCAAAAAACGTGCAGCAAGCCAAGAGATTAATTTTTTTAAAAAGTTGAACTCCACTCAATCCATTAAAACAAAAAATAGAGATTGAGAGTATAAATAACACACGACCTGGGGAACCATCATAATAAAATTTAGTTCTAGCTGTTTTGCTGCAAATACTTTTCACTGCCTACTGGGCTAGATCAATTTCGTATTGATCAAGCCAATAGTTATAGTCCTCAGACAACTTTTTTTTATCGATTGGGCTCAAGTTCTATACTGCCCATGACTCGCGCCTCATTCGGGCTAAATTTTTGCCCAGACAAAATCACATCTCAAAATATCTCCCGCAAAGCAAATCTCTGCAATATTCCAGTCGCAATGGCCTCTTTCTAGTGAGTGTCGCCAAAAATCCAGTTCATAATGAAAAAAAACCCAAGAAAGCGTAGAAGGCTAAAGGCCTTAAATAACCCAGGTGGCTGAGTAGTAAATTGTACAAATTTAATTTAAAAAGTTAATAAACTTATAGCTTGGACAATAATTTTTTCAAGTCTAGTTGAAAAATTAACAAGTTTCAACATATAAATTTTACCTATTTATATATAATGAGCTAATTTCAAACGAGTTTTTAATATGTTTTCAACTCAGGTTAGTTTTACAATTTAGTGGTTACATGGCATTTTTTTTTTTTTGAATTATAAGATCAAGGTCTTGGGCTAACTATTGATACTGTGTTTGAAATCTGAATTCATCAAAGAAAAAGAGAAAAAATAAAATAAAATAAAATAAAAATTTATTCTTTTTTTCTAAATTTTTTTTTATATTTTTTTATTATCAAATTTTTAATCAAAACACAGCCTCAAGCTCATACAGGCTACCCATAGTTCATAATCCACAATGAACCCTGCAAACTTCGTATAATTGCCACAAAGCGATATGGAGAGGTTTCGAACTGACGACCACATTCTATTGGCTAGTGAGCCTTTATGCTGCCACAGGTAATTTTATTCTTGCCCTTTTGGAGCCCTCCTTTTCTATGCGTCTTTGTCATTTTGGCTTGTTCGAGGACGTTCTTTTTTCCTCCTCACTCTCGAAACCTACCCCCTTCGAACCCTAAGTTCTATCGATTTTCCCTGTTAATCGATTTCAAAGAAACACTAAAATCGTAGAGAAAGAACAAAAATGCAGCATCAGAGGCTGAAGCAACAGCAACAACAACAACAACAGGCCTTGATGCAGCAAGCAGCTCTCCTTCAACAGCAATCTATGTACCATCCTGGTCTCTTGGCTGCCCCTCAGGTTCGAACATTTCATCTATATATGTATATATTTGTTTGTGTATATGTATACATTATGTCAATTTCTTGGTTGATGTGATTGCGATGTAGGGGTTTTGTGTTTGTTTGTTTGATCTTCGAGTTGTTATCGTGTTTACATAATTTAGAGCTTTTTGTGGAGTTAGGGTTTACGATTATTGTCTCGGTCTGAGATTTAGGGATTTGGTGTTCGCTTGTTTGTGGTGGATTTGTCTTCTTCTGGAACCTAGGGTTTTTGGTTGTTGGTGTATTTGAAAGAAGTTGCGGCTGTGGATTGTATATGTTTGAAGAGTTTAGGGCTTTGGGTAGCTAGGGTTTTGGGGTTTGGAATTGGTAATGCTTCGGTGTTTTAGGGCCTTGATGTTTTGAAAATTGATTGTCTGTTGGCTTTCTAGTCTTAATTATGTTTGCTTATGGGAGAGAGAATTTGCGTTTACATGTGTTTGGGCTTGCTAGTTGGTATCAATTTTCGCTTTTCCTTCGAATTTCCACGCATTTCTGGTTAGTTTGTTGTCACACCTTCTCATCTTCCCATCCTCAACCGATTTGGAACCATTAGCTTTGCAATTGCAAGGGCATCCCTGCCCTTTCTTTTTCTCTGGTTTCTTGGAAGTAACAAGAAAGACAAAACTTTGTTTAGTCTTGGGCTTGAAATACTGTGTGTTGGGTTAGGCTGAGACGCTGAGTTGAGATTGCTTCTGTGATGAACAGTAAAATTCTTTTTTTGTGACAGTTCTAATGCATGCAAATTTCTAGAACTTGCTCATCCATGTGCGGGCTTGCTGGGGCCCTTTCCCCAAACCTTGCACTAGGGAAGCTATGACCATCTGACCATGCCAATACATTATTTTTTTCCCCCTAATGTAGGACTCAACCTATTTTTTAATGGTTGGTATTTTGCTTATTTTTTCAGAACTGAGCAAAGCATTAATCTGAGAGCTGTTTTTTCTCCTAAAAATGTGAGTCCTAGATTAGAGAGTTTATAGTTATTGGGCACCTTGTATTATCTATTATACATGTAAAGACATTAAAAATTCTTATTAACCAATGGAAGCCCCAAGGGAGGGTAATTCACATTTTCATCTTGACTTATTTGAATAACGAAGCCTATCTTTTTTTGTATGTTATTCGATTGTGTTACTTTCAAATAAAACGGGAAATGGCATTGAGCAATTGAACCATATCTAATAATACTCTTTTGTTGTTGGATTTTCTCGAGGGTTTGTGCCTTGTGCATTATGACTTAGATGCCATTTTATGGACTTCAGATAAGTTGTGTCTGGTCTTCTACAGTTTGATGCCTTGTGATTGTTGTTTTATAGATTTTGGGTAAGTTGGAAACTGAAGTTGCTGAAGTTAACTTGACAAGATGGCTATTGAGCCAATTGAACCAGGATGGGCTGATTAGGATATAATTATTCTTGTAGGTTCAGTGTGAGATAAATCTTTCCTATATTTTGATGCCTTTATTTAATTTGGATTGGATTTAAGTCTTTTGCGCCATGTCAGTCTTTTATGTAATTGTGGTAAAGTTTAGAATCTAGATGGGGATGTCCATTGAAAATAGTTTTGTTGTTTGGGGGTTGAAATTTCTCTTGATGTAGGCAGTTAAAGTAGGCATTCTTTTCTAGAATTTTATTTTGTTACTTTTCTTTTGTTTCTTTTTTTTTTTACTTTTTTATTTTGCAGATTGAGCCAATCCCAAGTGGAAATCTGCCTCCTGGGTTTGATCCAAGTACATGCCGCAGTGTGTGAGTTTTGACCGGACATTTTCCCCCTTATATTTTTGGTCTTTTCTTTTATTGCATGTTTGTTGTTTACCATTATGCTCATGCAATGGGCAACACAATCTTTGCTACGTATGAAATGTAGTAGTTGTTGCAGTTTTGTTTAGTCATCTTTACCTTTAAGATTTGCTTTCTTTTCTTTCCTCCTTTATTTATATGTTCCAAAAATATTAAATCAGTAATAATACAACATAAATATGCGATGCTTACTTGTTTGATTCTGACAGCTGGAGGAGATTCTTATTGGTCAATTTATTTTCTTTGTTTTCTTCTTTTTTTAAAACTTCTAGTTTTTTTGCTTTTGAGAAAATGCAGGTATGTAGGAAACATTCATACACAGGTTACAGAACCCCTCCTTCAGGAGGTTTTTTCAAGTACTGGCCCCATCGAGGGCTGCAAGCTTATTAGAAAGGAGAAGGTATTGTGTTATATCTGCAGTTTTGACACTTCCTGGTTGTATGTTGTTGTACAATACTGTGGAAAGGCTTAGTGGACCAAGATGACATGCTTTATCTTGTTCAGTTTGCCATATATTTTTTTCACTTTGCTAGCTGCTTCTTATCATGAGGTTGACATTTCTGTTGTTAATCTTAAATGCAGTCATCCTATGGATTCGTTCATTACTTTGATCGTAGATCAGCGGCAATTGCTATATTGTCTCTTAATGGAAGGCACCTGTACGTAGAATTCTTAGTGGTTCTTCATTATATTCTTTCTTCATTCTGCCCTCGTATCTCATGCTGTTTTTGACTTATTTGCAGGTTTGGGCAGCCTATCAAAGTTAATTGGGCATATGCCAGTGGTCAGAGGGAAGACACATCAAGTGGGTGCACTTTGTGTTTGGTCTTCAATATTTAAATTCTGTAGCATTTAATAGTAGGGATGTTTCATGATTTTTTCTTCAATGGTATTTTATGATATTGCTACCTTGTTATACAGGTCACTATAACATTTTTGTTGGTGATCTCAGCCCTGAGGTTACTGATGCTATGCTGTTTGCATGCTTCTCTGTGTACCCCAGTTGTTCGTAAGCTTCTATACGCTGATCATTTTCCCTTCTACGAAAATGGAATTTTGGATTAAACTTCGTTATCTTAATCTATTTGAATAAGTTGGTATAGTATGGGTGGACTAATTTTCCATGTGTGCTGGTTTCCAGTGATGCAAGAGTTATGTGGGATCAGAAGACTGGGCGTTCAAGAGGGTTTGGATTTGTTGCTTTCCGGAATCAACAGGTGACATTTTTTAAATTGATATCTGCTGACAATTTGAGATTTCAGCTTTTTGTACTGAAACTAATTTCTCATTATCTCTTTGCCCTTATTTATCTGTCCAGGATGCTCAAAGTGCAATAAATGACTTGACTGGTATGGACAATTTAAATTTCTTTGCATTAGCTTTATTCACATTATGTCTTTGACTTAGCTGTTAAATGTTTATTTCAGTTTAATGTGCCTTAGTGCAATTTTACTAGAATTTAACTTCCCTCTGCGTCAATTGCTATTGCCTAGACTCTGGAATAGGTGCAATAACTGGACACAACATGCATGAACACAAGTCCACTTTTTAAAAGCATTGTGACAAAGGTTTTCCAACTAAGTGAAGAAGTTGAGCGTTTGATTTGTAAACATATTCTCTTAACTGATTAGCCAGAAGTATTGTAGCAGAAGAATATTCGTGATTGCCTGTAAATAACTCTATAGAGTTGTGCAGCTTCTTATGCTTTGCTCGTCCTATGTGACACCAATGTGCACTGGTACTATTCATTGTTCAGGAAAGTGGCTTGGTAGTAGACAGATACGTTGTAACTGGGCTACGAAAGGTGCTGGATCTAATGATGACAAGCAGAGCTCTGATGCCAAAAGTGTGGTGGAACTAACAACTGGCTCTTCAGGTGAGTCAAGAAGGAAGAACCTTAAATTATAAGAACTACTGGAAGCTATAGAGATTTGTGTATCTCTTTTCTGAACTTTGTTTCAATATTGGTTTGTCACTGTCTTCTTATTCTGATTCTGGGTTAACTACCTTCATTGTGACATCATTACATATGAAGTTTAGCCATCCTATCAAGTTAAAAATAATTTTGATTTATAACTATTTGCTTGTTTATCAATGAAAAGAATTATTTTCTGTTTGATTTCGTTGGATGTGCTATTGTTTTCCTGTTTACCTGTGTCCATTGATGCTTTCGTTCTGGATGTGCCTGGATTGTAGAACTTTATGTTGTCCTTACATTGTCTGACTTGTCAACGAGCACCAATGTACTTGCATTTTTGTTTGCTTTTGCAGAGGATGGTAAAGAGTCTATCAACAATGATGGGCCTGAGAATAATCCTCAATACACCACTGTTTACGTTGGCAATCTTGCTCCGGAGGCAAGAAACCTTCTTTGTCTTCTATTATAACTTCTTCTCCACCTTATCTATCCTCATGGTTGTGGAAAGTTACTCGAAGTCCATATTTGGGACTGAGGTCAGGTGGACTCTTCCACATGCGACAGATTCCTTGTAGCTTTCTTTATTTTCCCTACTTGGAAAAGGGATCTAGAATGCTAGGGCTTTTATTTTTATAAAATGTCTTACATCCATCTCTTTTTATTTGGAATCGAATACAATTTCTAAAACTTAATTTAGATTTAACCTCCATGAATTCTGGATATCTAATACTTTCTGGATTTTGTGTTTTTGATTGTTTGTGACTTTATGTGATCTGATGTAATCTGCAGGTGACTCAGCTTGATCTGCATCGCCACTTCCATGCTCTTGGTGCTGGAGTAATTGAGGAAGTTCGTGTCCAACGTGATAAGGGCTTTGGTTTTGTGAGATACAGTACCCATGCCGAGACAGCTCTCGCCATTCAGATGGGAAATACCCAGTCACTTCTCTTTGGCAAGCAAATCAAGGTATGCCATGGTGCTCGTTTATAGTAAAGCTGTTGTACCTGTTTTTGAGTTATATTGCTCATATTTTATTGCCCTCTTTGTCAGTTTGAGATAAATCCCATTGAAGTAGTTAACTGCCAGCTTATGAACTCTAGTGATGTTTTCTTTTGCTAGGCTGTATTTTATATAGGATACACTTGCTCTGGTCATCCAAAGAATGAATCTCAATTCCGCATATTTGTGATTCTGGATTTCCAATTCATATATTTAGAAACCCAGAGGTTTAGGGTTGGTAACTCTTACATCTTTTTGTATTTTCTGCTGTCAAAATCACTCTGTTTTGAAGACTAGGCCAAGCTATCAGCTTAAGGAGATGGGGATGATTAGAGTGGTGTTCGTAAGTTTGTTATTTTGATTTTCTGGGTTGTAACAGTACGTTGGTTTCGTAGTAAGCATTTAAAAGATTTATTAGGATTTTATACAACCACCTGATGCTTCGTAGAAGTATAGACTTGAAAATGGTGAGGGTTATTTCTTGTGTACTTATTTCACTATGCAGTTCTATGTTTGCTGTCATATTGCTTGGATTGATCAATGTTTTATGCTTGTAGTGCTCATGGGGTAGCAAGCCAACTCCACCTGGAACAAGTTCAAACCCACTTCCTCCACCTGCAGCTGCACCTTTGCCAGGCCTTTCAGCCACTGACCTTTTGGCCTATGAGCGACAATTGGCAATGAGCAAGATGGGTGGCGTCCATACCCTTATGCACTCCCAAGGGCAGCATCCTCTTAAACAGGCAGCTATGGGAATGGGTGCTGCTGGAGCTAGCCAAGCTATTTATGATGGTGGCTTCCAGAATGTTGCCGCTGCCCAGCAGCTCATGTACTACCAGTGAGATATATAAGATGTGTTTCATTGTGGGTGAAACCTTAATTTTCCTGCCTTTGCGGGTCTTATATCGAGAGTTTTCAAACATCTAGGGAGTTTTTAAGATGTTTTGCTTTTTTTGGAGTTTGTGGTGGTTGCCAACTCAGTATATGCTTACTAACATATTGATACACATCATAATGTATGTTTTTCTGTTTTCAACTATAGCATCATGTAGGGATTGAGTGGTAATGGCTGTTACAAGTTGGCTGTTTGGTGCAGTTTTTGGTTTTTTGGTTTTAAAGGTTTTCTATATAGACATGTGGTTTGTGTAATCTGTACGAGTTTTTTTAATGAACATCCGTGTATGACCTTTACATTTTCACACCAGTACGTTCACGGTAAACTGATGGGATTTAAAACCAGTTAGATTTTGCGGCTGCAGATGGCATTGAACCACAAATTATGGCAAGTATTGGCTTCTAAGTATTGGAGAACCATATAGCATTGGGCAACTGAGCACGTAATACGAACAAAATTTGGGGCACATAAGGTTTAATGAAGCTAGACTAGATAGTAGTTAAAAAAATTTCTCTGCCAAAGGTAAATTATTAAATAAAAATGCTAACGCAATTCTATACGAATAACATTTTCCATGGCATTTTTATAAGTATGGACCGAAATGATTAGCCTCTTGATATTTTTACTGAATGAATTATAAAGAGCCATACCATATGTGTGAAAATTCTGTATATAAATTGTATTTGCAAGCAATTACTCTTCTTAAATTACATTTAACCAAAGTTTTTTTTGGGGTCAAAACCTTGCACCTGCACCCAGGTCCAATCATAGAATCACAGCTGCCGAACATTCCATAATACATGAATCACAGCTAAACAATCCGTGATAAATCTTTTCCAATTGGTCATTTACCATGTCGACATTGCACATTCTAGGATTCATAGGTTCCAAAAAGGATGCTTCAATTCGTGTAATTTCACTCAAGGTTTGGTCACACAAACAAATAGTAACAACGAAATAAAAAGAAGACCACAATTGTATGGTAAACGCCTTACTAGGCTATGCAAATAAAGATTTAACAACCACCACAAACATAGAGAAGAATAAGTAGATGAAGAAGAAGAAGAAGGTGTGAAAAGATTAGCATGCAAATAGTAACATTAAGATACAAAAATGGTTATTCGCTGGAACTGGTCCGCAAGCCATCCTCAACCTCTAAGAATATTCACCCTTCAACACATTAGTAAAAGGGAAGAAGAAACCTAACAGGTAACATAGACCAATCAATCTGATTGTAACAGTGCAATATATTTATCATAGAATTTCCCAGCTTGCTCGAGATCTCCAAGCTCAGTATAACAATCAGCTATTGCTCCATAAGCTTCTGTATTCCCAGAATCCTCTCCCTCTCGTTCTGAGATGGCCAAAACCATGGAATGGTATTTAATGGCTTCTCGGTATTTACCCTGCCTTTGCAGTGAGGCTCCTGAAAGACAAATATTCCAATTCATTAAGCAAAAAAAGGTTTAATTACACCATTCCCAAAAGACTAAAAAATCACCTCACTTGGTAGATTAGTTAAGTGAGCAATTATCTAATACCAAGGAGGCAAGGAAAATAGTTCCAACACATACAAGCAACACTTGTGACCAATAGCTAGCTTGTAGTTTGCTATCCAGCTCAAGTTTAAAATGCTCAACTTAAAAACATGCAAAGAGAAAGAAGGGTGATAAACACAATAGTCAATACGAGCAGTTGGCGTGCACTTGAATGGGCATTGTAGAATTACCTATTGACAATAGCTATTCCATCATCTTTCATTTCTACATAAGTTTCTACATTCTAAGAAAACAAACTCGACTTGCTTCAGGTTTTAAGCTAATAATGGGGATTTGCTTACGAGGGCAACTGTAGCCAGCCAATGGACCAGCATTTACTTCGATCTCTTCCGCAACTTCACAATGTTTTCTGTCTACAGCCACTTTTCTATCTCCTCTTTTCAAACGTCTACATCCCAAGTCTTTCTACATTTACATTTGTAGAACTTTAAAAATAAAAAAAAATGGGAAAGAAAGAAAAGGTGATCACTCTGTTTCCAAACCCACACTTGAATTTCTCATGCTTTGCATTTTTTTATTGCTTTGAAATGTAGGAACTCCTCTAGTTAGCTCCATGAGATGACAATGCAATAATACTAAATACAAGGAAACTAACAATAAATTTTGGCATGACAATACAAAAGTTCTGCAAGTAATTGGGAAGGAATGTAATTTGGTTTACAACTTCTAATTGAAGTATCATGGATGAATAAGAAGAGTAATAGCTATATCGGACAAGTGCAGATGCTGATACCCAGTGGATGTTCCTCAAAATGCATGGAACATAACCTCAACATGTCCATAATTTGAAGAAGATCACTTCATTTTGGAGACATGCTTCTTCTAAAACACTCCAAATGGTCCAACAAGCCTGGGACATTGGGTGGCAGTGCCTTTCAAAGGCACTTATGTAAAACTATCATAACTTGGACTAGCTTTACAAGTAAGAGTTGGTAATAGAATGCAGGTTTCAGTTCAGCCTGAGAAGCAATTGAAGGAGAACAGTAGGTGAGGGGTCATATTTGTGCATGCATGTGAAAACCACGGACATAGAATCCAAATTCTAGTTTTTAAATATTCACTTTATCAAGGTCCTATATACATGGTTTGTGCCTCTTTGGCACTCTGTGGAATGGTCACATTGTATAAAGGGGTCACTAGATTGATGTATCTGGATTGTGTCAAATCCATTTGTACCCGACTAAACTTTCAACAAAAGCAAAGACCAAAGAATTATTTAAAATCAAACACCATGGCATATCCTACCCTTCAGATAAGTTTCATAATTCCTTTAAACAGCAGTAATTAAGTAAAGATACGAGGCCAAAAATAAGGAGACAAGAACAGATCACCAACCTAAGCCTCTAGCAGCCTTCTTCTCCTTAATTGGATCCCCTACACTCTGAGCAAGTTCAAGAGCTGCCTTAAACTCCACAAATGCATTATCCAGATCTTGAATCCTCAAAAAATTCTTTCCAGATTTCAAACGAGAAATTAACTCATGCTTCCTTGGGTCAACAATTACTTCACTGTCTGGTACTCTACCACCAACAGGAGCATAACTTAAATTGGGGGCATAAGACTCGATGTTTGCTTGCCTTCTTAGAGCTGCATTGATCTGGCGAAGCTGCTCATTCAGCCGCGCTAATTCTCCTTTCCTCTGTCGTGCAAGCAGCCCTGTAGTACAGAAATTACAATACCATTGAAGTCGAATTATGTGGAATCTAACTGGAGCTAAAATCTGTACACGTAATAACATGTAAAGGGGATCTCCTTCCGCAATTGAGTGACAAAGAAAGATGTGATTGAGGATAGTAACATCTTATTGCTATGACTATTTACCTAATCTAACATCACAGGTAAATGACCTTGGCATGTAAGTGAGGAACAAAACTGAAGGTTACCACTTAACATGGCTCCAAAGTGTCTTACCTCCAACTGTGGCCCCTATAAGGGATACAAATAACAGTAAGGGCATGTTGAAAACAGAGCTATCAGCCTCACATGTTCCTGCTAGAGCTTCAAAGGGTGTACTTAACATCAACGCATTAGTGACAATAAGTGCCACAGCTGGGGATCTTCCAAGAACCATCACCTGCCAAAATAAGGAATTCCAATGGAGGAATTCATTGACAACGACAGAAATGTAATCAGGCCCTCTGTGGCCCTGATTCATCATAAATCCATACTACTGAGACATATATAAGTGCACTGGAATAAATGCATGTTTCCAGCTACTAAAACAGCTTGACGGTTTCATTTAACTTGTCATACTCCCCGCTCACATTTATATCCATGTAATACCCAACTCACATCCAAATAAGAACAGAACTTCTAGTTCATGACTATAACGGAATAGGAAACTAAATGAATTAGTGCTTACATCCTAAAAAAATTATTATAGAAAATGAT
Source organism: Euryodendron excelsum (assembly GCA_033060915.1). Taxonomy (NCBI): domain Eukaryota; kingdom Viridiplantae; phylum Streptophyta; class Magnoliopsida; order Ericales; family Pentaphylacaceae; genus Euryodendron; species Euryodendron excelsum. Next base: position 46,973,239 of record CM065384.1, read on the forward strand.
AAGTGTTAAGAGCCAAAACCAAATTAAATGAACTTTCTCATTCACTTTCATGATGTAGAAGTATTCAAGCTTGGAGTGATAGAGAGTGCAGCCAAAGAATAGAATATATGCAACAAAATCTGTCAACGTGGATGTTTATAGGCAGATAGATTGAGGGAATGAAGTTCTCTACACGTAGTATGAGCTTTGTTTACCAACTTCTAAGCAAGTGAATACAAATATTACATGTCACATCAGAATAAAAAGAAGTTCAAAACTGATATGGGATGACTCACCAGCATACCTGATGAGCAACTAAGCCTTCCAGCGTGGTGTCAGAATCTAGTTGTGTATGCGCAATATCACAAATTCCTTCTGATATAAAGGTGTTTACAAGCATAGACTGGCTTCCTAGCAGTGCCTGATCAGCCTCAAATTCTTCACTAGAAGCATCTCCAAAGGATGACACAAACTTCTTTAGTTTAAAAGGAACAGAAGCCAACTTACCTGAAAAATGTGTTTTATATTCAAAAGCATGCTGTGATGTCTTAACCACTAACATAAAGTTATCAAGAACTGGTATAGGCAATGTAGAGTCTCCTACTAAAACTGTAAAAGAATATTGGCATGAACAAATAACTTTTCTTGGGCTTGGAAGCTTGTTCAATACCCAATATCGTCAAGAACTAAAACAATAAACTTTCCAATGACAACGATAACAGGTGCAGCTGTGATATAGAGGTCTAGCAAAACATGGAGAGTAAATTGCAATAAGTGGAACTCTAGGGATGGAGGGGTACTTTCCTCCAAGATATTGCATCTATTTTTCTGTTGTATAATAACCCACTATCTCTGTTATTCTACTTTATTAAAGCCTTAACTTATACGTGAATTAGATTGACATAATTTCCCCAACAGAACCCCTGCATGAAGTGATCTTCTTCATGACATGTCTAAACCTTTTCAATTGTACCTCACCCAACATCTATGAAGCAAGTACCCCCAAAGTATGGAAAAGGTGATAGAGGAGATTCCAATTCACTGGATGAATCAACTAGGCGTTTGTATGCAATTGCATATATCATTTTTATCGCCGTCTATTGTATGGCAGTCTTATACTTTCTAAATAAGCTGTTGGCAAGAGTTGAAAGATCCAAAGAACGTTTGCTGCCTTTGTCATCATATGCTTTTAATGAGGTTAGGAAATTAGGATCAACAAAAATGTGACCCTTGCTAGATAAAAGAGTACAAACATAGCATAAGATTTTTGCCATATGGAATCAAAGAATTTCAAACTTCTAAACAATTATAATGCTGGGTTAAAAATTTGAGGATTTTTGAGAGGGAGAGCAATATATCATCATCAAAACAATACAACTCACAATTGTGGTCTCCTAATTTAGTCTAATTTTATTATGTGCAAGTGAAAATTTGTTATACTACTAAAAAAATTGAAAATACAACCATGCACTTTTGTAGGGTTTAACTCAAAGTTGAAAAGGTAGTTTCAGTGTTCTAGACTAGATTAAATTAGGACTTCTTGTTTGATATAAGAACTTGAAGTGTGGTGATTAAATCTAAATAAAACTAACAAATCAACTAACCCTATTTTATTGCATAGTTCTTTCCCCTTTTAAATGCTTTTTCTTCCTCTTTATGTTCCATTTTCTCTCTTGGCACATGCCGTCAATCATTTCTGAAACAATGTCCTCGACTCATTAGCACGCATTAATGTGATACAAGTTCCAGATCAGCTACATGTATGTGATGTACATTGCCAGGTTGAGTTGATTACTTGATTAGATACTCCGGAAAGTGTGAGACTTCAATTTCTTTTTTGTTCTCTTTCTTGACTTTCTTGGCAAACAAACAGAGTGGAGAGAAAATACTCAAAAATAAAGTAACTATGCAAAGAATATTCGTGTAATATAACAACTTTACTCAAAAGAACAAAAATTGAACAAAACGTGTAGGAATTTATGAAGACCGGAGAGAGACTGACCAAAGACATGGCGTTTAAGGGGAAGCTGGCCAAAGGGAGATGTACGGCGGTCAATTCCGGTGGAGTCTGGGCGGAGGAGTACGCAGGAGCAAATGACGACCACCGCCATTCCTACGGATAGGTGCTGATATTTCAGTTGCTCTTTTATCCAAAGAAAATGCTTAGAGCGCGTTTGCCTCCGCGGACAACGTTATCCTTATTCCTAACCCCCTTTGTGGATTTATGCTGACTCGGCAGTCGGCGCCGTCTAAAGCATAGATGGGTGGTAGGGTCAAATACCGAGCAACAGGGAGAGAAACTATTCAATGTTCTTGAAACACTACATCATTCTTATCATACTATTAATATAGTGGTGGTGCCTTACCTTGTTAGGTAAAGTTAAATATTACACCTAAGAACTCACTTGCACATGAATGATGGAGTAAGGTCATGTGGCTTTTCAAAAGCAATGAATAATTTCTCGTGATGGGTGTCCCACTATTAGGAGAAATTATTCACTAAATTCGAAACACCACATTAGTATAATAATATAGTGTGTTCAATCAAATAAAAATAAATATATATTTTTAATTTTTGTCGACTCAATTATATGAGCGATAAATATGAATATGTTAAGAAAATTATTATTTTTATTATTCTAAAAATTAGACTAATTAACTTAAAAATTAAGTCAATTAACTTAAAATAAAAATACATATTTATTTTTAATTAGTTGAGCCAGAGTTATGTACTGAATAATTTCTCCACTATCAGGCTAATCTTGGCTCCACGTCTTTTTGCTTTTTGTACACGTATACGTTAGTTGCTCGTTTCCATCAGGTAATTTAGCAATATGTTTTTTTTGTCTTTATTACTTTCTTAGTTTTTTTTTATAGCAACCCACGAGTATTTTTTTAGTTGAAATCTATTTTTTATTATTACTTTTTTTTTTTTACAGCTTTTTAGGTTATATTTTAACTTTTTTTTATTCAAATTCAAAAAAACTTGACAAAAAATCATAAACTGCATAAATAAGCAAATTCATAAACCTACCGATACGACCTTATATTATTATTCTGCACTAAAAATTTGATGTGGAAGAATGTTAGCAAAAATCAAGGCGTTCGAACTTAGAATCATGTAAAACTTAGTGATTTGATTAGAAACGTAATTGAGATCAAGTATCCACACTAAACTATGAATCTTGTCAGTTTTTGACCAAATTCTTTCTGTTATGGCCTTGAAATTGGTTAAGAGGATGTTGGAGTCCAATGTTTTTGGATATCGTGCGAAATTCTACAGTACAGTGGAGTAAACGCCGAAAATTACACGTAATGGAACTCTCTCCCCACTGTAGCGGTTTTTGTTAAGTTTGATCACGGGCGGACACTGGTTGGGTCAAGTCCACATAAAAATAATTTTTATTGAGTTTAGAACTTAATTTTAAAACCACTCAAAATAAAAATTACATTCCCGTTACATAGATATATTAAAATAATAAATAAATTATTTTACATATTTTTCATATCAAGCCAGGCTTTAAACAAATTTTCAAACCCATCCATTAATATAGTAGAGCTTAAAAAACTTTACAAAACTTATAAACAATGGTAAGTATAGAGAGGTCTAGCGAGCCCGTGCCCACTCTAGGTACAATACATACTCGTCCGTCAAAAAGAAAGAAGAAACTGTTTAATTAAAAATAAATGAATGATGCGGCAAAGAAAAATGATGTGACAAGTTATTAACGCATTAAAAAGTAGCTAGCAAAGATTAAGGGATGTTTGGATGAGTAGCTTATAAGTTATAAGTTAATTTTAAAAAATTACTTTTTTAAATGACTTTTTAAAAAAATTGTATTAGATACAAGGTACTACACTTTTTTATCATTAACCAAATATAATTCAAAAATATAATAAATTTAATGCATAAGTTACTAATTAAGTTAAGTCTAAACACATCCTAAATAAAATAATTGAGCATGTTAAAAGAAATGTAACCGACACTTTGCTCTGTCTCTGTTTAAGAGGTTGAAAAATAAGCACCTTACACAAGGTTTAAAATGGAGAATCATACGATAAAGGAAAAAAGAAAAAGAACGTCTGGTTAGGCAGGTAGTCGAGAAGTATCAATCTTCATTTGAAAACATTTAATTTTACAATCTTCAATACAATTCATTTCTTGAGTCATTGACTTCTTCACAAACTAAGATCTAATACCCTCTAAATCTTTTCAACCATGCTTGAATCGTTGCAATTGATGTTTGATTTTGAAGATAAGTACGTACTATTACTGGAAGCTGAATTGAATGATTTGCGGTTGAACGAGCCTATCATTCATGGCATGACTATATGCATCAAAATATTAATCTTCATTTGAAGACATTCAATTATACAATCTTCAATACAATTCATTTCTCGAGTCAGTTAGAATTCTTCGCTAACTAAAATCTAATACCTTGAATTTTTTCAACAATCGTTGCAATTAATGTTCAATTTCAAAGAGAAGTATGTACTAGTACTGGAAGCTGAATTGAACAATTTGCGGTTGAACGAGCCTGTCATTCATCGCATAACAATATGCATCAAAGTATTAATTTGATGTTGTTTCTTTGATTTCAAAATAATATCTTTTGTTTATTTGATTGATCATCTTTGAGTTTTATCTGAAATTATCATTGACCAATTGGCATATCTTTGTTTTTTTTTTATTTTTTATGCATTGTTCGTATATATATTTCTTGATTATTCCAGTTGCAAGGAGACGGTTGAGATGATATCCTAAGGTCCTTTGCATCCTAAAAATTCTGTCGACATAATGGACTTTTTGGTTGATGAATGATGAGACGTTCCCGTTGGTGGGAATTTTTTTTTTTGTCACAACCTGCCAAGTCATAGCATAGAAGACGCCCCACAGATGGTTTCAACTTTCAAGTGAGGCCCTCATCCTATTTATGCTAATCTACCTTCTCAATCCACGGTAGAGATTGGTTTGATTTTAGGTGAAAGTTAAGTTATCAAGATAATTTTTACAATATCTCCCATTAGAAATATGTATAAGATTCTAGAATATTTCATACTTCTAGAATCTTTTGCACAACTATACAATAATTCATAGAGTGACACCTTATATATCAGCCTATTTGAAACTTGGAAAAAAGAAGAGAAATAATGAAAAAATTAAAAATTTTGTTATTTACTTGTTTGATATTACCAAGGACAGAAAGGAAAGAGAAAGAGAAGGGAAATGAAGGGAAAATGGAGGAGAAAAAATTTATTCTCTCTCCCTCTCTCTCTCTTCTTTTTCTCCACTTTTTTTTTTTTAATTTTCTTTGTAAAACCAAACACTTCATTTTCTCTTTCCTTTCCTTTCTTTTGTCTTCTCTTTCCTTCTCCAAATTCCAAACATGCTCTAAATTCCCTACTAGTCACTATACAAGATATCAGGAGAAGAATCTAGAATACAGAAAAATCTAAAGTAAGGTAACCATCCAGTAAATCAAACAATTCAAGCAAACTTGAGTGTTCCTTCAACTATTTTTATTGAACTCTCTTGACTTTCTCATATTGAGTGTAAGTGGGCTCAAAGGTAAGGAATGAATATCTAGTGGAATTAGGAGTGCAAGCAGGACAATAACCCGTCGGTAGCTCAGTGGTGCAACCCATAGTTTTTTGTATTAGTATTTTAAATGTATAACTTACTTGGGGCATAGAAGGGGAACATTAGATTATTTTAAACAAAATTTAATATAAATATCGATCCCCTTAGAGAAAGTCTTTGACTGTGACAGTTATACATAGATATATATATATATATATATTAATTTCTATATTTATATCTATACCTATTATAAAAGCGAGAGTGTCCTGTTTGTCGTCTTTGATATGTATTGGAATTTTACGTTATATTAAACCGGCTCCTTACAATGAAATCAAACCCATATTTGTCCAAAAAAATTGTTGCTACTACAATAATAATAATTAATAAATATATGACAAAAAATTCTTTTTTTTATCACTTACCCAATGAAGTGAAAATAATTAATTTTTCTTTTTTGATGTGTTAGGAAAATGATAATAAAATTAATAAATGTTTGGCAAAAAATTCAGTTTTTGTTTGGCTCCCTATAGAAAAATATGCACAAATAATTTTATTCCCTTTCATTTTCAATTCTCTTGGTAAATTCAAGATCTAATAATAACATTTATATTTCTAAGACACTGAATGTCAAAGTTTAGCAATGAGTGGACTTTATCGGCAAGTAAAAATAAATATTAAGAAGCATAGCCGTAGTAGTGGCAAGTTATACAGATGAGACTGCAATAGAACAGATTCGATTGATAGACAATGATAATGGTGGTTTTGTCATTGTGGTGATACAATGTGGGATAGAGAGGCAATTGTCAGATTTGGGAGTGCTGATCTTGATGGTAGTGTTATATTGAATAGTTAGTTATAAGATGAGAGGTAATATGATGATATTGATGTTAATTATAAATAATAATGTATTATAGTTAAGTTTCAACAATTAGAAGTGTAATTTACTTATTTTTTATTTTGGTGCTAGTAATATCTGATTATAAAGAACAATGTAATTATTTAATAAATTTGTAGCAAATCAGCAATGCTAATATAGAAAGAAAATTATGGACCCAAATTTCCATTAAATATATTATTAGTTAAGTGATCCCATATTATATAATTTTTTGTAAAATAAACAAACATAATTAAAAATAATTTTATGTAAAACAAGACATGTATGTGTGTGTCTGCATATACATGTATGATTGCGTACTATAACATAAGATTTGTGTATCTGTAGGCTATAACATGATGGGTAAAATGATTTTTAAAAAAATAATAATAATAATAATTTTTTTGTCTTTTATATATATATATATATATTTAATGAAATAATGTAGTCACATGCTAAAACATGCCAAACCACCAGTTTATATAAAGAGAGAGGGCTGGGTGGGGTGGCTTGCAGAAGGTTAAAACATTGCATGAGTATTGGCATTTTCATAGTGTGTAAGCATATGTTTAGAACTTGGAGAAAAAAAAAAAGAGAAGAAAAAATCATTGTTTACTATTTCTTTCCTATTTGTTTATGCAAAGAAAATAGAAAGATAGTGGAGGGAAATAAGAGATAGATTGATTTAAATTTTTTTCTCTTTTTTTTTCTCCTTCTTTTTATTTTTTTTTATTTTCTCTTTCCTTCCCTTCCCTCCCACAAGTTCCAAATAGGCTCTTAGTGTACATAATTGGCTAGTAACTTAATAAATAGTTTTTCACCTTAAGTTGGTGTGTACTGTTAATCATCAATCTATAATTTTTAACCTACCACGTACTAAAATATAAGATGTGACATTTAGTTTTATTTTTAACTTAATGACATTTAGTTTTATTTTTAACTTAATTTGATTTTTTAAATTTTACACTAAAATCTGATTTTAACAGTTAAATCATCAATGCTAAGAATTTAGCACCAAGGCACCCTTTTGATGATTGCTTTTTCGAAGTACTCTTTTCTTCTCTACTTAAAAAAAAAAAAAAAAGCAAAATAGAAAAAAATAATGTTGTTCTGCACATGAAGTAATTTTTAAAAGCCAAAATAAAAGTATTTTTTAAAAGCAAACTTTTATTGCCTTCTATAATAAAGATTGTTTGGATCAACATATTTATCAGCTTATTTAATTATTAATTATTTTTAATCAAAATTTAATTTTCTACTATTTTTAGGAGTTTTTTTTATGGCAATTTTTACTTTTTTATTAAAAACTAAAAGGAAAGCCATAAGATAGCTTATTCAATACAGAACACACCTTTTGTTTGGTGGCCATCTATCTTAGAGCAACTCCAATAACCTCTTCAAATCTCTCCTGTTAGCTATTATAGAGAGCCAACTCCCATTTTCTTGCTCCAATGGGCTCTCCATCTGGCTCACTATTTTAGCTTTTGTCAATATCGCTCGCTACATTTAGTAAGCGAAGTAGCACTCACTATCTGCAATGGAAGTCCTACTGGCAACTTTTCCCTCCATCTTCCTTCACCATTTCGTTGGCGCAAAGGCATAGATATGAAGAAGAACCAGCAACAAGTATGGCTCTCTCTTTCTCCCTCCCTCCCTCCCTCCCTGCACAGCTGTATTCCCCTCATCTGCCCTCCCTTGCTTCCCTTCACACCTCTAGAAACCCTTCCTTCCCCCACCTTTCCCTCTCCCTCTCCCCTCTCTTTCTCCCTCCCTATACATGGTTAGTGTCTACATATACGTACATTTATTATTATACGTATATATTATTTGGGATTTGATTGATATTGTTATATGATTTCTGTCTAATTTGTCAATTCATGTATCAGAGTAGTGTTTCGAAATTTTTTTAATTTCTACTTTTTCTGAATTGGGTTTGTTTAATAGCATATGCATTGTTGTGATTATTCATCTATGAGAATTTTTAGCCTATTGCTTTGTGGATCTACAAAGTTGTGAACTTGAAATTATCTCCAGCTATGGGGAAAAAAGAAGAAGAAAGAAATATTGGATTTTGCATGAGAATTGAGTTCATTAATCTTAGACTGCTAAACATCCATTAAAAAATAGTCTGAGTGCAACCAATTGACAAAAGTTGGCATGTGAAACTCTAACTTGTTTAGCATTATACTTAGCTTAATAGCATACTTATGGTGCATGATTATCCTTAATCAAGGAGCTTGATTGGCATGGTTTAATAAGGACTTACATTTGGGGGATTATCATATTTTTAAATATGATTAGTGAGCTTAATTCATGATTAATTAGCTTAATTAATCTTCATGCTCAGCTTATGTTAATCACGATTAATTATCATAAGTGTGATTAATTATGTCAATTATGTGAATTAGAGGTGGATTAAGGAAGTAAAGAGGTGCTAGGTGAGGGTTTAACCCTAAGACACTAAGGCATGTACTTCATGTGTGAAAGGTGTGTATTTCACTAATTTTGCTAGCAAGGGTGTGTGTGTGACATGTGTGGATAATAGATACACATTGTATCTATTTTGTGTCTTGCAAGACAAGAAAGAGAGGAGCTTGGTTCTACAATTGTTGGCAGAGAAAGAAGAAGAAAGAAAAAAAGATGAGAAAGAAGAATTCAAGAGAGAAAGTGTTGTGTTTATTCCTTGAGGTGCAAACTATATATTGATGCGTGTTCCATTGTATTTTTATCTATTGTTATATGATAGCATGCCATGGAGGTTGAATGGAAGTGGAGAGGAGAAGGGTGATTAGGGTTCCAAAGAGGAAGGCTTGAATTTGTTATATTGTGTATGTTTTGGGATGCTTGAGAACTTGTTTATAGTCTTAGAGTTTCATTTTGAACCTTTGAGATACTTGTTGTGGTGTTGAAATGGTGATGAGTGCTTAAAAATTATGTTGAGAAGTTAATTTTCGAGCCAAAATGTGTGGGCGGTCGCCCCCGGACCTTAGGAGTAGACACATGAGACATTTTGCTGCAAAATTTTGGTCTCTGTTCCAAGCTATCGACACCTAGTGCAGAAGTGTCGACACATTGAACAAAAATTTGACTCACTGCCTCAAGGAGGCGACACATGAGATTGAGGAGCCGACATCTGTGCCTGGCAGACTCAACACACTTTAATAAAATAGTCATAACTTTCTCTAGAGAACTTGAAATGATGCACCGTTTAAAGCATTGAAAACTAGACTCATGAGGCTTTTTATTGATATAAAGTGGGTATTCTAATTCTTTGTAGATTGAGAGATATAGCATTTTAAAGATGACCTAAAATTTCTATCAACAACCTAGTTTTCCAGAATTTTAATCCAACTTTTATTGGACATAAATCCTTCATCTAAAATGTATTTTTGATTCATAACCTTTCAATATAAAAGTCTCTAAACCTATTTTCAAATGAGATTGACCTATTGCAATGTTTTGAATTTTGGTGAAAGTAGTTTCTTGTCTTTGGTTGCATTGGGGGAAGGGTTTAACATCCTATTGAGTTCTAATGTATCATGGATGTTCTCAATCATATGTTTAAAAAGTATAAGCTATAATTATGCATTGTTTATGAGTTATAGCATCTATTTCATCATGTTTGATGTGGTGGTATTTGGTAGGTTCGAAAGCGGATCATACTATTCCGGTTCAACTGAAAGAGTAGCTCTATTTGAGAGTAAGCGGTATCAGGTGGGGATATTGATGATCTTATTCATATTAAATTGAATGCTTTGTTGTGAATGATGGTGATAGATTGTGGGAATATAAGATGATCTTAGTCATAATGCATTGGTTGTTGGATTATACGATGGCATTTGTATACAATACATTGTGTGTGCATACTTTACATTGCATAGAGGAGGTTTAGCCGAGTGAGGGATAACCTAAGGTTTAGCCGATGTGGGGCTAACCTAAAGGGTGTCGATGTGGGACATCCTTGATAACAAGCCATCGATATATTGAGCCAATGTTATCAAAATAGCATGCACATATGTGGTGTATCATACATTGCATCACAAGAGGCATTTTGTTTATTGTTGATTGTGTATTATCTATTGATGATTAATTCAGTGGATGTTTATTGTTCCTTCTTTATGAGTTTGATTATCTTGTGAACACATTGATATATAGCTCACACCCCACAGGTTGTTTTGCAGGAAAATGTGGAAATGTCCAGTCCACTGTTGGTGTTGACTTGAAGAGTTTCGAGAAGCTCTTTAGTTGAGTTATTAGTCATGTACATTGTTGTACATTGTATTAAAGTTTGTTGGAGTTTTGTTTACTTTGTGATTTTGTAAATATTCATAAGTGTAGATTAAGAGTTCTCTTAATGATGTATGTTAGATGATTATGAGATAGTTTGTATTTATTTAATATGATGTTATGTATTCCTATAAGATTTCTATCTTTGGAATTATGTTGAGGTTTCGCTTACAGGTAGGTGACCTGTGCAATCACGTTCATCCTAAGACCGCGTAAATGACGCTTGATTAAGAGTCGGTGTGACATGGCATAACGGATCTTAAGTCCAATTATGGCACCCATCAGAGATAATTTTACCCAACCTGGAGAGTACCTGATCTTGAAATGGCAAACGCATGCTTGAAGAGTCACAAACATTGTATTGTTATTAGTACTGACCTTGTTGTTCTATGTTGAGGCAAATACTTGCTCTTTCGTCCAATTTTTATCAATCCTTTTACCCTCATTTGATTCTTGCTAAGAATGAGATAAAGAAAAGAATATGCTTAAGAAAGAGCTAAAAGGGGCTTCAGCTCTTGGAAAGTTTCTAGTATTTTCTTTTATTTTCTTGCAATTTCTCTAAACAAAAAAGGAGAGCTAGAAACAAAAAAGAAAACAGAGATGTTCTTCAGGGGAAAAAAAGAGAAAACAAAGAACAAAATCATTTTTTGATATGTTTGCAACTTATGAAACAGAAATAAAGTCAATGTTGAGTAACCTTTAATGAGGTCATGTTCTCTCATTTTATTCTGCAATATTTGTTATAATCTCTTGAACCATTAGCACTGTCTTATCGTGGTCTAGCTTTTTGCACATGATCTGTATTGATAAAGATGAAGATTATTGCTGTTTAGATGGTATTTTTCCAAAGAACATGATCTGACTTGTATGAAAGTATCGACTACAGAGCTTCACAGGGTATAAACCTAGTACTTTAATGTGTTGGCAAACTTTGGGATATTCCTTCCCTAATGTAAGGGGATAGTATCGGTTGTTTCCATAAGCATTCCCTAAGTGGGAATCTAAATTAATTGTTTATCGGAGGTAAGAAATACTAAAATTGCAACCCTTGTAGCTAATACTAATATTGTAACCCTTGAAATACTAACAGGAGAGATTTGAAGAGGCTATTGGACCTGAGAATTTGTTAGATTCCTGAACCTAAAATGCTTTAATTCTAATATTATGACATCAAATGAGGTCCCTGTAAATGACTTAATGTGGTCTTATAGAACTTGAATTTGGTCTATTGGTTGGTTTGATATGTAGTGTATTAAATACCAAGTTCTGCCCATCTTTGTGAATTTTGCCCATCTTTTTTGGCTTTGCTTCTCCACGTGTTGGAAATTTTTCCACTCCCTCTCTCACCTTGGAAAGGCATGAAATCCCACTACCATTGGTAAACTAAATACCTTTTGGTTCAGAGTTATTCTTTATTGAATTTTTTATTTTTTTATTTTGGGTCTATCTTTACTGAATTTGCTCTTTTCTTTTCTTAATAACCTGAATTTCTTTGGTTCAGTGTATTGAATACCTTTTGGTCTGGCTTTACTTAATTTTTTTGATTCAGTGTATTGATACCTTTTGGTCTGTCTTTGCTGAATTTGTTCTTTTTTTTTTTTTTTTCTCAATAACATGTAGAGAAATGAAGCAAAAAATTGTTCTCTTTGATTGTATTCATCGTGTTTACACTCTCCAAATAGTCCCTCCCCTACATCTCATAACCCCTAATCTGACAACATAGGAGATGCATGTGGTAAGACCCATTTATTGTTAGATCCAATCTTCCATTTTGAATCCTTACGTAAATAGATAGAAGGTCATCAAAGAGTTTGCTAGTCATAGTTAGGATTTTTCCCAAGTATGTAAAAGAAAATAAATATGGGAATCGAAATTCACAGAGAAAATCCTTCCCATATTCCACCCAAACCCTTCCCATATTCTGTTATGCTTATAAGAATTCCTTATTTGGTTTATTTGATTCTATATTATTATTGTGATTGCTAATTCTAAACTATTAATAGATGGACTCAACGCAAGATGGGTATTACACCAATCTTTTGAATGATGGAATAAATCTTAACTCTGAGTTTAGCACTGACGCTTTCGATCATGGTGGGCAATCTTCCCCAATTTCCCCTCAAATTGAATCTACCTCCCAAAAACGAGGTGGAAACTTTACTGTAAATGAAGACAACTTACTTATATCTGCGTGGCTGGATATTAGTTTGGATCCAGTGCAAGGAAATGAGCAAAAAGCAAGAACATATTGGCTAAGAGTGTGGGAATACTTCCACAACCATAAAACATTTGCTTCTAATCGTAATCAAGTTTCTCTAATGAATCGTTGGTCAGCAATTCGACTTGCCACGAATAAATTTTGTGGTTGTTTTGCCTAGATTAACAGGTTGAATCAAAGTGATTTAACAGAGAAAGACAAGGTAAAAGCATTAACATTGTTACTTTTACTCAGTGTAAATTATTTCATATGATAATTAGTGTTCGTATATCTATTTTTTAGATTTTTGATGCTAAAAAGTTCTATAAAGAAATGTACAAATCTCAATTTCCCTTTGAACATTGTTGGGGTCAGTTAAAATTCCAACCAAAATGGATGGAAGATGCTCAAATGAAGAAATAAAAAGCTAAACGTCCTTTGACTCTCGGCAGCTCTTATCCTTCTACACCAGAATCGATAAATCTAGGAAATGACATTGCCTCACATGATAACTCTGTGGAGTTGGAGAGACCCCCCGGTAGGAAGGCTGAGAAGGATCGACTAAAGAAACAAAATATCGAAGATCATGGAAATAATAATATGAATTCACCTTTTGTGAAGTTATTGGAAGATATGAAAGAAGAAAAAAAGATAAAATGAGAGGAAAATAGAATGGGTTGAAAGATGCTATATTCAAGAACAAGAAAGACTTGCTCAAGAGAAAGAAAGGATACAAATGGAACAGTTGAAAGAGGAAGAAAAGATAATGTCAATGGATACAAGCGGGATGTCTCCATTGCTAGCAGAATACATTAGTCACCGCCAAATGAAAATTCTTGGGAAAAATATATAATTATTGTTTATGTAATTTTTTTGTGGGTTTTGATCAAAGAGATGGTGATGAATGTTAGAGATGTAATTTTTTTTTTTTTTGGGTAAATGTTAGTTATTTTAGAATAAATGTTCTTCTTGATCAAATTGTTTTAGCCTCATTTTCTTGTGCATTGACTACTCATTATCAGGGTGGAATGCCATGATTTCGATATCCAGTAAAGAAATTGAGTTATGGAATGCCTTGATTTTAGCTTATGTTGGTAATGGTTGTGCTTATGATACTTTCGATCTCTACAATCAGATGAGGTTAAGTGCATTTTCATCTGATTTCTTCACGGTATCTAATCTTTTAGCTGCTTACAATGTGACTGCATTACATGATTTTGGTAATATGAACAAGCTTACAGTGTGACTACATTACATGTGACTGCATTCCCACATCTCCTGCATTCCCAATTTTCAGTGATTGCATTTCATAATGTAGTCTCATGGTAATATATTTTTCTGCAGTTGCATCTAGTAAAGAATTGAATTTGCATTCATATACCAGCTTTCATTAACCCCCACCAATCATCATTAATAACTTAAATTTCAGTGGAGTTAAAGGAAACGACTTAAGGAAATGACCCATACAAAATAGATCCATACAAACAGACCCATACAAACTAAATGGAAATGACTTCGACCAAAAAGCAAAATAAACAAACACATACAAGTTGTTACGAGTCCTCATGTAGACTCCATATGTGCTCAACTAGGTAAACTTGCAACTTTGAATGAGTTTCTCTATCTCTAATGTGATGATGAGTTTGAATAAATTCAAAAATTTCATAGGTATGCTCATTCGATGTTGATTGAAGAGGATTTTCATCGAGTGCATCGTAATTAAAATCTACTCCATTAGCATCCCGCTCATCCTCAATTATCATATTATGCATGCCTTCATAATATCTGTAAGAGTTTCAAGTTTCCAAAAACGTGCAGGTCCACGTACTATTGCAAAACGTGCTTGGAGCACCCCTAATGCCCGCTTTACGTCTTTCCTTGTTGACTTTTGAGCTTTTGCAAAATGTATTTGTTTATTACTTCTTGGAGATGGAATTGTTTTGACGAATGTTGACCACGGTGAGTATATACCATCAGCAAGATAATATCCCATTGTATAATAATTCCCGTTGATAGAGTAATTTACCAGAGGAGCACGACCTTCAACAAGAAGAGATAAAACAGAAGAACGTTCTAGTATATTGATATCATTATGAGATCCTGGTAACCTAAAAAATGCATGCCATATTCATAGATCATATGAAGCCGCCGCCTCTAAAATAATTGTTGGTTCATGGATGTGACCGCAATACATACATTTCAATGCTGTCGGACAATTCTTTCACTTCCAATGCATACAGTCAATGCTTCCCAACATCCCAGGAAACCCACGATTTGCACCCATCGCTAATAATCTTGCAATGTCATCACTGTTTGGTGACTTCAGGTACGCGTTTGAAAAAATTGCAACAACTGCTTTCACAAATTGTTTTAGGCTTTCTATTGTGGTGCTTTCGCCGATCCTCACATAATCATCTACAGAATCAACTGTTACTCCATACGCAAGCATCCTCATAGCAGATGTCATTTTTTGAAGGGAAGACAAGCCAATAATTTCAACAGTATTTTTTTTATAACAAAATATGGATCGTAAGCTTCTATCATTGATAATATATGGAGAAAAAGAGATCGATTCATTCGAAATTTCCTTCGGAATAAATTGGGAGGATATGTAGGCATTTCAGCAAAATAATCTTGATAAAGTCACTTGTGGCCTTAAACTCGATCACGAAAAATAATCGAATATCCTTGAATGGAACCACGATGTAAATCCGATTGTCTTTGGCTATTAAGTTTTTCTTCTTGCATAGCAGCAATTGTTAATATCTCCAATTCATCATCAGAATTAGAGTCATTAATAATTATATTAACTATACGATTATGAGCCATAGAAAAAAATAGAAGAATAAAAGTAAGAGTAGATGTAGTTAAGATTTGTGAAGATAAGAAAAGAAAAATAGTCTTATTTATACAAGACTATTGAGAATATAGCTGTTGAAAAAATTTTGTGACCGTTTGTCACTTTTGTTTTTTCTCCATGCCCTTTGTCAGTTTGTTTGAGTTGTTTGTGACCATTGAAAGTACCGCAACGGTCACATTTTCATTTGGAATTTCAACGGTCACATTTACAAGACAATTGTAAGTATTGTTACTTTGAAATTTGCTTGTTTTATTTTTTAAGTTTATCAATTCGTTTAAAGAAAATGTAGGTTTTATTTTAAAAAATTTTTAACTTTTAAATTATGATGACATGGCATGTCTCATACCACCTCACCATTATGATAATAACATGACTTGTCATGTAATATTATTTTTTTTAAAATATAATAATTAATTAAAATACCTAACTAAAATAAATAATAATATTGAGATTACTTTTTAAAAGTAATTTTTTAAAATAGAGAGGGTAATATTATATTATATTTTAACTGGTTAAAATAGAGAGGTACGTTAGAGTTGCTGCAAAGTCTGTGTTCTCTCCCACGGCAAGAGTCTTGAAAAATGTACCGTTAGGCTCTATTCTCTCTCGTCTGCTAATCCAACAGATTCGCCGGCGGGGACATAACGACAGCTTTCCGCTATACTCCGATTGGTCTCTCTTAGCCCTCACTCTCTCCGAACGAGTCGAAACGCCAAACGAAAATCGTCTTTTTTCTGAGGAAGTATTTGCAACTGGTATGAATATTTATTATATCTCTATATGTACCTACTCCAAATATTTGTTTGTTAGATGTTAATAGGTTGATCTGAAATAGTAATATGTGATATTTTCTGGTTTAATTAGTCGTTATTGGTTGAGTCACCCGTGTTTGATAAAATGTCGAAGTGGAAAAATATTATCTGTTACTAGTTTCTTTTTCTTGATAACTATTATTAATCCATGTTTACTTGATTTTTGGATATTTCTTGATTCCTAGGTTTTTCACTTTACAAAAACTTCCTATTGGAATCAAAAGTTTTGCTTACGCAGCTGGTTATGCCTCTGGTTATATCTAATTAACTTGGTTCTCTCACCATCATAGTGAGCCTATATGTAGTCCAGCTTTGGAGCATTAATGTCTGAGGCACATGTGGCATTATAGACATATATTCAATGCATATAATCACATAGGTGGAGGTAGATCTTCCAAAAGTAGTGCTTATTGTGCCTGTGATCAGTTTAATCAATACTGCCATTTTTTTTCTTCTTCTTATTTTTGGTTCCTAGTGGGCTTTGTTGTGCTTAGCATGTCTTGTTTGGTTAAATTTGAATAGCTGTTTAGAGAGAGAGAGAGAGAGTGCGTGGTGTAAGCAAGGTCTAGTCATGCATGCAATCCTTTTTTATTTCATAATTATGCTGTATGCAATCCTACCGCACGTTGAAGAAAGTGAAAATTCAAACAAGGGACATGTTTGATTAGTTTTATCTAATATTTTTATTCTGGTATATCTCCCCATGTTTGATATTTAGGATGTTCTTAAACAACCCATGCGCCCTCCTCCTCATCTTTTGTTATGTAGTGTTCAAGCTGTAAATGTCAAGGATGGGTTTTGCCTTTGTTTCTTTGGACATAGTTACATTCTCATTGTGAGGCAATGTTCCATCTAGATGGATTCTTTGAATCATCCATATGGTTACAGTTGTGACCCGTGAGTTGGAAGGTTCACATAGTCACCCAATCCACCAGATTCAACAATATTGGAGGGAAGCAAAATTTATTCATTAGTTTGGTATCAACAGATTCAACTTCAGTTTTGTTTCTTATTCTTTCCATGAAATTGGTCTAAGCATTTGTTATGCTATGATAAACAGTCACACTACAAGGGAAGGTCCACTGTATAAGCCTTAAGGGAAGGTCCACTATGCGAACCAGATGCTTACAGTGTGACTGTTTCACACTGTAAAAATTCATTCCCTTAGATGGCTCCTTGGAAGGTACACTACATACATAGAGCAGGGCCTTTTCTGTTGCTGTTGTACTCCAGATGTCATTCTTAGATGTTTGCAGGTAAGCCTGTTTCCTAGAAGCAGGAAGTCCCATTGAGTTTCTTCAAAATGTTTGGTTTTAGCATGTAATATTCAACCATTTGTCCAATTTTGTCCTTTAAAATTAATATTTTTTCTTTACAATCATGAGGAAATTCACAAGAGAAACCAAGGATGTATGGAATGGTAGTTTTTAGTTTTTGTTTCCCATTTGCATTTGCAAATTTCTGTTTTTTTCCTGGAGTCAGACAATCCACCTGAAGGCCATGATCAGCTGATTGAACTTGAAGCTGGGTTTCTCCATTTGTTTAGTCGGCAACCAGTTATTTAGGTAGATGGAAGCTTCATGCAAATAAAGACATAAATAGTTAAGGTAGTCTCTACTTGCTTGCGGTGGTGAGGGTGACATAGTGGAACCCATAGAGAATGACAGCCAAGATTATGGCCATATATAATTTTAAGTCATGGAAGACATTCCCTGAAAGCTAACAGGATATTTGTTTCATTGTTTTGAGAATTTTTTAGCTCTCACATTCCATCCAATTTGTAACTTTTGTATTTTCAGTTGACACGTCAATTAGATACAATTGCCTATCTTGATAATTTGCTTTCTTTTGAGCAGGAATTTTTATTATGTGAGAGAGAATGCTCAATATGCAAAATGGAGCTTCAAGCGGAACTTGCTTCTTGATTTCCGAGTGTAAATATGAGGTGCTGATGTACTGTTTATGTGTTCATACAATGCTGGTATAGATTGCAGAATGGATGAAGACTCAAGTTTTCTCATTGTATCTGCCAGGATTTTTTTTGGATCGTTCCTCTCATTGAAAACAAAGTACAGAAGGGACTAACCACCATTTCTGGCAGATCCTGTGTGTGTTGATTCTTAATTCACTGCTGAAGTCCACACATAATCTCCCAAAATTTGTATTGCTGCTGGATTTGCTTGTAGAATAAACATCAAACCTCTGCAACTGCCCCTCCTGTCAATTGTTGCATAAGCCTATAGGATCTTAACTGAATGGTGTCGTGCAATTGCAATGCCCATGGTGAGAAGCCAAGAATTTAATGATTCATCATATTGACTGGGTTTATGAAATGAGTTAGAAACTCAGGGCAGGTAGCTGATGTGCATGGTGACTGGTGACTACCACTGAAACAGGAAGTTTGATTGGGATCTCATTTCTTTCGATGACACATCGAAAATGGTTTCAAATGGAGAGTTGTCTTTATTCCTATTGCTCATTTGCTCTCAATTCTTATGATGAATAGTTGCTTATTATTTTAATAATATCATGAAGGAATTTAACATACTTGTCAAAGGTGTTAAATTTGTGGATTTCCATTATTACTTGCTGCGTAAAAATTTAACATTTCTTTAGGAGTTAAAAAAATAAAAATAATTCTTTTTAACGATGTTTCCACCAAAACCATTCAATTGTTTTTTAATAAGACATCTGAACAAAATCTTAGTTTATCGTTAATAGATTTGATATGACAAGGAAATAATAGGCAATATTGACACCAAAGTAATAGGCAATTAAGAATGGAAGTTTTAGTCTCATGTGAAATGGTGAAGCCTACATTTAAGGGTAATGCTATCCAATTAGAAGATTTGTAAATTTATTACAAGAATATAGTGGTTGAATGAGAGTTATTTACATCAAAATAAATCACCTATTATTATGCCTTTTAATTATAAATTTATTACTGTCACATTATTTAGGTAGATTTTTCTATACAAATTTTCTCTAGGAATAGCATTTTTAATTTTTAATATGAATTTTTAACTAACATGGAACCACAACTGGTCCCTCGCACTTGAGGGGCTTGCAAAAAGTTGAATTTGTTAGTGACATTCTGTAACTAAAGCAATAAAGAAGCATAAAAAGAGTTGGGCAGAGACTTGGAATTTCCTCAAAAAAAGAAAAAAAAAGGTTTGCTTTTTTATGTGTATTTAAACTTTAAAAAATGAGTGTTAGCATTTTGATATTCTGATTGCATAAAAATATTTTCTTATGATAATGAATGTTTGTTTGCCTTCAAATATGGTAACAAACCTTTACAGCCTGTTTGGAACTTATGAAAGAGAATATAATTATTTTCATTCCTTCCCATGTTTGATTTTTTTTAGAAGAGAAATGAAAAATAAAAAAGCAACGGAAAGAGATGAAAAAGTAAGGGAACAAAATAATCACTCTCTTGCTCTCCTTATCCGTTATCTTTTCTTTGAATTTCATAAAAGAGGGGTTTTCTTTCCACTTTCTATTTATTTTATGGACTTAGGTTATGCTCGGACGCCTCAAACTATTCTATAAGTGGGACAACAATTTTAAGCTCTTCGAATTGCTCTTTTATTAGAAATTCATTTTGAAACCCTCTTAAATTTTTTAAACTCTTCGCAACCTTATGATACAACTATAGTTGTTAATTTTGTTTCAGCTAGTATGCCATTTATTTCATCAGTATAATATTTACTAGTATTGGTGAGTTTCAACGTTTTTTTTTTGTAAATATTATATATTTATTAATATTGGATAGCATATATTTCTAATATTTAATTTACATAATATAAAATTATCAATATCAAAATTTTGTTCAACAATTTTAAATATAAGACTAGTACATATCCAATATGACTTCTAGAGCCACATGGTTCTTAATTTATATTTTTTCATTATTGAATCCAAAACTAAGGGCCTATTTGGTTGCCCAAATTGTCTCATTCTATAAATTGGTTTATTCTGAATTAATGAATTTAAAATTTATGAATTTATGAATGAGTCAATTCAAAATTGAGTAGTGTTTGGGAGGTCCAATAAAAAATGCATTCATTTTAAATAGACTAATCTTAAGGTGTTTGGTAGTAAAAAGAAAAATGGTTAAATTACATTAGGTTTATTGACAATCAAGACAACACCCCTCACTTTTTGACAATTATACTGATATTCTTTGTCAAAGTTTCTTGAGAAATGGCATTAAAATTTCACATCAAGTAATTAAAATACCCTCGGTTTCTGAATAATTTTTCAATAAAGCAAAATGATTTTCTTTAGTCAAAGTCAAGAATAATAAATTGAGTAAAATAACTTTTCTATAAGATTATATATATATATATATATATATATATTTGGTGTTGTAATTATATTAAACAGGTATGATTATACTGAGTTTTTTTCTTTTTTGGCAGCGTCAATGCCCTTCGTCCGAATATCCGAAACTGTAGTAGGTGATACAGCCTAATAGGCTTTTCTAAAGAGTGGTTCGCAAAGTTTTTTATTATTTAATTACATAAAATGACTACATGAAAACCAATTTTTTTCTCAAACAATGACCTATACACCGACCACCACGGCCAGTGAACCGCACTGTCGCCATCGACTCCGCCACTTCCTCCAACCATGGACGTCACCAACAGCCAGCCCTCTTCTCTCTCTACTTTCCTCCTTGGCCGACTCCACCCACGGCGACCACCGAATCCATCACCCTTATCCCCCTATTTTCTCCCTTCCTCACCATTGCAAACAACACAGTCTTCTCCGACTGCACCCACAGTCCCACCGCCCAACGACCAAATCCAACACCACTGATGTACTCCGCTATCACCGCCCAGACTAACCATCACAAAATCTATCTTCGACCGAACACCGCCTGCAACTGAAGTTACAGAGCAACACATCCAATTTCTCAGTTCAAACTATCCTCTCCTCTCACTTCCCACTCATACATCTGCTGATCTCTCACTTCCATCCCCAGATTTCTCCTTGAATCGACCCAATCGAAGGAGAATTGTTCCACATCACCATAATCGCCGTCGTTGCGAGCACCACAGAAGCCCCTTTCCCCATGGAAAATGCAGCGACCTCGCTTTCATCAACCCAATCGGCAGTGGGCGGCGAGAGGAGGAGATGGCGCTGCGAAGGTGGGATTAGAGTGGCAGGGCAGTGGGTGTGGGGTAGGAGTGGCGGGTTGGGGCTGCCAAAGGGGGGAGGAAACCTCTGTGAGCTTTTTGAATTGAACAGTCGAAGAGTGGGGAGTACGAGAGAGTCGAGAGGTCGGGGAATTCGTAAATTATGAATTAGGTAATTTTAGGTTTTAGGAGAAATGAGCAGGTTTAACCTTTTATTAATGAAGTGAAATTTGTAAAATTTTGAGTTCTTTCATTTTAAAAACCAAACACATCTAATTTTTTAATTTATAAATGGATTAATTTTAAAATAGACCAATTCTTATTTTTGAGACAACCAAAAAGGCTCAAGTGTTCTCGTACGAAATGGAACTGATACAAGTACGCTTATAGTGCCTACTGCCTAGCATGTATAGCTGTAAATACACTCAACTAAATCGGCGGAACCAAATATTTTTTTTTTGATCTGTAAATAAGTTATATACCAAAAATAAATGTGCAAAGCTCTGGGAGTATCCATGAACAAGACAAAAAGCTATATACCAAAAATAAATGTGCAAAGCTCTGGGAGTATCCATGAACAAGACAAAAAGCTGCGCAAAAAGATCTCAACAATGACCCAATCAGATCAAACATGACTCAATTTAGAGCAAAAGTCGAAAGAAACAAAAAGCCAAAGCTACACAAGTACAACCCGACTCTACCACTACATTACAGATTTCCATACAAATGCATTAGTGCCCAATAAAGTCTGGAAAGAGACTATAAATGACTCTACACACCTGGATTTGAATGCATCTAGCAATGGCTTTTGGGTGCTTGATCTTGCCTTCAAAGATTTTCTCATTCCTTGCCTCCCAAAGGTAATAAACTGTACAAGCAAGGCCAATTTTTTTGACTTTTGCCTGAACTCCAGTTCCTCTAGCTTCCTTAATAATCCACTTGATAGCAACTTTCAAAGTATTCATAGATCTTGAAATGCCCAGCCATTTCTTGATTTGGATCCACACTTGTTTGCCCACATTACATTGGAAAAAGAGATGATCAATAGATTCATTTGCTACACTACACAAGGGGCAAAGAAGATCATCAATGTGGCCTTGTAGCTTGTCTCGAGTTAGCAATCGATCTTTCAACCCCAGCCAAAAGATGAAAGAATGCTTGGGGATGAGGCTACTATGCCAAATTAGCTTTGGCCAAGTGAGATTAACCCTTCGTGGCCTGAAGTACTCATAAGCTGCCTTTGAACTGAACTTCCCTTCTACAACCCATTGCTCCACTCTGGACATAGCTGCCTGCATGGTGCCCTCTGCTGCCAACAACTTATCTCTAATAACCAACAATTGTTTCATCAATTTAGAGTCTTGTTTACCTCCAACAAAGTCCCAAATACAGGAGTTCTTTAAATAGTTTTGGTGTATCCATTTGACCCATAACGTGTCTTTCTTAGCATGAATATTCCAAAGATTCTTTGAAAGCAAGGCTAGGTTCCAAGCTTCCAGGTTCTTAAAGCCCAATCCACCTTCCATTTTGGGGAGACAAATGTCATCCCAAGCAACAAGGGGATTTTTGAACACATAGCATTTGCCTCCCCATAAGAAATTTCTAAAAAGCTGAATGATTTTGTCTCTAACCCCCACTGGAATGGGCAGACTAGATAACCAAAAGCATTCAACTCCTTGTAAAATTGACTTGATCAATTCACACCTACCAGCATAAGAAAGGGACATACCTGCCCATGAGCTTATATATCCTGCCACTTTGTCCACAAAAGGGTGAAACTGGGCAATGGATAGCTTTGTAGCTGCCACTGGCAACCCCAAATATTTGAAAGGAAATCTGCCATTGGAAAAACCAGTAATGCTTTTAATAATATCAAGATCTTCTCTAGCAATACCCGCTGAAAAAATGTTGGATTTTAGAAGGCTAACTTTCAAGCCAGAGCAATCACAGGCAGCTCACGGGCGGAACCAAATATTATTTATATATAAAGGTGGCTGTATATAACGGGATAGTCATTCCACAGAAGTCTCAAAACAAGGTCATGTATATAAAACGAGCAGGAGTCCAATACATTTAAAGTTTTTGAGGTTGAGCAAAAACTAGTTTGACTAGCTTATCAGCTACCTTTTAAAGTTTTTGAGATTGAGCAAAAACTAGTTTGGCTAGCTTATCAGCTACCTGATTGGCTTCCTTGAATATATGTTGGAACCGAATTTGTCAATCTCATTTAAGTATAACTATCAGAATCGAATCAAACATTAAATTAGTCAAAATATCGATTTTTGATTTATTGGTTCAATCGATATTATAGTGATACATATGTATTTTAGTTATTATATAGCCTATATATATTAAATATGATAAAATTAATGACTAACCAAGCAATAGTTTGGTAGTAAAGTTGTTAAACTTTTCATGCTAGTCATAAGTTCAAATCTACATCTCAACATGAACTTAAAATTTTGTAACTATTTGAAAAGTCAAAGTTAATTACTGGTTTTTCGATTGAACCGGTCGGTTCAAATCCATTCACATGTATTTTCGATAAATTAATTGAACCTTACCGGTTAACAGTTTGGTTCTCAATTCAACCGACTGAACCGTTTAGTCTGGTCCGATTCTGATAATTATGCATTCAAGGAGTGCCCTATAATCAAGAACAAGTGGTAAAATCCTATAATCAACAACAAGTGGTAAAATCTAAGGTGAAGCATGAGCAAGATGATTAAATAGGATAACTTCCACGACCACCTGTGTAAAACCCAGAGACCAGGCTAGGAATAATCCTGAACGGAGAGGCCATAATTCAACAACTAGACTGGTTGTTGATTCGAGTTTTTTTTTTTTTTTTTAATTCACGCTATCTATTCTCTTTACTCTCTCTATTTATTATGTCTTTATTTTTTTCTTTGTTTTAGAAAAACCTTTTTCTCTTCCCAACCTTGCCTGTTCCTAACATGTTTCATCTATCTATGTATCTATTTAGCTCTATGGTTTTATGTTTCAAGTGTCACGGGTTTAAAACTTGAACATCATAACCCATGTGGCCTTAGACAATTTGTGCCCAAAAGTTGCTAAATAAGTCTAAGAATAACTGAAAGGAAAGCTAGAAAAGAAATGTGCAACAAAGAGTAACAAAGAAATGTGCAACCCATGTGGAGTTAGAGAATGTTTTGCTTGAATTGAGAACTTGATTCCCACAAATGGGAGCTCCACCCCCTATTTATAGGTGACCACCTTTTCAATAGACATTAGAGATCAATTTTGATCCAAGGGTGGAGATGACTCATCTCGAACTCTCCTATAAAATATCTAGATATTTACAAGGCTTTCAAGGAAGCCTCCCCATTTTCTAGAATATTTTTTACTAATATCTTAGATATTTACAAGGATTCTCAAAGAAGTCTTCCCTATGTCCTAAAATGTTTCACTATGTACATTTGTGTGGAACATTTTAAATTAAAAACATTCTCCACTATTCCAGAACACTCTTCTTTATGTACATGTATGGAAGCTTCTAGAATATCTATAGGTTTCTCCCTTCCATTCTAGAATACTCCTCCTTATTTTAACATGTGCACTTATATAAGAGTTTCTAGAATGTTTTATACTATTTTAGAATCTTCCCAATATTCTAGACCTTTCTAGAATATTATAGATTATTCTAGAGCATTTTAAAAGTTTTTAGAACCTTTTAGAATCTTCTAGTATTCTTTAGAATTTTCTAGGATGCCCATGTCCAGAATGCTCCACTATCCACCGCTGTCATTTTGCCATCTGAATAGGCCTCCATTGTGCTTCATTTTGGAGAGCCGTGACATTCTCTTCCACCAAATTTGACCACGTCCTCGTCGCCGCTTCTTCCTTTTGGCGGGCCGTGACACAAGGAACCCTTTTCTCTTCCCTTTTTAAAAACTCAGTCACTTCTCACTTTATAATCCCCCACAAATCCTTATATATATATATATATATATATATCCCTATGTATATATATTTGACTACCTCTCTGGTTTCATGAACTTCTCTAGTTTCATGTTTCAAGAAACCCTTTTTATCTTCCCAAATTTTTAAACCCAGTCTCTTCTTACTTTATGAAACCCAATAAAACCCTCCATTCTCTTACTATTTAGAAAATGCCGTTCTTGAAATTTGGAACCAACGACCCCATCCATGCCCCAGCACCTATTGCTGACTTGTCATGGTCCATGTTACTTATTTGGAGGCCCAACTAAATACTACAAAGACTTGAAGGTTCTAGGCAATTCTAGGGCCTTCAAGAATAGAAGCTTAATAGAAGAGATTTGAAAAATATTCTAGAAACTTCTATATATGGAGAATGTGTGGAGTATTCTAGAAAAGAGAAGAAAACTTATAGAGTAGTTCTAGAAGCTTCCACTTAAAAGGAGTGCTCTAGAATGGAGGAAAATCTTGTAATCTACTAAGTTTCACACAAGTATACATAGTGGAATATTCTAGAATGGGGGAGCTTCCTAATTAAGCTTTGTAATATATCTAAATATTTTTAAGGAGAATTATAGAGATCCCCTCTCCACTATTAGATCAAATTAATCTTAACCATTCGTTGAAAAGGTGGATGACTATAAATAGGGAGGAGGAGTTCATTTGCAAGCCATCAAGTGTAATCAAGCATTCTAGCATTTGAGTGAAGCTTTCAAGTTCCCTTCAAAAGATTGTTTTCTTGTTCTTTCTCTTGTGCTCTTAGCTTTCTCATTTGTGAAGGTTTAAACTTACTTCGCACTTCGAGTTGGTCAAGTGTCTAAGTGGGTGTTTGGACGCAGCTTATTTAGCAACTTATAGCTTAAACTTGTTTTTTTGAATTGTGTTTGGTTTGACACTCAAAGAAGTCACTTTGAAAAAGCTATTTAAAAAATTGGCTTATTTAAACACACTCTTTTAACAAAAGCCACTAACAAAAATAACTACCATCCAAACACCTTTTTAGAGAAAGCCACTTAAAAAAGTGGCTTATTAAAACTAGTTTTAACCTATGGATTGTAGCTTGTTTAACCTTGCATCGAAACACATGCTAATTGCAGCGTGGGTTCAAGGTGGGAAAATTCCAAGCCCATGACAGACTGCTCAGTCTGAATATTGTTGATTGGCTTTTGTAGGTCACCAATGCTAGTGCAGCACCGTTCAGAAGCAAATGGGAGTTACTATTCTTGATTGTAAAGAGTATTGTACAATGTAGTAAACACCGGAAACCGCACTAAATGGGGCTCTCTCCCATCTGTAGCGATTTTTATCTAACGTGGTACATGCCCGACTATAAGAAAGAAAGGGAAACGAAGCTCCTAGAGGTTTTGACGAGTAGAAAGAAATAAGTATCAGTTTAATTTAAATTGGATGATGTGGTGGGCTATTAGTGGATCATTAGCAAGGATTAAAGAGAGTAACTAAGTCGGTTAATATCTAACCAACACTTCTCTCTGTTTTACAGTGCAAAATAGAGCAATTAACAAGTGGTTAGACAGTTGGGAAGTATCTATTAAACAGTCTCAATTTCTAACCATGAAGTTTAAGTACATGCTCGTTCTTGAAGCAAGATTAAACAATCTTCTGTCGATCAGCTTGCCAACCTTGTAATTTCGTGGTTAATTCGATATTGATTCTATATTGGTTCTTTAATTTCCAACTATTATCTTTGGTTTCTTTGATGATAATCTTGAACTTATCTTTTGTACTTTCACTGTATTTCCCATTAGGGTACTTTGGTTTTCTTCTTCTCCCTTTGTTTCTCATGGAACTAACCACCCTTTTTGATAGATCTTTTGTTTGTTGATTCCTACTTGATTGGTTAAGTCCACACATGTTTTGCCAAAATTTTTATTCCTGCTGGATTTGCTTGTAGAACCTCAACAACTGTCCCTCCTGTCAATTGTTGTATGAGGCTATAAGATCTTAATCAAATGGGGTCGTGCAATTGTAATGCCTATGGTGAGAATCTGAGAATTTAATGATTCATCATATTGAGTGGATTTATGAAATGAGTTAAAAACTGAGGGACGGTAGCTAATGTGTATGGTGACTGGTGGCCAGAGGCGGAGCCATGTGAGGCCCAAGGGGGGCACTTGCCCCCCCTCAACTTTGTAGAAATTGCATTTTTACCTTTAATTTTGAGAGTTTTTTTCAATTCGCCCCCCCTGAAATTTTGTAATTGCCCCTATACTTTTAAAATTTTGGTTTTGACTTATAATTTTAGAATATTTGTCAATTTTCCTCCCATAAAATTTATGAATGCCACCATAAATTTTTAATTTTCCCTCTGAAACTAAGGTTTATTGCAAAAAATTTACTCAAAATAAGTTTTGAAACTAATTTACCAAGTTTTATATAAAAGTTTGGATTGTATATCATAATGCTAAAAAAAATTTTTGGATTGTGAATAAATGTTGCCCTCCTTGACTAAACTTTCTGGCTCCGCCACTGCTGGTGGCTACCACTGAAACCGGAAGTTTGATTAGGTTCTCATTTCTTTTGATGATGATATTGCTTGAGACACTTATTGCTTCAAGAGAAAGACAATACCTTTTTGAATAATTAGGTGCTTTAGATTTCTTTGAAATGAGAATTCTCAAGTGTCTTCTCTTTGTGTATCTTGTTTTCGCTCTCATCTATATGTACAATATAGGTTGTTCACTTTTTATGTAATATCTCATTAAAGCTATATTATGTACTCCGTACACTTGTTCTGGTTGAATCCTTCAGTTTTTTGAAAAAAAAAAAAAAATCAACCACAACAAAAGAAAGAAACCAAAAAGAATCTATTTTTTGGTTCCATTTTAGGGTGTGTTTGGAACAGCCTGGTTGGAGTTTTTAGAAATGAAGAGAGAAAATCTAGAGAAAAAGAATGGGGAATCTTTTCACTTTCCTTTCAATCTCTTTCTTATTTCATTTTCAATAGTAACTCTATTATTTTTTGCCTCTTTTCCTTGAATTTTAAACAAGAGAAAATTATTTTCCTTCCACTTTTCTTTCATTTTCTTTAAAGAATCAAACAAAATAAAATAATCACTTTTTTTTTTCTACAATTGGTCTCTCTTCCTTTATTTTCTTGTCTTTTTATTTTCCTTTGACAAGTTTCAAACAGGCCTAAGGAAAGAAAGAGAAAGGAAAGAAAACTATAAGTAATTTTCTTTCTTTCAACTGTTTGGTTCTTAGTTTGGGAGGAAAAACAAAAAATTCAAGAAAGAGAAGGTAGAACTTAACTATGGATTATAAGGTAAACCTTAAAATGATTATGTGACTTAGATTTTCAAAGTTTTTTTTTTTTTTTTTTGGGGTTTGCCATTGCCAATTGTATGTCGAAAAGTCCTAACAACCATCACTTTTTTTTTTTTTTTTGGGTACATAAAAGTCCTTAGCAAGCAGACACATTTAGCCCCAAAGACCCAGCCAGCCAATTTCCAAGTTTAGCCCCAAAGACCAGACCCCCAATGGAGGAAAACACAGAAATCAGGGGCAAAACAGGCATGCAAAAAAAGGCCCAAAACACTGTTCATTACAACCCCTCTTTACGTGAACATCCGCTCATATATATAGAGTATGGAAAAGTCCTAACAACTACCACTGTTTTTTGTTTAATTGTTTTGTGTACGTAAAAGGTGGTGCAAGTAAGGTACACATTTGTCCTTTAGCTCATTCTAAACATACGTTGTTTTAGCCGATATAACTAAGTTATAAGGCGGTGTTGTTTACCCTCTTATATGATTCCAGATCTCTTTCTTTTTATTTAACGTGGGATCGTGATATACTTTTTTACCTAAATCTACGATGCCCTCACTGCGGGTCAGACCACCCTGTCCACTGTACCTTAGCGCTTAGCGTAGAATCAAATCAAGAGTTGAACTGCTTTGATATCACTTGTCACAGATTGAGCACTTGTCATCTAACTCAAAAATTTAAAATATTAAATAGTGCTATATATTTCTCTTATATGGCTCAAAATTTCTCTCCTCTTCGATATGAAATCGTGTTACTTTTCAATCAGAAAGCACAGTGAGAGGCTAAGATGGTAGAGTTAGCCCAACATATGAATTTCAAGCTCACCTTGACCCACAACTAACGACCCGTGACCCGTTGGTACCACTTATTCTTGTTACTTGCAAAAGTTCAGAACAAGCCCGCAGCCGAACGGAAACTCGTGATTACTGTCCGAAGCCAAAGCCCAGAAACAAGGTCCTCTCATCACTCGCTGTTGGTCCGAATCTAAATACACTTCGCTGTTGATCTCCATGCGTGTGCTTGCCTGTCTGATGTGTAAAACTGTACATATTGATATGCATATACACATATTCTATTCTGTTATAAAGCTCTGGGATCAAATTCTCTCTCTCTCAACATGACTTGATCGCATATTTAGGGTTTTTTTTTCCTCTCTGTAATAACCACCATGTTTAGGTGTATTATAATCTCCGAAGATACAATTCATGTCAGTCTCTAGACTCTCTACCAGCTTCGAACAAGACCGAACCTGAAAGACAACACGAATCTGAGGCACCGCCATGGGGATCTCGTTCAAGGTTTCCAAGACCGGTACAAGGTTTCGCCCCAAACCGCTCCAATCCGAAGCCGTCGTTGAAGAAGACGTCGCCGACAGTTCCAAGGAAAGTAGTCGAATTCTCGGCAACAATGAATCTACGTCCACATCTACTCGGAAGCTCGAGGTAATTTTGCTCTGTCATTGAATTATCAGTTTGGATGTTGAGAAAATTTTTGATAGTCAAATGAAGTCACGATGCTCAATTTTTATATGATTTTGTGATCCGGACCTTTTTGATTCGGGACCGTCGGGAAGTCTTAACTCAACTGGCTCCTCTTATATTCTTCCTCCGCTTTCTCAGCCACCCCAGACATGGAACTTTTCCGGTGATATGTATAATTTTTCATTGAGTAGGTCTTGTTTACCCCCGATTGATTGATTAAGAAAAAGATTGATTATTGATTTTCCTTTCTGTATTTTCTCTCGTTGTGAGCGTGAAGGTAGAAGTTAATGCTCTTCACTTTGTTTTAAAGCTTGCACAGTGAGATTTGAAGAAATTTGTGTAAATTTAGGGAAGTCTGTGATTAATATATATAAAAAGTTGTCTTTTTGGCCAGTCTATCCTTAGATCTTTCAGTTAAGCTCTGTTTAGTTGCTAAGGAAATTAGAAAGAGCAACGAAATTTAGCATTTGAATCTTCATTTTTTTTCTTGCATTATTATTTTGGACCTGACCAAACTTGTGTATGAAGGTTCAAGATTTAATTGTTTTCCCTCTACCATGTCCTGCAAAAGATGGAGGAAAGCAAAGGAAAATGCATGAAACTATATTGGAGAGATTGTGATTTTTTAGCATTGAATTTTCTTTTCCTCATTCTTAGTGGGAACCAAATGGACCTTCCATTTCCTCTTTTTTCCCCCTCTTTTGCTCCTCCCTCGAAGTGACCATACAAAGAGTAGAATATGTTTTATTGCCCTTTAGAGAATCATAGTTGTTGATTTGCAATCCTTGAATGAGCTGTGTGGTTGGGTTTTATGAGAATAGAATTCGCTTGGACTCTTACCTAAGAAAAATAGTTAATGACTTTGGCTGTTGGTTTGATGTGTCTTGCTTTAATCAGTTCAACTGTTTTGCGATATAGGTTAATGTCACTGGAGGGGATGAAGATGTTGCAATATCTGGTTTGTCCACAACTTTCGAAGGAGTTTTCATGAGTTATTGGGACACATTTAGGTCTCTCTTTTTTGGTTTTTTTTGGGTGTATTAAGTATGTTGGTTCTTTCTGATTTTTCCAGAGGATGAAGTTTCCTTCGCGTTGAATCTCTTCCCAGACGGCTATTCTATTGGAAAACTGTCAGAGGTTTGTTCTATAGCAAATATAGTTTCAACTTTATGCCAAAGTCGGTTGAAAGAAATATATCTCTGCTCCCGTTCTAATAGTATACCATATGTTGCTTCTAATCCTATACTCTCTCTCTCTCTCTTTTTTTTTTTTTTAAAGATATAAGTTTTTCCTCTAATCTGATACAATTTCTGAGTTTTCAGAATGAAACTGCACATCAGGCTACCCTGCAAGATGTTCCAAAGTTTATACATCCATATGATAGGAAATCAGAAACCCTCTTCTCTGTGAGTGTTTGCTAATAACATTTTTTCTTTTAACTTCTCAATGGGTGGTTTATTTCACATTCCTTTTTTGAACCTAATTGCATAATATTGAACTATACAGAATTCCATATTTTGTTGCCTCGCAGTAGACATTCCTTGCTTATGGTCTTCTCTTACCCTACCTAGTGGTTATAAGTAAACTTGAGCTTTGGTTCATTCAGTTAATATGGGGAAGTTGAAATTTATAATAGAATTCCATTTACTGCTTGTCATGAGTCTTGTGACCCATTTACATGTGGACTTTTTAATTGCATCGTGCCAGCAGAAGAAAAGGAGTGAAGAATGTGTTGTGTTGGTTTTTCTTTTTTTTTTTTTTTGGGGGTGGGTGGGGGGAGCTAATCAAATTCACCTTATATTTTCTTTTTCTCTGATTAGTGAGACAGTTCAGTCCAACTGTCGTTCCTTCCTTTATTTTTTTAGCCTTTGATCCCTTGTTGAGGATGCATTGTTTTACAGCCTGTATTAACTGTTGTTTTATTTGTTTTTGGTACACTCTTTCCTTGTATAATGTTTTTCCTTCTCTATGTATTCATGTATTTGGAGGCAATTGAGTCTGGCAGATTGCCTGGAGATATTCTGGATGATATACCTTGCAAGTATGTTGATGGGACACTTGTGTGTGAGGTAAGTTATCTGAATTTAGAATTTAATCTTCTAGACTATGAAAGGTAGCAGCTTTATGATCATACAATACATACCTACATTTATCATCTTTGTTGATGTCTGTGGTAAAGAGCAACAAATGGCGGCATATGAGTGTGCGTGCATAAAGCAAGATTTATTTAGCCAGGCCTGGTTGATTATTCTAGGTGTGCTTATGAATTTGGAAAATGTTGAATGTGGTCAAAGTTTTCCTTCACAGTGGGGTACTTTATCAGCGTGGGATACGTTTTTTTCAATTTCTAATTGAAAATTGATGGACATAGGAGGACTTTGTATGCTTTTGTAGGTGTTATGTCATTGACAGTCGTTGGTGACCTTGTGTTTTTCCAGTTTTATAAGGCATTTTGGCACTCTCCAAAATACTAATTCTTATTGTTTGGCACACCTCTTCTTTACCTACCAACTAGGAAGCACGGACGCTCCGCCGAAGGTGCCGTATGCGTGTCGGACACTCCTTGGACACGGACATGCGTTGGACACGGGTCCGACATGCCTGACAATGCGTCCAATTTTTATTTTATTTTGGACACTCCGTGGACAAGGCACCAGACACGCGTGTGTACTTTTAGACACTTTGTGTACATGGCGGGGGTTCAAGGGAGAATATGAAAAATTAAAAATGGGGTATTTTTTTATAATTTTAAAACTTGAATAAGAAAAATCAAAAAGAAAAAAAAATGATATCACTTCGTCGATCACTTCGTCGATTACGAGAGAGAGAGAGAGAGAGAGAGAGAGAGAAACGAAAACCTTATCGAAACTGAGAGAGAGACAGACGACGACGACGACGACGACGACGACGAAGAAGAAGAAGAAGAAGAAGTTGCTGCTGCATAAGACGAAGAAGAAGAAGACGTACTTGGTTGATTATCTGAAGATTGAAATTCATCTCTCCTTGAAGGTGATTCTGAAACCCTAATTTTTTCTAGATGTTGATTCTATTTCTGGGTGGTGATTCTGAAACTCTAGTTGCATAATCTATCTCAGCTTGCTTTGAATTTCTGCTTCCTTTAGATACGTCATGGTTTTTGGGTGTTGATTTTATTTTTGCTCTTCCTTCTGATTCTCATATTTGATGCTCTGCTTAACCCCGTTTTTTGATTTTATTTATGAGTATTGATTATTTCTGGGTTGATTATTTTTGGATGTTGATTTTATTTATAATTTTTGATTTTATTTTTGCTCTTCCTTTTGATTCTCATATCTGATTATTTTGAATCTTTTATTTAGGTTTGAATAATATATTAATATATAGTACATAAAAAAAATATTTTAAATTTATATATTTGTGCCGTGTCCTAGACGTGTCCGTGTCCTGCATTTTTTGAAAATCACCGTATCGGCACGTTCTTGTCGTGTCGTGTCGTGTCGTGTCGTGTCGTGTCTGTGTCTGTGTCCCGTGTCCGTGTCGGTGCTTCTTAGCCTACCAATGCTGTTTGTATTGCGTCTCGTAGACCCTGCTCTTTCTCCATCTCCAGTTGTCTTCTTGTCCCTGCCTTCGCTACAACTGTCCACCTCCGCCCATTTGCATTATCATAACCACTGCTGCATTGCGAAGATGTATTATGTGGTCCTCTCACCTCAGGACTGTCTTTTCTGCTACTGCTGCCAGTGCTGCATCTTTCACACCCATCAGTTGGTGTAGCAAGATCTATAGACCACGTGAATAATGATGTTACATGAAGTTCTTAACTGAAAGGGAATATGAATTACTTATAACGCCAAAAAATAAAGTGATGATATTTTTAGCCAACATTAATGTCAGATCTTAGCTAAAAAATTTGGCTTGAGCAAGAGATAGAGCACATGGATAATGATGTTTGCATAAAGTTTCTAACTAAAAGGAATTATGAATTATATATAATGCCAAAAAAAAAAAAAAAATTATAGCCGGCATTAATGTCAAAACTTTGCTAAAGAAGTCTGGCCTGACCCAGAGATAACCTAGCTAGATTATTACGTATTATGTCTACTACTATTGATTGTTCACATCCTCATATAGTTAAAAAAAGATTAGATAGATTAGATTGTATAGAGAATGTGATCATTCAAATTTCTTGTTTGGTTTGAGAAGTTAGATCTAAGATGTTGGAATTTTGGCAGGTGCGAGATTATCGGAAATGCACTTCTGAAATAGGGCTTACAGTTCCTTCTTCAGATGGTTCGCCTATTGTTAATAAAGTTCGTCTTAGGATGTCACTAGAGAATGTAGTGAAAGATATCCCATTGATCTCAGATAATACTTGGACGTACGGTGATCTGATGGTGAGTATGATATATCTTTTCACCTTGGCCATGTGGATAAGGAACCTTTAATATATGTTCACTCTTCGCTGTAGGAAGTGGAGTCCCGGATATTGAAAGCCCTGCAACCACAACTCTGTCTGGACCCTACTCCCAAGTTAGACAGACTCTGTGATAACCCAGTTCCCACAAAGGTAATGAAATTAAAGCTGGATGTATTCTCTTCGGCTGGAGGAAAGGATTGCTCATATATGAACTCTGTTGAACTTTGTTTGCAGCTAAATTTGGTTCTGTGCAGCCTACGGAGGAAAAGACAGAGACAGATGCCAGAAATTACAGTCACTTCTAGCAATAAGATCCATGGGAAAAAGGTATGTATAGAAAAAGTGCCAGAAAGCTCGAACTGCAGATTGGAAGACACAGGACCCATATCTGGCAATGCAATGCCACGCCATGTCCATGAGAATCTTGCCACACAAAATGTTGGTTCTAGCAATGTGCTAGCGCCAAGAGCTAAAAGTT
Organism: Euryodendron excelsum; assembly: GCA_033060915.1. Taxonomy (NCBI): domain Eukaryota; kingdom Viridiplantae; phylum Streptophyta; class Magnoliopsida; order Ericales; family Pentaphylacaceae; genus Euryodendron; species Euryodendron excelsum. The sequence goes on from CM065384.1 coordinate 47,008,573, forward strand.
TTGTACCAGATGCTTCTGTCCCAGCACTACCCTTAGTATCACACCAATTGAAATATCAAATGGGGGTAGGGAACTCAAGAATGATACCAGATCATGTGTCAGGGTCTGTTTCGAATGCACCAGAAGCTTCGTCTGTTCATGGGCAGGACTTGATGATCTCGTACACTGATAGTATGAACTCTAGTGTTCCTTCTGTTCATGGTAAGCGGGAAAATCAAGATGGGCCACTGTCACCCTTATCTGGTTTAAACAAAAGAGCAAGGCCTACATCTGTGGGTCCTGATGGTAACCCACAGCAGCATATGGGGCCACGTATGGACAGCTTCCATGGGACCGATTCACACTGGAAAAATACATTGTTGCAGCAGCAGCCAATTGCAAGAGGAATTCGTTATGCAAATACTGGCATGCAAAATTACTCCCAGCAGATGTTCGAAGGGGGTTTAAATCAGGAAGCTGGTTCAACACAGTTTGCTGTGGCACAGCAGGGGATGAGATATCCGAAGGAAGAGCCATTTGAGACCGAGAGATTGGATAAATCTGAACTTAACCAAAATAAAAATGAAATGCACATGGTGGAAGCAGAGAGAAACCACATGGACCAGCAGTCACGACTACAGCAGAGGTTACCACAGCATGCATTCATGAGATCAAGTTTCTCTCAAACTCCCTGGAATAATCTTGGTCAGCCTTTTGATAACAATTCTAGGAAGGACGATCAGTTCCAGAAAAGGAAATCAGTGCAAAGTCCCCGTGTTTCTGCTGGGGGTTTGCCTCAATCTCCCTTGTCATCAAAATCTGGAGAATTTTCTAGTGGTTCAATAGGACCCCAATTTGGACCAGTTGTAACATCTGCATTAGGATCCTCACAGAAGGAGAAATCTGCAGTTACTTCAGTTCCTGCAGTTGGTGGGGCAACATCTTTGACTTCAAGTGCTAATGATTCTATGCAATGGCAACAGCAGGCACAATTAGCTGCCAAACGGAGATCAAACTCCCTTCCGAAGACCCCGGCAATGAGTGGAGTTGGGTCTCCTGCTAGTGTTAGTAATATGAGCATTCCATTAAATGCAAGCAGTTCTTCAGTTGGAACTTCACCCTTGGCTGACCAAATGGTGCTTGAGAGGTTTTCAAAGATTGAAATGGTGGCTGTGAGGTATAATTTCATTGGACTACCATTATATTATAGAAATTACACATTTATGTTTCTCTCATATGGTAGGTATGCTAAATAGGTAATTCTGACAGCTTTCTTGGCAGTTGACTCTTAATGCATATGTTAGTATGTACCAAGTGCGTGAGTATGTTTAATAATTGGGCTTTTTTGCATGCCTTCTGTTACTTTCCTCCTAACTTTGGCCAAAGAACCTGAAGATTTATATAAAAAGGCCTTTGCCTTGCTATGTATTCTTTCTCAGAATAGTTAATATAAAGAATGATATCACTTTATTGCATGATTTGCACAACATCGAATTGTCAATAAGTGATGTTGATGAATGAGGGATAAAATGGAATTGGCAAGAAGTGATGTCTTCTTCCATCCCCTAATCCTCTTAAAAGTTATACGTGTGGCAGCATAACAAGTCCTTCCCCTATTCTTGTTACATGCATTAATTTTTTTCTGTTTCAGGTATCAAATTAATCGCAAAAAGAATAAGGTGGATGAGCACCCCATCAGGAAACCTACTACCTATCCTGTTCAACAGCTATTGCTTCATCTCTCCAGTGATTCCAATAGTGAGAATTTCAGAGATGAAACATGTACAATGCCATTGTCAAAGTCACTTGTAGGTGGCAGCATGAATGTTTGCAAGACAAGAGTCTTGAATTTTGTGCAGACTGAGCGCATACTTCAAGGTATGTTGGATTCCAAATAGTTATGTATATGGCACTTATTAACCTCATTGATTCTTCCCTTGCTAACCATTCCACTGTCAACTGTCAGGAAATGGTTTTTCTATTGTTCCTAGGGCACGAAGTAGAATGATCATGTCAGCGAAACCAACTGATGGAACCATAGCAATGCACTATGGAGATATAGATGATAGTGATTTTTTGACTGTGGAGGATTATCTTCCTACTTTGCCGAATGCTGTGAGTTCCTTATGTACATCTGTAAAGTTCTTATAATGCATAGCAGAGAACAAATTATTGTTCAGATTTTTTTTTTAAAAGCTAATCTCCTGAATTAATTTAATGAGGACTTATCTGAGTTGTTTGGAGTCAACAATACAGTCCATTCTTCACCACACCATCCTGTTACAGAATCTTCTCTGAGAGCTGATAATGGGAAATAGTTTCTTTTGTGATAGAACTGTTATTCTCTTTTTGGGGATTTCTCTTCCCTTAAACTACTTCAATTTGCACCAATAACATAGTTTACTGGGTGATAACTGTTGCCATTTCTTTTTTACTGAAAACCTTCCAGTTGGTCCTTTACCACATTTTGGGCTACTCCTTGTATTATTCTTTATGTGTTGGCTTCTTACTTCATTTTTTTTAAACTGTCCAATATTCAACATCTTCGTCTCCCACTACGCTCATTTAGTTTCTTGTCTTTAAAGCATGGCGAGAATGTACATTGGTTTTTATCATTCCATGGATCACTAGTAGGAAGTGGACAAGAGGATAGTGACAATAAAAACAGAACTCCTTTTTTGGACAAAAAGTAAAGTTCACCCAATATAATATGCTTTATGGCCTGTTGCATAGATGGAGAGGGTGATTGGACACTTTCATGCCCTAGAAGTTTTTCAGAAGCATCAAGTTTCTTTACTTAAATCCTCACATTGTATATGATAGCCTCTGCTATGCCTTTTCCATTACTTTGTCTTATACATCCAATTGTTCCTGTAACAGCATATTGCGGACCTACTCGCAGCACAGTTACGTTCGCTGGTATGCTCTTTCAAATTTTTTTGGACTTCCAGAAGTCACGATTTTAAAGTGCCACTCCCTTTTCCGTTATGTATGAAGTGATGCAATCTGATTATGCAGATGATACGTGAAGGGTATCATGTGGAAGACCATATCCAACCAAAGCCAATCCGCATTAATCGTGCCTCAAGTACTCAATCTAATGCCCCTGGAATCCCTCAGAATAATGCAGGAGTCGAGATGCAGCAAAGTTCAGATACAGTTTCAGGTCAGCCCTCCAATGAAGTTGCAAAGCCAACTAATTGTGGTAATGCATCTCTAACACCAACCCAGAATCTACCAAGCGCAAGGATGCTACCTCCTGGAAATGCTCAGGCATTACAGATCTCTCAAGGACTCTTGCCTGGTGTTTCGTTGCCTGCCAGGCCTCAACAATCTGATCCCCAACCATCATTGCAACAGCAGCAGCAGCAGCAAAATCAACAGTCTTTGATGCAACAGCAGCCTTCCCAATTCCAGAGATCACCTCTTATGCTTGCGGCAAATCCACTCTCACACATGAATGCTGTAGGGCAGAATTCCAACATGCCATTGGGTAATCTTATGGTTAGCAAACCCTCCCATCTCCAACTTCAAATGTTACAGCAGCGGCAGCAGCAGCAGCAGCAGCAACAGCAACAGCAACAGCAACAGCAGCAGCAGCAGCAGCAGCCACAGATGCAGAGGAAAATGGTGATGGGACTTGGAACGGCAGTGGGTATGGGAAATATGGGCAACAATATGGTTGGGCTTGGAGGACTTGGCAATGTCATGGGGATGGGGGTTCCAAGGGGAGTGGGAGGAACTGCAATTTCAGCACCAATGGGCCCAATTTCAGGCATGGGCAATGTGGGTCAGAACGCAATGAATCTGAGCCAGGCCTCAAATATTAGCAATGCAATTAGCCATCAACTTCGTACTGGGGCACTAACACAGGAACAAGCACAAATTATGGCAGCAAAGCTTAGGATTCAACCAAACAGATCAAACATGTTGGGGGGGCCTCAATCAAGTTTAGGCGGGATTTCAGGAGCTAGACAGATGCATCCGGGCTCCACTGGCCTGTCAATGCTGGGCCACACTCTAAATCGGGCTAACATCAATCAAATGCAGCGAACAGCAATGGGTCCGATGGGCCCACCAAAGTTGATGCAAGGGGGGAATCTTTACATGAACCAGCAGCAACAGCAACAGCAGCAACAGTTGCAGTTGCAACAGCAGCAGAGTCAACAGCAGCTACAGCAGCAACAGCTGCAATTCCAGCAGCAACAACAACAGCAACAGCAACAGCCACAGCAGCAAGAAGCATCCTTACCGCTACAAGCTGTTGTTTCACCACCACAGGTGGGCTCGCCATCAACCCTGGGTATCCCCCAGCAACTGAACCAACCACCCCAGCAGCAGCAGCAGCTTCAACAAGCTAGCCCACAGCAAATGAGCCAGAGAACTCCAATGAGCCCACAACTGAGCTCAGGGGCCATGCATCCCTTGAGCGCTGGTAATCCAGAAGCTTGTCCTGCAAGCCCACAGTTGAGCTCACAGACCCTAGGCTCGGTTGGTAGTATCACTAATTCACCTATGGAGCTACAAGGTGTGAACAAGAGTAACTCTGTTGGTAATGCATAGTCAAAGATCAAAAAGCTTGATTTCAATTCCTTGTGGTCATGCCCTTGCTGCCCTGGTTCAAAGCCTTGACAGTTGTTCAAAATTTTCAGAGAGACTAAAAGGAGATGGGCTGAATCAACTAATAGATTCTTATGCCGTACTATAGAATAAAATGATGCTGAAGTGGATTTGATATCTGGCTGTGCTCCTTGATGAGGATAGTCAATTTCCATTACTGGGGTTGCTGTTGGATTTTCCGTACCTGCCAAGAAATAAATCAAGATATAACTATCCTGTCGAAGTAGAATGGGCATACATAATTCTTTTTCCTTTTGGTATCGATTTATGTAAGACAGTCAGTGGTCACCTGCACAAAGGTACGTGTTGATTAAATGTAGTGTAGTTCAGGTTTGTATTTGCAGAAGAGATGACAGTGGTGTTTTAGCTGATTTGTATGTCAAATGACTACTGTTTTTTACTTAATATTTATTTATAGGGATGTTGAAAGTTGAAAATGTCAGTAGGATGACCAAGGTCAGTCCGGAATGGCGTTGCAATCATGTCAACTATTGGAGATATTTGCAGAACTGTGCAAAATAAAGAATGGTGTGTTTTGCTCTGAAATAAAAGAAGGAACTGACAGTTTTGCAAAATTTCATGAGTTTGTATAAGCATGTTATGCTTTTTATTTGTCTATATAACACTACTGCTTTTATTTGTTAATTATGATGCATCAATTTCTTGTGGATTGTGCACTAACAATGGCAAAGTTCTTTTGCACGCGAGTGCAGTGTCTACAATTTTAGCTACCCACCTGTTAAGGCTAGACCTACTTCACAGTATGGTTCCTTGTGTTAGCAGGAAATTGGTGCAAGTTTTACGGATTATCTAGTGTAAAGGTATGTGCATATATCTTGGGGAAACATGGTACCGTTACATATGTACAAGTTTTAGGTCGTAGAATTACTATGTCGCGTGTGTATGTTGAAGCCTTAGACGGCTTATGATATGGTTAAATAAATAAGAATGTTTTTTTTCTCCTACATTGCAGGTGTAAGCAAAGCTTTTAGTTTGGTTGTTTGCAGGGGTTTGCTAGAGCTTGTAAATTCAACTTTGATGTTAGGCACCGAACTTCTTAGACTTTGTCTACTATGTTCTATTGGCATAACATTTCAAAGGGGAGGTGCTCTCTCTCTCTCTCTCTCTCTCCATTTGAATGTGTGCTTTTCTGGTATGATGAGCAAAGAAGGGAGAGGTTAGGAGCTCAAAAAGAAAACTTTTGGATGAGTTGAGCCTCTTCATCCAATAGATGAGACAGTTATAAAGAGGAAAAATTGTAATTTTAGATGTAGGAATCTATGAAAGCGTCTTTTGTCTAAATATTCGGGTTTTGGAACTTAAAAAGGAGACTTTTTGAGCTTAAAAAGTCTCCTTTGAATGTGTGCTTTTCTGGTGAGATGAGCAAAGAAGGGAGAAGTTAGGAGCTCAAAAAGGAAACTTTTGGATGAGTGGAGCCTCTTCATCCAATATGTGAGACAGTTATAAAGAGGAAAAATTGTAATTTTAGATGTAGGAATCTATGAAAGCTTCTTTTACCCAAATATTCTTGTTTTGGAGCTCAACATAACTGTAGGAACAGATATCACTCTCGTGCTGCCAACAAGATAGCCTTATAAGTGTTTTGGACCTGCTTCTGTTTTTGGTTTTTATGGCATCACTTGTCATTACAGAATCACAGTTCCATACAAATGTGACCATCAAGGGTGTTTTGTCCGATTTCCACATGTTATTGTATTTAAAGAGCCAAACTTCATGAATAAAACTTCCCCAGATCATCTCCTTTGTTTACCCAGAAGGAGAAGAAGGCGAGAAAAAATCAACATTGCGTCTTTCCTCTCTCAACGTGACAACACAATCCACAAGCTACTGTATTTGGAAGTGTGAAAGCTTTCTAAATGAAACTTCCCTGAAACCATCTATGTTGAATACAAACAACATGGTGAAAAATTCAACCTTCCCTCTTCCATTTTCGTAAGTGACTACACAATCATCACAGAACTAGGTCTCAGTTTCAGTATGAAGAGTTGTCAAAGGTAAACAATATTAGGACACCGAAAAAAGAGAGTGGATAATATTAGGAGAAAACTCCATATATTATGATGCGTGATAGTTGATGATGTATGATGGTTGATCTTAATCATCCATCTGCGGACCTACTTTAATACTTCTAACTTAAACTAAAGCCTACAATTGAGTCTGTCGTGCTCTGCCCTCACACAACTTCTGGCGATATCCTTCACAGTAGGGCAGCCAGATAAGGCCATGGTGAGCTCAAGTTCATCCTTCAGCATTTCAATGACTCGTCGCACCCCAGATTCTCCCTTTGCTGCCAGTCCATAGATGACTGGCCTTCCAATCTGCAGCAGTATACATGAATTACAAAATTAGGTAAAGGCAAATAGGAAAAGACAAGAAGCAAAGAGCGGATACATGCAGCATTAATGATCATTCGAACTGTCACTGCATCCCACATGCATCGGTGCACCACCAAACTCTAGTGCTTTTTAACTTCAATTTGCACTTTGAAACATATTCCAACAGTCTAAAGTGCTCCCACGGTGCAATATGAAACTAAGAATTCGGTTAAAGAGCCGCTGTAGGTCTCCAATATATATTACTGACCATAATCTGGTTGCAAACACTCATCATGAGGGTCAATGAGATGCTCTTTTTCACCAGCATAGTAGGCGGACAACGAATAAATATTCTTGCTTTTATTGTTACTGCACAAGTGCATTCTAGTTCAACTGTTTTTCTTATAGTCATTTAGTGAAAAACACTCGCTCAAAATGAATCACAGTAAATGAGCCTGAGAACCCAAAGATGAAGTAGATGAACAACCATCTGATGTCAATCGAAGTATGCATTGAAACCCGTTGAAACCTTTCTGAACAAATTGATGCACAAAAATAGCTTGAAATTCCACTAAAACAAACACTGAAGAAAGGCAGTATTAATTATTAGAAAATTTCCCAAGTTCATGATCTGAGTTTACCATAACAGCTTGTGCGCCAAGAGCTAATGCCTTGAAAATATCTGTGCCCCGCCTCACTCCTCCATCAAGGAGAACAGGAATTTTCCCTCCAACAGCACGAACCACCTGCAGCCCAAAATGTAATGCCTACCTTTTTCGAAACACAAGCATGCCTAATAGAAAAAAATTTTAATTTGCAAGACCATGCAGCAGTTATTGTAAGGAGAACACTAAGGGCAGATATATGAAAAAAAAGGATTGAATTACAAAATTATGTGCTTTGGAAGAAAAGTATATCATGTTTCAAGTTTTGAATTCCACAACTAAGTGCTTTGGAATAAAAGTATACCGTGTTTCAAGATATGGATTGAGAACCGAAAAACATCTTATGTTACAATCTTACAGTTGCTTGCTTGCTTCACAACATTAGCACTAATTAAAATAGGAAAGCAACAAAGTCAAATTAGAATAATCTACAAGTTTAGAAGGATGATATGAAGTTTCTAAACATGATATAGATCCAACATATATTCTAATTTTATTTTTGGTTTCCTGGCTTAATTAGACTAGCTAATGCGTGCAAATCTGCCATGCCTCACATGATATTGTTGCTATAAAATCCTAAAGAGCATATATTTGAATTCAATTTGTTTGCATATCTGCATCATACACTATCCAGTACGGCAAAAAGAAACTGAAAGTTACATCTTCCAGAACAGTAATAGTGGCTGGAGAAAAATCCAGCTGGCGAGCTCCATGATTAGAGACAACAATCCCAGCAACCCCTACTTCCATAGCTTTTATTGCTGCCAATAGTAGCATACCAGATCATCAGGAATTTTTTTTTTTCTTGGTAAACATGAGTAGAAAACAAGATACCTTCAAGAGCTAAATATCTCCAAACTATTAAGAACATGAAACAAGAAAAATATTTTAAATGGATTTGCTGAAGTACACAGATTCCAAAGATATACGAATCCTATACAGCTATTCCTCGTAGCAGTAATTCTCAAAAGAAGAATTTGTCTCCACAATTAATTGGTTTTTGTTCAATGATCATTTTATTAATCATGAAAACAACAAAAACTAAAATAGAGTCATGAGCTTACCATCCTCAGGAGTCAGCACCCCTTTGATTATAATGGGCAAACTTGTGACAGATCTTAACCACTCTATGTCCTGGAAAGTTTCAATGAGCTTAACTGAAGTAAGATTTAAATAAGAGGAGATCATCTTATGACCTGGACAATTTTTGAATTTACTATCTAAAATTTAAAACTTTTCAAATGTGCAACTCCACCACTGGAAATATGGAGTGGACTCGGTTGGAGTACGAGAGTCAAGTGCTTTTGGAATTTTCTTTCCACCCATCGACTGTGTGAAGTTATGAGACACCTCAAATGACTAAATTCCATATAACTACTTCCATGATATTCCTGTATATGAGTAGTAGTGCAATTAACACAGCTTTTCAAATGATACTTCCTAGCAAGGGAAATGTCTGGCCTGAGAGTAACATGTATGACAGTTAACTGTGAAGCCGACTTATCATGTGGCAACATGTAGATTATTGCTTTATACCTTCCAACACAGGGAAGGATCAAGCGTCCCTGCTGCAAAAGCTTCAAGATTTGAACCACCCTTATCCTGCAAAATGAGTGATCAATGATTGGTCTAACAAAATATGTAAATCTTATATGCTAATCTACATACTTCAGCAACCAACACAAGGAGATATGTACTTGAAAACAGACAAACAAATGCAGCAGCCTAAGAAAACCTGCGTTTGTACATACAGATGTGAAAAAGGGATGTATGCTTTACGTCAGATATGCAACTGCACAATTTGTTCAGCAGACTAAGAATACGTGTGTCTGTCCAGAGATGGATATGCCAGTCCGCTCTCTCTGACCATTAGTATGTATAACTGACCATACCATCATAGAGTAGAAGAACTGACAGCATAATTGGCACAGGCATATGGACTTATGGATGCAGGAATCGGATAAAGAAATGAATAAAAATGAAAAGAGCAAAGAAAAGAGAAAATGATTGTATAACATAAGAATAAAAGACATATATCCATTTTAAAACATAAATACATTTCATGGAATGAGCGCCTCAATGTCATCTTCATCTTTCACTATTAGCATGACTCACTTGAACCACATTTGCACCCACATACATACACATGGGCATTTGTTTGAGAAGACTTATCACCTAAGTAGCATGGACATTGACGCGGGTACGGATACGGATATGAGACATGACAATTTTTAAAAAATGAGAACACGGACATGGACACGGTGGAGGGACGACAAAAAATATATTTCTTATATATTTAATTTGCTATGTGTATGAATGTAACATCAACAAACTACTAAAAATATAAAAAAATAATACTAATTTAACATGAAAAATAAATTGAATCCATAATTTAATCATCATTTAACATAAAATATGATAAAACATATGTTTACAATTTAAACTAGCAATGTGTTTTATGTGTATCTAAGTGATGGATACATGTTGTTGGCGTGTCCATTGACAAATAAATAAATAAATAAAAATTCATGACACATTAATTGGTATGTTGACACATTCCCCGGAGTGTCTGAGGAGTATGTGTGTCCACTGTGTATCCGACATTGATACGAAACCCTTTTAGAAATGTCCGTGCTTCCTAGATTAAACCGTGTATTGTTAGAATATTATTATTCTTTTATTAAAATTCCAAAACTTTATTTATATTATTTAATTATTCGGTTACAAGTTTTTATTACAAAGTTTATTATATCATTTGCTACATGAAATTTAATGGGGTGTTACAATATTTACTAGCTATTAATTGAGAAGTTTAATAGCCATAACGGCTAGTTTCTTAAAGCCTATATAAGACTCATACTTGGCGTGGTTTGAAATATAGACAAAAGATGATATACAACGGTGATATTCTAGAGATATATACTTATCCTAACATCTTATCTATATTTTTATATATTGTGTTTTATGGGCAACTGTGGCTGGGACGGTTCATTGTTCTCCCGGTAGACGTGACTCATGAGAAGATAGGCTGTGAGCAAATTGGGTTGAATCTTAGAGCAACTGATGTCCGATTGTACCTTCACGTAGGTAGGCACAGTTGCTTTAGGACAGTGTTATCACGCCTCTCAATTCTTACAGGCCAGCTTTTCTGTTTTCCTTTCACTATATTTTATTGTTCATTAATAAAATTCTATTGCATTGTTCTTTGGTTTATTCTTAAGTTATGATTTATTTGTGTTAATGAGAATTACAAGATGTGATTTAATGAAATTCTTCCAACATGTATCACTTTCGTAAATGGTCTGTCTAATCATCAAACTCTCAACATGCACATAGATTAAACCCAAGGATAAGATTTCAAACCCAAGAAAACATTTACCCTTAGATACCCCAAAATATGCGGTGAGAAACCAAATCAATTGGTTACAGCAAGTAGTAAAGAAATATGCACCATGTAACAGACTAACACGACGAACAAATTAATACATTGTTCATAAGCATGTTTATATGCATATATATTGGGAACAGAAATATTTTACTCACTGAATCTACTTCAATTGACAATAGACCTTCCAGGTTCTTCATCTGAGGAGCAATCATCCTGCACAAGCGATCATGTTTGGATGAAAAACGTAATGCACGAAGAAGTCCTCTTAATGTGAGATTCTAAATGTCAGTGCATTTCCACATATTAGATGGAGAAAACAGTTCCAAAATGCAGAGGACATTGAGGATATAGTTCGGGAAATGATATAAAATAGAAGGAAATGAAATTTCACTTGTTCTTTATGTCTGCCTCCCTTCGACCAATTCTAGGAGTATCAACAGTGAGAATGATAGCCTTGAACCCACTTCTTTCGGCTCTTTGCACTACCAGAGCTGTTATATCCCGTCTTTTAAATACCTATATACAGAGGGATACCAAACTATGAATCCAGCTTCTACAACTGGGAGTCTGGGATCAGAAGAAATAAAATACTAAACAGTGCTTCTAAAGAACAATAAAAGTTCCTACAAAGGAACTTGAAATTACTAGAGCTGAAGGGAGTAGAATACATATGCTTGAAAAAAACGAACGGCATTGCAGCTGGAAGCAACCTCCTCCACAGTGCAGGTAGATGAAAAGGACAAGGCCTACAATGAGGGACAGCTCAATATTCAAGGATGCAAAGTAAACAAATGAGCTCCCGGTTAGTGTATCAATACCATTATGGTGTTACATGCAGCTGCTGCTCGGGCTGTCGCAACCTCTCCTGGTATATACAAAATTCAAAGCTGAAATCAGAACTACATATAAATTTCAGTAAAAAACTCTCTTAACTGAATTGAGACCTTCAGGATGTGCCAACTTATGCATTGCAGTTGGAGCAATCATTATTGGTGCCGAAGTACGGTAACCCAATATAGAAGTCGACATATCAATTCTGCTCACATCCACAAGAATTCTTGGCCGAATACTGACAAGTCCAAAAAAAGTGATTTAAAATGGTGTCCTTCTTTGCTAATAACAATAACAGGTATAACACTTAACATGATTCTATGAAATGCTTCCACGTTCTCTCTCAATGTGTGTTGGTCCTCAGCTCCCCCATTGTAGAAGTCAAAGTACATCTTCGGAAGGGCTTGCCTTGCAAGTTCCTGGAATTCATTCACATTGACGGGTTCTGCCACCATTTGTCCTAAAAACACAGCCATTAGTTAGTGTTGACATCCCATTAACCTTGTCCATGGTACAATTACATAAATTTCAATTAGCCCAATGTTATTGAGAGACTTAATGGAGAGCAACTCAATGCATTCACCAAAATTTGTAAATCCTTCACATCCTGAAAATCCTTTCCAATTTTCCCATCCATTTGTAAGTTCAGTTTAATTAGCTAAGCATCCGATGTTCTTGGAACAAATTAATTTCAACGTTGGGCAGTCATATACTGCAAAATTTCAGCTTCTGATTTGGAGGTACCATTTAAATAATTCTTCAATTTGAAAATCAGACTTACACTATAGCTGGCAATATGTAAAAATGTAAACTACATAGGCAATGCTAGACGAACAAGACAAATTTTAGTAGCTGTCTTCATTGGCGTTCTTCTTTACCTTTCGTGTTGGTCTACTCACCATGCCCATCCCATTAATTTCTAGAGCGCCACTTCATTTTCTTACCAATTTTGCAAAAACCATCCAGTTGGCAGTGGTTATATATGGTGGATGATGTTTAGCTGTTATGATTGCTGGGCATGTGGCTATATGAGTAAATATTCAGTATAACGGTGATACCATGTCATCAAGCTGACATAGTATTACAAACCAATAAAATTATAGGAAAATACAGTTATTATTTTATCACCTAAAATTAAGTAATTAGTTAAAATATTTTATCCGCACTATCCTACTAACCGATATGATATCTCACCACAACATATTCATATAAGTGTATATCATTAGCTTGTGATACCATATCAGTAATGATGACGTGATATCACCGTTATATTGAATATTTTTTCGTGGTTATATATTATTGGACATCATTAGAGATATAAATATCCAGTTTAATATATTTTCCATACTAATAAATTATCTTCTAGGATTGACGCAAAAAAAACAAAAAAGCAAAAAAATAAATTATGGCTGACAATTCAAACAATGCCATAATAAAATATTAAAGAAAAAAAATTATTCTACAACAGCCCATATGAAAATAGCTTAGTAACTGCCAGAAGAATGAATCTGATTAAAATCTTCCTTTATCACAAACAGATTTGTATCAGACTAAAAAGCTTCATATTGATAATGAAAAAAGTATTAAATTAAAATGGAAAAGGAACTGAGCCATTTCGATAAAATTGAATAACAAGCTTATAAGCGTATGAAAAAAAAAAAAAAACAAAGAAAAAAAAAGGGCAATATATTATCTATAGATGGATAAAGAAGATAACTCCACAAACCAAAACAGTACATGACTTGATAATCAGTTGGGTATCAAGTAGGTTAATCTGCGTACAGAAGATATATATGAAGAGTTAGGAGCAAATAATATGAACATCTTAACGGAATTACTGCTGTAGTTTGACTTAGATTCCAAGCAAAGAATTGTTATCTATACATATAAGCACATGGATTTGAACTGGGTATAGAAATTTGTACCTGAGCGTGCCGATTAAACGGAGTTAAACGCGTGCAGATCAGAATAGAAACACTGCAGAAACAAAAGTGAGAGAGAGAGAGAGAGAGAGAGAGAGAGAGAACTCATGAAATGCTCAAGTTGTGAGGTAATATTGTTTTGTTAAAACATTACAGGGCTATAATCGTCAATTGCGTAGAGAATCGGTTCAGCAGATCGACCTAACATCGTCCTCTACTGAGTTTGCAATCGATCACGCACTGTCGTTTTGCAAGTTGGCGATTTGCACTGGTGTATTGGTTGCATGACCATTCCAACAATGACGTCTACATTAAAGCTTGGGTTCGAACTACGGACGAATTTATCCCCTTTTCCCACCTACGAATGTCTTGTTTTATATGACTAGTGGAGTGGGTAAGAAAATTCAGTCGGGTATCGTTGTTTGGTTCTTGTAATATATATAAATCAACTAGCGTTAGTTGGTGAGGATTATAGCTTCTTTTAACAAAGTCAAGAGTTCAACTGCTCTTTGTAATCTCTTCCATTGTATTAAAAAAAATAATAATATATTATGATCTTGGCAAAGTTAAAAGAATAGGCGTAGAGCTTATCTTCTCCGAATTAGAAATCGCCTTGGGGGCTTCAGCACAAATATTGGCCCATTCTCCATACGGTTGAGTGAAGCTTATTTACAACCTAGATGTATACTGGTTAATATTGACATTTGATAACACTTAAACAAGCCATAACCACTTGCTCAAATCCCAACCCAAAATGCCACCAAGGACAAGTAAAAATGGTTCAAGTAATACTCAATTAAGAAATTTAATGTAGCATAAAAAATGAGCAAGATTCAAACTCGCTTTTGGGTAAATTCTGAAATATTTTGAACTTTCGAGGACTACAGAAGAGTAGCAGATGGCTGAAAAGGGCCAGTACATGCATGGGTCTAACAACAAAAAAGATCAGCAAGTCCAAGCATTTTTTTAGTGGTAATGCCGAGGATCGGATGGGAACATTTCATCCTTTCTCTGACCGTAATTTTGATTTTCCCTCTAATCATGCAGATACTTGCGATGATCTCCGTAATAACACCTTCCTTGAGCGAAGAATCGGCAAAGTTGCCTTTGTTTGTGATCATGCCTTTGTGTCAGGAGTTGGCACTAGTTGTGGAGTGTGCCAGGAGTTGGCACTGGGCTTTGGCATCATCGAGGACGATGATGGTTAAAGTGGTGGAGAATGTCACGGGTTGCCACCCGTGGCACGTCTGGAGCCGCAAGGGACTTTGGCGTGGGGCATGTCTGAGCACGATTGGCCGGTGGCATGGCAATCTCGTAATTTGTATTTTTCATATTTATTGAATTTATGGATTATGACTCCTCGAGGGGGTAGGATGTTTCTTCCTATCAATTTGGAGATGACTCAGAATGCTATTATAAGGGGGGGCATGGTGTTGACTCTACCACCCCCTAGTGCTACCGAAAGGGACAACATTCAAGTGAGTCCTCCAAAGGAGTGGGCGAGACTTGGGGGCCGGCTGTGGCACGTGGCTACAGTCCTCATGCTAGTCAATGGGCTACATGGGCGGCATTGTGTCTGGTGGGGCAAATGTTGGGCATTGGCGTCGAGGATGGGGTTGTGGCATTCGCACCCGCTACGCCATAATTATAAAGTGGTGGGACTTATGTCCATGACGGATTGGACCTCGGTGTGCACACTTGCATGCCGTGTGTCTCGTGTGCACTTGCGCATTAGGTTCACGCTTGTGCACACGGCCGCTTGGTTTGGCTAGCATTGGTGTCATGGGGCACAATGTTGTGGGCTTAATAGTTGCTATTCAGTGGTGCCTTTCCTTGCAGGCAACCTTGATGCGGGGCGCTAAGAGCTTCAAGGATGGAGGCGTTGTGCCTAACAAGTGATGCTTGGCTGATGCGCGCATGACTGACGCTAAGCACATTGCTTGCCGTGTGTGCACGCATTTGAGTATGGCGTTACTATCACCTATAGCTTGGGTTGCCTTATGGCTTGAGCATCAGAGGTCTGAGCTTAAAGAGATATGCGGGGCATTACGGAGGGATTCTGGACAAACGCATAATCTTATGCCTTGGTGTTTAAGTTTGGCGGGACTATTGCTTGGTGCATAGTCGCCTCACAGGTGTATTCTGCTGCGTATGATCATGGCGGGTCGCATTACTGTAACCGTGTGGTGCCCGGCCTGCTAGCCCGTGACACTTTGGAATAGACCCTTTATTGGATTGAAGTTTGTGTTTTCTTTATGGGCCTGCCTTTGCAATGAATTCCTCACAGGATGAGAATTCATGCTTTGTTCAGGACCCTGTATTTGGAATGGATCCCTCAAAGGATTAGAGTTCATGCTTTGCTTAGCATTTATTGAATAGTTCATGCTTGTCAGAGGCCTTCTGAATGGACTCCTTAAAGGATTACAATTTGTGCCTCCTTCATGACCTTGCCTTTGGAACGGATCCTGTGAAGGAATAGACTTCAGGCTATGCCCATGGTTCTGACTCTGAAATGGATTCCTTGCCGGCATATTTGTTGAATGCTGCCTCTGATGAATCCTTTCTGATGGCACATTGACAATGGGAAAGAAAGCAGGCTGCCTATTGTCACAAGCCCACCAAGATGGCCCAAAAATAGGCCCATGAGGATGCTAAGGAGCCCACTAAGTCTAGAACATTCTAGGCAATTCTTAGGCATTCTAACACATGGGGCAATTTTTGTAAGCATTCTAGATCTTTCTACACAAGTGTAGATACTAGCTAGAAGGGTGTGGGAGATTCTAGAACATGAGGGAGGCTTCCTTGAGAAGCTTTATACATAAATATCTAGATATTTGTATAGATGATTCTAGAGGGGGAATCCCAACCGTTGGATCAAAACGATCCCCACCGTCCATTGAGGAGGTGGACAAGTATAAATAGGGGGTAGCCCCTCATTTGTAACCATCCAAGTTTTAAGCAATACAAAGCATTCTCCAAGTTCATACAAAGCTCTCTTTGTTCTCTTATTGCTCTTTTGTTCTTAGCCTTGTTCTTTCAGTGTTCTTAAGGCTTACTTAGCATCTTTTAGAGCCAAAGGTGTCTAAGGCCGCACGGGTCAAGGTGTTCAAGATTCAAGCCCTTGACAGTTGGTATCAGAGCTTCGGTTTGTGAAGGCTAAGCAATGGCAACAACTGGTTCGGATATCACCGAGCATGGAGGTGTTCACGAGAGGGATCCCCCTCCTCCTACCGGTAAAGGGCGGAAGGACAAGTCAAGGGACGCTTTGTCTTCCTTAGAGTCAAGGATCATGCGGGTGGAGCTCGCTGTGGCTGATGGACGGGACAAGTTTGAGGAGCTAGACCAAAGCATCGAGGGACTCAACCAACGTGTCAAAGGGATCGACAATGGGCGTGAGGAGTTCCAAGGGGAAGTGTAAGGTGGCCTCAACACCATGGCAGAGCTTGTGAGGACCCAAATGGATGCTCTCAAGGAGATGGTCCAAGTCGAGATTGCTGCTATAAGGGAGGAAATGAAGGAGATCAAAAGTGATTGGTCCTTGTGCAAGATGGCTATCACACAAGGTACGGTTTCTCCCTCTCCCTCTCCTAAGGTTGACATTCCTAGGCCCAAGTCTTACAATGGGTCAAGGAATTCTAGAGAGTAAGATAATTTCTTGTGGAGTTTGGAGCAATATTTTGAAGCCACTAGCATAAGTGGTGATGATAAGAAAATAAAAACGGCCCCTCTCTTCTTCTCGGATGCGGCCACACTATGGTGGAGGCGGCGGCATGCGGATATGGAGTGTGGCTTATGCACTATAGCCACATGGGATGACTTCAAGAGGGAAATCAAGAAGCAATTCTATCTCGAAAATTCGAACCATGAAGCAAGGGCCCGATTAAGGCGTCTCTCCCACAAAGGCACGGTGCGGGAATATGTGAAACAGTTCTCCGAGCTACTATTGGAGATACCGGACATGTCCGAGAAGGAGTCTCTCTTCACTTTCATCGATGGGCTACAATCATAGGCTAAGATAAAAGTTCAACTGCAGGGACCCCAAGATCTTGCAACGGCCATCTCTATAGTTGAGTCCCTAACCGATTACAAGCAAGGTGAGTCCTCCTCTAAGCCCAAAAATCAAAAGTACAACAAAGGCAAAGGTGGGGGAGATCATGCAAGCCAAGCAAAGGAGGGTGGACACAAACCATCCTCATCAAGCCATGGCAAATTCAACAAAAACAAGAAGGGTGGTGATAAGCCCAAGTTTACATGCTTCCTTTGTGATGGGAATCACTTTGCTCGTGACTGTCCAAAACGGGCTAAGCTATCGGCTCTTATCCAAGAAGAGGAGGAGGAAGACCGGCCCCAACGGGAGGAGATTAAGATGGGCTCTCTAAGGCTACATAATGCGATCAAGGCCAAAGTGGATGTGCCAAAGGCCGAGAAAAAGGGGCGCATGTACGTGGAAGCAAAGGTACGTGGTTTCAAGACTCGTGCTTTAGTTGATACCGGTGCTTCTCACAATTTTATTGAAGTCAAGGAGGCCAAGAGACTAGGTCTCCAATTCAAGGAAGAGCAAGGTTGGCTGAAGGCCGTCAACTCAGAGGCACAGCCTATCTACGGAGTTGCTCGGGACGTGCGGCTACACATTGGGGAATGGTGTGGCCAAGTGGATTTCTCCGTGGTATCGATGGATGACTACCCCATTGTGTTGGGGATGAAGTTCTTGGATGAGGTACGGGCATTCCCCATCCCCTTCGCCGAGACCATGTGCATCATGGGCGAAGGCAAAACATGTATGGTGCCACTTGCTCGGGAGTCTACCTTGAAGGCCAAGACCCTGTCCGCCATGCAACTCTCCAAGGGACTTAAGAAGAATGAGCCAACATTTCTTACAACCTTGAAGCTTAATGAAGACTCTTCTAGCACCATGGAAGGCATACCAAGTGAAGTGGTGGAGGTGCTTGAAGACTACAAGGATGTCATGCCCCCGAAGTTGCCAAAGAGACTTCCACCTAAGAGGGAGGTGGATCATGTCATAAAATTGGAGGTAGGTGCAAAGATTTCGGCCATGGCACCCTACCGTATGGCTCCCCCGGAGTTGGAGGAATTAAGGAAGCAACTAAAAGACTTGTTGGATGCCGGCTTCATCTAACCGTCAAAAAGTCCTTATGGTGCACCGGTCTTGTTTCAACGGAAGCATGATGAGTCCCTCCATCTTTGCATCGACTACCGGGCACTCAATAAGTTAACCATCAAGAACAAGCACCCCATCCCTCTTATTGCCGACTTGTTCGATAGGCTTGGTGGTGCAAGGTGGTTCACCAAGCTTGATTTAAGATCGGGGTATTACCAAGTAAGGATCGCCAAGGAGGATGTGGCCAAAACCGCTTGTATCACAAGGTATGGCTCCTTTGAATTTCTAGTCATGCCCTTTGGCCTTACAAATGCCCCCGCCACATTTTGCACCTTGATGAATTAAGTGTTGCAACCTTTCTTGGATCGATTTGTCGTAGTCTATTTGGATGATATTGTTATCTATAGCTCCTCTTTGGTGGAACACATGGATCATCTACGACAAGTCTTCCAAGTCTTAAGGAAGAATGAGCTATATGTTAAAAGGTAGAAGTGCACCTTCGCTCAACCTGAGGTAAACTTTCTTAGCCATCTGATTGGAGGCGGGACCATATGCATGGATAAGGCCAAAGTTCAAGCCATCCAAGAATGGGAGCAGCCAAAGAAGGTGACCGAGCTACGATCTTTTCTTGGCCTTGCTAACTATTATCGGCGGTTCATCCGAGGATATTCGGCTATAGCAGCATCTTTGATGGATCTTCTCAAGAAGAACCATCCATGGGAATGGACGGCTAGGTGTGAAGATGCCTTCCAAGCACTTAAGAAGGCCATCATGGAGGAGCCCGTTCTAGCATTACCCGACCACACCAACCCATGGGAGGTGCACACCGATGCCTCAAACTTCGCCATTGGAGGGGTGCTGATGCAAGAAGGTCACCTTATTGCTTTCGAAAGCCGCAAGCTTAATGACACCGAGAGAAGATATACGGTGCAAGAAAAGGAGATAACAGCGGTGGTTCATTGCTTGCGCACGTGGAGGCACTACTCACTCGGTTCCAAGTTTGTAGTCATGACGGATAACATTGCAACGAGTTACTTCTTGACTCAAAAGAAGTTAACTCCCAAGCAAGCACGGTGGCAAGACTTCTTTGCCGAATTCGACTACACTTTGGAGTACAAGCCGGGCAAAGTTAACCTAGTGGCTGTCGCACTTAGTAGAAAGGCCGAGCTTGCCGCCATTAACCGGCCCCAATGCCCATTGACGGATCGGATCAAGGAGGGGCTTCAACAAGATCAAGTGGCTAAGACCATTATCGATGGCGTCAAGCAAGGCAAGACGAGGCAATTTTGGCTCAAAGATGATCTTCTCTTTGCCAAAGGCAGCTGGATCTATGTGCCCAAATGGGGGATGCTACGAAAGGAGATTCTTAAGGAGTGTCATGACTCCAAATGGGCGGGACATCCGGGTGTTCGCCGCACATTGGCATTATTGGAGGATGCCTACTATTGGCCACGAATGCGGGACGATGTGCAGCTTTATGTGAAGACTTGTCTTGTGTGCCAACAAGATAAGGTGGAGCAAAGTCATCCCGCGGGCTTGCTAGAGCCTTTACCTATTCCGGATCGGCCTTGGGAGAGTGTCTCTATGGACTTCATCACTTGTCTTCCTAAGTTCGAAGGAAAAGGTACCATCATTGTGGTGGTCGACCGGTTTTCTAAGTATGCCACTTTCATACCGGCCACCAAGGATTGCACTGCGGAGGAAACGACTCGGTTATTTTTGGCTCATGTGGTCAAGTATTGGGGAGTGCCAAAGACTATTGTTAGTGGCCGGGACTCTCGCTTTACGAGGCGCTTTTGGACCGAGCTTTTCAAGTTTCTTGGCACGGAGCTTAATTTCTCCATTAGCTTTCACCCACAAACTGATGGCAAAATCGAGAGAGTGAATGCTTTGTTGGAGTTATACTTGAGGCACTATGTAAGTGCCAACCAAAGAGATTGGACCAAGTTGTTTGATGTTGCCCAATTCTCTTATAATCTACAAAGGAGCGAGGCAACCAACACTAGCCCGTTCGAGCTTGCTACGAGCCAACAACCTTTGACGCCTACCGCCGTTGCTACCGGGTATACGGGCAAAAGCCCTAGAGCTTATAAGTTTGCCAAGGGGTGGCATGAGCAAACCGACATGGCCAAGGCCTACTTGGCCAAGGCAGCCAAAAGGATGAAGAAGTGGGCAGACAAGAAGCGGCGGCCAAAGCAGTACCAAGAAGGCGACCTTGTCATGGTGAAACTCCTCACTCATCAAGCCAAAACATACAAGGGGCTTCACAAAGGGCTAGCACGACGGTACGAGGGACCATTCTAGATTACCAAACGAGTTAGCAAGGTGTCCTACCAACTTGAGTTGCCTCCAAAGTTAAAGATTCATCCGGTCTTTCACGTAATCCTTCTCACGCCTTACTATGCCGATGTGGAAGACCTAAGCCGTGGTGAATCAAGTAGAGCTCCCACCTCCATCACAGCGTCATTTGATAAAGAAGTGGAGACCATCCTTGCTCACCGAGTTATCCTAAGGAGGGGCGTGGCACCAAGCTTTATCGAGTACTTAGTCAAGTGGAAGGGGTAACCGGATAGCGAGGCAAGCTGGGAGCACGAGGAGTCCTTGTGGCAGTTCGTGGACAAGATTGCAGAATTTCAAGGAGCTGCGACGAGGGCGTCGCCAGATTAGGTGGGAGAGAATGTCACAAGCCCACCAAGATGGCCCAAAAATAGGCCCATGAGGATGCTAAGGAGCCCACTAAGTCTAGAACATTCTAGGCAATTCTTGGGCATTCTAACACATGGGGAGGCTTCCTTGAGAAGCTTTGTACATAAATATCTAGATATTTGTATAGATGATTTTAGAGGGGGAATCCCAACCGTTGGATCAAAACGATCCCCACCGTCCATTGAGGAGGTGGACAAGTATAAATAGGGGGTAGCCCCTCATTTGTAATTGTCACGACCCATTTTCTTTTCTAGATCGAGACAAGGGGGTTTATAAGATAAAGACCCATCATTCGTATTCTATTAAAAAGATCGTACATCCTGAACATTATATGTCTTTAGTAGAGGTTTATAACTTTATTTTTATGTACAATCCAAGTTACACGCTAAGAAAATGTCAACTGAACTGGGGGTTCATTCTTAATCATTTCTTTGGGATCCAACTGAGTTCCATTTTCCTGAAAAGGTTCCCATAAAATAGGTATGAGCGATGAAGCCCAATAGAAATATCGTAATTCTTTAAAACACAAGTGTAAGATGCAGTAAATCTATGCCATGCATATGTACCCGTTTCTTTTTATCATTATTAGGATCCCGCAGGTATATCCTGCTTGGGGCATCATCAAGCCCAGTGGGCCCACCCTTGACACTCCTTTCTCTTCAAGTTTAGTGGGCGTCCGCCCATGATTATCTAGCCCATACCAAGTTAGTGAGTACTGATTTGTGGTAGCTCCGATACCAGTTGATCAGTAGTCACCCATGATCTTAACCCGGGGTTCTTTCGTTTGTCCGGTTATACCTTCCTTATTCATCCCCAGTGATGCAATCATACAAGAGATGTATATAGATAGCATGCAATAAATTAATACAAGATATATGTTAAACCTAATACCAGTATTAAAGAACATGTCATATGATTTAAAAATAAACATGTATCATAAAGAATGCCCGGTTTCCTACCCTGTCGGTTTCTTAATGTAGAAGATTCCTGGCAGTTCTTCACGTATTTTCTGTTCATATTACCATAAGTTAGGTATCTATTTTTCATATAATGTATATATATTATTCTCAAGTTAGATTGTTAGAAGTGTGTTAAAATCTTGGGTGGTACACGTCTTTGGGTCAGAACAAAATTTCCCGGTAACTTGGACTGGGAGTTATTCTGGAATTTTTTTTGGGGTAGCTAGGAAGGTTACTCTCCTATATATAGATCCCTTATATTTTTAGGGATTTTCTGACAAAATTCCAGAATATTCTCTTATCTCTTGTATTTTCTGTGAATTTTCATGTCAAAAAGCGTAATAAATTCATGAAAATTCATAGAAAATTCTATAGGGCCTGAAATTTTGAGGGTATCATAATCAAATATTCATAGTGTAGCCCTCAAAATTTTAGAGCCTTCCCATGTGGGACGCGCCCTCACGCACCACCAGTCACGCGTGGGGGAGGAAGGCATGGCCTTCTTCTTCCTCCCACCGCAACTGGTCACGATGCAGGTCCTTTTTCCGGCCAATTTCTGGGTTTTCCAGCATGCATGAGAGCCCCAGGGGTTGGCAAGGTCCTGGGCTTCATGCTCATGGTCTGGGCTTGGCCCATGGTGGCCGGAGGTGGCTGGACGAAGGCCAAAATGGTGGTTGCATGGCGGAACCCTAGCGGTTCAGACCTGCAATTGCCATTTTGGCTGCCTTCCCTTCGTTTTTAGCCCTTGGTCCCTTCATGACATTTGTTCTAGACCCTAATAGGAGTCGACCCCAAGTGGTGCGACTGGCAAAGGTGGCCGGTGGCCAGAGTTATGCCCCTAGACAGTTTTTCTGGCGAGATTTTGCTTCTAGGAGCTAGGAGAGGTGTGCACAGAGGCCACGGGTCTCTCTGGGACACCCATGGGTGTCCTTAAGAAACTCCCTAGCCGCTGTGACAACCCCCCAGCCCCTATCCCCACTGTTACCACTAAAACCGTGAACTTTCTCTCTCTTTTCCTTTCTCTCTCTCTCTTCGGGTTTCCATAATTTTCCGGCCATGGTGGTCTTCTACCTACTGGGTCAGTCATGGGGGAGGTGGTAGGGAGAGGTTCATCACCTGGGTGTGTCGTTGAGAGCCTCGGTTTCTTCTCTCTTCTTCTTCGCCTTTTTTTTTCTTTCTCTCGGTTTTACTTTGTCTTTTCGTTTCGGTTTTCTCTGCCAAATAGCTATTTGTACATTCCATATTACATGCATATTACATGCATAAGCATCTTGTGACAAGTGTGCAACTAGGTGTTGGTGTGCATGGTGTGTATAGATACGAGAGCTTAGGTCGGTTTCGGCGATTCTGCGTTGATTGTAATTTGGGTTACATTTAACGTAAATGTGATAACCTAATATAGTTGGTGATGAATAGGTGGTGCCACCTTTGTTGCAAGGTTTTGGTCAAAACTTATATATTTTCTTTAGTGGGTTTTTGGTTTAGTTTAATCTGATGGCACCTTGAACCGGTGGGTTCTGAACCGGATTTTTATTTGCCAAGGCATAAAATAAATTACATTTGTTTCTAAATATTTTTATTACCTCAAATAGTTATTCTAATAAAGTTATCCTGGGTGTAGCAAAGAAACAAATTTTAAAGTCACCAGAATTTTCGCAGCGTTATAGTAACCATCCAAGTTTCAAGCAATACAAAACATTCTCCAAGTTCATACAAAGCTCTCTTTGTTCTCTTATTGCTCTCTTGTTCTTAGCCTTGTTCTTTCGGTGTTCTTAAGACTTACTTAGCATCTTTTAGAGCCAAAGGTGTCTAAAGCCGCACGGGTCAAGGTGTTCAAGATTCAAGCCCGTGACACTATGCAATGTTTCCAACGGAACTGAAGTATTCTCTTTGAAAGTTTCAGAGTACCAACATTCCTTCTGCTACTCTTGAGGTTGGCTTCCTAGTTTTTCCGAACCAATGGAAAGAGATTGAAACGACTGTACTTTAGTCTCTTTCTGTTTTCGGTTTTGAACTTCCATTCTTGATGCCCTGAAATATGGACATTTAAGTGCTTAAATACTACTGAAAAACTCCAAAGCGTGTGGAGGTCTATATGCGTCAAATCAAGTGCAACATCTTCAATATGATATCAAGTTACGGTACCTGTTGGCCTTCCTCATTTCCTTTTCTTGTATACGTGCTTCCCTATTTGACCTAGCAAGAGAGCCTCTACCATGCTTCTCAGATATTGTTTTTTGCCTTTCGCCTTCATTTTCCTATCTCTGAGGACATTAGGGATTATGAACATAATTTGAAGGATAAAAAGATATGGTGAACATAAGCCTTTAATGTGGGACAAACCTGCCTCATTGTCTTCAACCGATAAAGATTTCTGCCCTTAATTTTTTTTTTTTTTTTGAAATTTTAAAAATAAGGGTGGCTCACAGGTTGGCTGGTTTCAAGTTCGATCTCTCATCGTATCGAGGGAAAGGTGGAAATTTTCAAAGTAATCTCACACAATATTTGAACCATCTTGAATTGAACCATCTTTGTCCCCATTTAGTCCATATTTATATGTCTTGATGTTATAGAAGGTCCCAAATGATTTGATGATGATTATGAGTTTTGGCAATCGCTGTCTAATTTAATTAATGTGCTTAGCTTTGACAGGCCATAAATACACCTCTAATTTCTTGATTAATCCATAAGATGCTTAAGGATCCATGCTTGCTTGGGTTGATGCTTGGGATGATCAATATTTCTCTTTGAAACCTACATTTTAAGCAACAATTTCGTTTTTGATTGGGGGTGAATGAATGAAAGTGCATATCTGGTCTCATCTATTTTATACTTTGCCATTTGGAGGGGAACAACATACTTGTACCACCAACTTTTTTTTTTTTTTTGGATCAATAAATAAATTTAATAGACCAAAGAATGTTCAACGCTTTGGAAGTATCCATGAGCAACAAAGGCTAAGAATAAAGCCCCATCAACACAAAAAGTCAACTATTAAAGTTGACCAAACCAAAAATAAATTAACAACAAGAATACAGCCCCGTCATAGCTTTCGAAAATTCGGAAAAGAAGCATGAAACACCCTGTATACTTGTATCTTGATGTTGCGAATGATGGCCAAGGAATGGGTGATTTTGCCCTCAAATAATTTGGCATTCCGGGCTTCCCAAACAAGTTAAACAGTGGTAGAAAATCCAATCTTCTTTGCAATGGCCTGTAGACTGGTGCCTCTAGCTTCTTTAATGATCCACTTAGCAGCCGCTTTAATAGTTGATAATGCCCGAGACAGGCCCAACCAGTTTTTAACAGCTGTCCAAATCTGCCTTACCACCGAACATCAAAAATATAGATGATCCAAAGACTCAACTAGAGCACAATAAAGCACACACGAAGTATCTTCAATCTGGTGGCTCAATTTTTCTCGAATAGGCACACTGTTTTTAAGGCTAAGCCATAAAATGAAAGAATGCTTCGGCAAAAGAGAGTGATGCTAAACTAATTTGGCCCAACACACATTCAAACCTTTTGACCAAAAAAAATCATAAGCAACTTTGGTATTAAATTTACCTGAATTTGTCCACTGGTGCAATCTGGTCAGGGCAGTCGGCAATGATCTTTCAAGTGTCACAATTCGATCTCTCACTAAGCCAAGTTGCCGAATCAAAAAGGAAGCTTGTTTTGCCGGAACATACTCCCCAACCGAAGAGTTGCCAATGTAAATATGATGCATCCACTTCACCCACAAAGAATCTTTCTTAGATTGAAGATTCCAAAGAAATTTAGCAAGGAGAGCTGAATTCCAAGCCGATAAATCAAAAAAACCAAGCCCACCTTCAGATTTAGATCTACAGATATCCTTCCAAGCAACAAGAGGATGTTTCTTGACAATTACCTTGCCACCCCAAAGAAAATTTCTGCATAAAGAAATTATTTTTTTCCTCACACCCACTGGAATAGGCAAAATGGAGAGCCAAAAGCACTCCACCTCTTGCAAAACCGACCTGATCAACTCACTCCTACCTACATATGAGAGGGTAGCACCAGCCCATGCATTGATGTACTCAGTAATTTTGGAGATGAAAGGATTAAACTGTGCAATGGTGAGCTTAGAAGCTGCCACAGGAATCCCTAGATACCGAAAAGGAAATCTGCCTCTGTTGAAACCTGTTATGGACTTAATTTCTTCCATATCTTCTCTGCAAATTCCTGCCATAAACACATTAGATTTCATAGCATTAATTTGAAGGCCAGAACAATCTCCAAAGTGCTTCAAACAACCCATGATTATGTCCACCAAAGTAACATCACCCTGGTAAAGAGAATAAGGTCATCTGCAAAAGCCAAGTGTGTAATATTTAACAAAGAACATTTGGGATGAAAATTGAAATCTGAATTCAGCTTGAGTCTAATCAACGTTCAAGACAAATATTCTAAACAAAGCACAAATAATAACGAAGAAATAGGGTCTCCTTGTCTCAACCCTTGCTGCCCTTTGAAAAATCCATGCAACTCTCCATTAATGGATATAGAATATGATGTTGTTGACACACATTGCATAATCCATTCCACAAATAATTCAGGAAACCCCAAGCTTGTAAGGATATCCACTAAGAAGCCCCAATTCACTGTGTCATATGCTTTCCGAAGATCAGCTTTCAAAATGCACCGGGGGGAAATTCTACTCCAGCTGAGTGCCTCAATAATTCCTACAGCAAATATATATTTTCTACCATGCTCTTATTTGGGACAAAAGCCTATTGTGCAGGGTCAATTAAGCCTTCCAAAATAGGAGATAATCTGTGGGCAATAATTTTGGCAATCACCTTGTATATGACATTGCAACACGCAATCGGTCTAAATTCATCAACTCTCAAAGCATTAGGAGATTTGGGGACCAATGCTAACACCGCATGATTAAGTTGTTTGAGAAGCTTAACAGATACAAAAAATTCCTTAACTGCTGCACATACATCGACCCCGACAATACTCCAAGCTTTTTTAAAATAACACGAGGAATAACCATCTGGGCTTGGGGCTTTGTCATCCCCAATCTCAAATAAAGCTGTCTTTATTTCATCATCCATGACTTGCCGAACAAGGGAAGCAACCTGCTCCTCCTCCACAATTTTACCCACTATTAAAACTGCACTGTCCAGCCGAGAACAACTTGTTTGGACCCCCAACAGATTCTTATAAAACTCTACAAATTGAGAACAAACCTGTTGATGAGAAGTGGTGACTGCCCCATCATCTTTTAGTACAAAAACAATTTGATTCCTGGCTCTATTATTCTTTATCATATCATGAAAGAACTTTGTGCCCTTATCACAATTCTTCAAATACTTGGCCTTGGCTAATTGTGAGCAATAACTATGCTCAACCTCTACCAACCGAAAAGCCTTCAGCTTGAGATCAGCTAGTTTGTTTTGTAGGCCAACATCTTGCGGGTTGTCATGCAATTGCTGCTAAGCTTGGAGCAAAATTTCATCTGCAGCTGCTGCCTGTGCAGATATATGGGAAAAATGTTATCTGTTAAGAGGCTTTAACAGACCCTTCAAAACCTTAAGCTTCATACATAACTTGAACATAGTTGTACCCTCAATATTAATATTCCAATTATGCTCAACCAGTCCCAAAAAATCCACGTGTTGAGTCTACATATTAAAGAATTTAAAAGGGCGGGCATTATGAGAATTTTCCCCAAACAACGAAACAACACATGGGGAGTGATCAGAAAATTTACTGGGAAAACCAAAATTAGCCAAGGCTATCAAGCCTTCTTGCGCCCATCTAGCATTGACCATAGCCCTATCAAGCTTGCTCCAAACCATATTGTTGGTCCAAGTCAGGAAAGCACCTGTGAATCTAGTATCTGACATGCCAAGTTCATAACAACATTTTTGGAAGTCATTAACTTCATACGGAGTCACCGAAAGACCATTGCATTTCTCCTCCCCATTGAGCACATTATTGAAATCCCCCAAAAACAACCAAGGAAGTCTTAGGGAAGAGTTAAATCTGCACAGATTTTCCCACAGCGACCTTCTCCCTACAATAGAGTTAAAAGCAAATACAAAGTTGACGCAAAACTTGGTAGTAGTAGACTTACAATAGCCAAGTAATGTATAACTTGATCCGAGCATTCAACAACCTCAAGGTCAAATTTATCCTCCTTCCAAAGGATGAGAATACGACCATTGGGATGATGTTGAAAATTATCAATCACCTGCCAACGCCAAAATCTGTGACGAACAATATCTATTGCTCTAGCTCGCTTCAATTTAGTTTCAAGAATCCCCATAACCACCACCTTATGCTTTCTAACATGATCCAGCGCCCCATTTTGTTTTAGAGACTTGTTGAAGCCTCTAATATTCCAAAATAAGACATTCATCATAGACTGTGGGAGGAGGAGCCACCCTCCAAAGCTGCACTAATCCCCGATGAGGGAACTTCCTTGCCAACCTTACCCGATTGCTTCCCATTCTGCTTTTTCATCACACCAGAAATTCCCTCCCCTTGAATCAGGGAAAACGGAGGAGAATTCACCTGTTTTCTAGTGGCTACAGGGGAGGTAGCCATAACTTTTTTCCTTATCTGGTTTAGAGTTTGATTCAGATTAATCACATCCTTATCCTGATTAATGAACTTGAAGGAGCCCCAACTTGAGCTAGCTGCACAACCTGTGGTATAGAACACTGCTAAAGCTTAAGTCTCAGTTCTCCACTAGCAATTTGTTGCGCTTGCTGGACATAAATAACATTGCCCACTTGGAGATTTTTTTGCACAGAATTATCATCCACTGTACCTGGAATAGAATCTAAAATTGGAACATTCCCCACCCCTGGCCCCAAAATCTGAAGCTGATCCTCCGCCGTATTTGGGAGCTTATCTAAGACACTAAACCTGTTGCCATGATGTGGAGAACTTGGCAAAGATTTAGACACAATTGAGGACTTCTTACCTTTGGTACCAATGTTCACAAATAGCACCTCAGTTGACTTGCTAGGCTGTGATTGCTGCGGAACAATTCGCTGCACATCAAGACCCTCCAAAAGTGGAGATGAATCATGAGAATGAGTTCCCACCTCTGAGTTATTTGGAATAACAT
Organism: Euryodendron excelsum; assembly: GCA_033060915.1. Taxonomy (NCBI): domain Eukaryota; kingdom Viridiplantae; phylum Streptophyta; class Magnoliopsida; order Ericales; family Pentaphylacaceae; genus Euryodendron; species Euryodendron excelsum. The sequence goes on from CM065384.1 coordinate 47,038,209, forward strand.
TAGTCTTTCTAATTGCTGCAGAAGTGGCCTTGGCTTTACCCTTATTTAAGATATTACAACCAGCCACCGAGTGACCCATCACCTTACAGTGTGAGCAGAATCTTAGCATGTTTTCATAAAAGACACCCTGTTCAAAAATTTCACCATTTGGCAATTTCAGCATAACAGCTTGGGGAAGCTCTAAAGCCACATTAATTTCAACTAAACATCTGGCATAGGAGACCCGGTCTCTATGGGAAGTGAGCTTGTCCATATAGATAGGCTTGCCTAATTGCGAACAAATTTTACCTAACACACTTGGACACTATAAAGCCAAGGGGAGATTGCGAAGTTGAATCCACACCGGGAAGCAACAAATATCCTGATCATCAAATCGAAAAAATTGGGTCATTATCTTGAGCAATAATGGCCTTCCATAGATATTATATGGACCATTTTCTAAAACCTTCATTTGGGAGTCAACATCTTCAAACTGAAAAACAATCCACCCACTACTATGATGGTGAATGTTCACGGGAACTTTCCAAGCATCCACAATCTGTTTAAGAGCCATTTTACTAGGAAAGCGTCCACCAAAATTACCCACCAAGCAATATTTCCAGGGGAACCAAGACTCTTGCACCTCATCTACCTCAATAGAAATTGGCCCATTAACCCTTGCAAACTGTTCCAGCTTGCTGCCCACCGATGGTAGTCTATTTCTAGCGAAATGGCTAGCATAAGTAGCCTTCTCCTTTGCTTGTGAATGATCATGTGACCCTCCCACAGCATTGGTTTCAGATTCACAGCTCGTAGAAGCAGGAACATTTGTAGGCATATTTCGTTGAACACCAGGTGTGCAATCCGAATCCTTGTCTCCCAATGTTCTTGAGATGGATTCCAATTCCTCCACAACCACATCCCTTTGAATATTAAGCAACTCAACATTAGAGACATCACCTAACATCCCACCACGCAAACCTTTTGCAGATCTCTCAATTGCAGTTGTAAGAATCGCATCCCTCTCTAATTGCTGTGCAGGAGCAATCAGTAAATCATCTGCTTCAGTTATATCATCCAGGGCCAGAGCAGCCCTATTTTTTAGGGAAGAAGATTCATTTCGTACCCCCTTATTCGAACCTCCTTTGCTCTTACCCATTACGGGCAAATAATGGAAAGGGCATCCTCATCACCGCTGGCATTTTGAACTTCGGGGGTAAGGGCATCCTCATCACCGCTGGTGTGAAGGGCGTGTCTGTCCGGTTTACCAGCTCTTCTACCGTGCTGGGGCCTTTTTCTTTCACCGCCGCAATCACTCCAGCCAGTTTGGCTTTCATTTCCCTCAACTTCTCGTCCCATATTAGGTAAGTTTCGCCAATGTGCTCTAGAAGCACCACTGTTGCTGCTTTTGACCGGTCGACATGGCTTTGGGCTTCGTCGGCGTGGAGTCCGGCCCCTCTTGGGGGAGGGTTCTCTCCCGAAAACGCTGGGTCCTCTGCTCCCCCGCCGGCGTTGCCTCCTTGGTTCCTAGCCGCCGGCTGGTTGGTAGGCGCTAATGGGTCCTCTGGCGGTGGTGGATCCATCATCGTCGGTGCCTCCGGTGGTGGTGGCAATATCCTCACCAACTCCTGATTCTGAGACTGGAGCTGGTTCATAGTGGCCATCATTTTGATGATCTGCTGCTCCAAGGCAACGATTCTGGCGGTGCTTTGTTCTTCCATTTCTCCGTCTAACCTAATTGATGCAGCACCGGATCGGATCAAGACCATAAAACGATCAAAGTGTCGTTCCCACAGATGGCGCCAACTGATGATGTAGTAAATTTGTATGCCTTTCCTGACCTCTGATGCAGAACTTTTGGGTTGATGGCTCCTCCTGCTTGGGACATCGGTGTGGTGTCTGCCAAGGACACTACGATGCCAAAGTTAGGCTACAGATCAATGGGCAGGGTAACAATATTCAGGGTTAATGTCTCGTACCTCCTTGGAGATGACGACTATCCTTTTTATAGGAGTGTTGGCTGGGATCGTGGGCACCTTCATGGGGTAGCCAATCGTGCCTTCTAGTTATGCCTCTATCATCGTGGGGATATATTGTGCCTTGATGTTAGGCTTCGTGGACCATGCCCCCGGTTGTGCGATCGTGGGGGTTGATCGTCAGGCGAGAATCTCGGGGTGCCTTAATGGCGGCGCCTAGTGCATGCTGGTGCTCTACCGTTTCACCTGCCAGCAGGCCTGGCCTCAGAGGGGAAGAGGAGGCCAAGTCTGGAGATGTGAGCCAAGCAAGTCTAGTTTGTCCATACAGGGGGCAGACCAGCTATACTTGTATTATTTATATTATCAGTAAGTATGATATATCTTTTCACCCTGGCCATATGGATACGGAACCTTTAATGTATGTTCACTCTTCGCTGTAGGAAGTGGAGTCCCGAATATTGAAAGCCCTGCAACCACAACTCTGTCTGGACCCTACTCCCAAGTTAGACAGACTCTGTGATAACCTAGTTCCCACAAAGGTAATGAAATTAAAGCTGGATGTATTCGCTTCAGCTGGAGGAAAGGATTGCTCATATATGAACTCTGTTGAACTTTGTTTGCAGCTAAATTTGGCTCTGTGCAGCCTACGGAGGAAAAGACAGAGACAGATGCCAGAAATTACAGTCACTTCTAGCAATAAGATCCATGGGGAAAAGGTATGTATAGAAAAAGTGCCAGAAAGCTCAAACTACAGATTGGGAGACGCAGGACCCATATCTGGCAATGCAATGCCACAGCATGTCCATGAGAATCTTGCCACACAAAATGTTGGTTCTAGCAATGTGCTAGCGCCAAGAGCTAAAAGTTTTGTACCAGATGCTTCTGTCCCGGCGCTGCCCTTAGTATCACACCAATTGAAATATCAAATGGGGGTAGGGAACTCAAGAATGATACCAGTTCATGTGTCAAGGTCTATTTCGAATGCACCAGAAGCTTCGTCTATTCATGGCTAGGTGTCAAGGGTTGCACTTCTAATCAACCCCTTGCCTCATTGTACATAGCTTCTCTTAAAGCTATACGGGATGCAAAATGTGCTCTTGAGATGCCTAAGGGTGTACCAACATGTTTGGGACAAGTGCCAAGCAAAGCTCAAAGGGTTGCCCAAGAGTGCCCCATGGATGCCTAAGTGCCCAGCCAAGTGCCTAGCCAAGCTGCCAGGTTGGCCCGGGTTAACCTCACTTTGGCTGAGAATGAGGGGCAGGATAACCTCACTTTGGCAGCCACGCGTGCTCAGACCGTGTGCCCATGTGCATGCCCAGCTGCCTTGTCGCGTGCAAGCGTTAACCTAACCAGTGGCGAGAAAGAGGGGCGGCCTAACCTCACTTCGCGTGTGTCACAGCCGCTCAGCCAGCCAAGCCGCGCGCGCGCGCGCTGTGCCCAGATTGGGGCGGGTTAACCTCACTTCGACCTTGCCAGTGCGTGCCAGATTTTCACACAGTGACACCTTTTGCGCAATTTTGGCATTCGCATAACTTTGTCGTCCGGAGGGCTTTTTGAGCAAGGTTTTTTTTGTTGGAAAGCTTTCAATGTCAACTTTGAAATGCATAAAAGCTTTTCCTTTATTTTTCTTTGTAGAATAAATGAGGGTCAATTATGACTCCTCGCACACACACTATGTTTCCTTGTGCAAAGTTGTAAATGGCTAAAAAAGCATATATAAGGGGGGAGAGCACGGTAAGCTCCAGACCACCTTACTAGCTTTTATGTCCTACTTCTTAGACATTGTTTGCCTATTGTAATAGCATACTTTGATGCTTGTAATAGCTTGCAATTGTCAATAAAATGTCTCTTTTCATTGCTATAAAGTTGTTGCTCATTGCTTACATTGTTGCTAGCGTTGCATACCTGTTGCCCACGGATTTTTAATTTTTGTGTTTGTCTTTGCATACAAACACGTCGGGTGTGCTTTGACGGAGCTTGTCAAACGTTGGCAAGTGCCACACACGACCGTTTGCCTATTCCGCGAGCCCGTGTGTGTCACCAAGACTTGATGATCTCGTACACTGAAGTATGAACTCTAGTGTTCCTTCTGTTCATGGTAAGCGGGAAAATCAAGATGGGCCACTGTCACCCTAATCTGGTTTAAACAAAAGAGCAAGGCTTACATCTGTGGGTCCTGATGGTAACCCACAGCAGCATATGGGGCCACGTATGGACAGCTTCCATGGGACCGATTCACTCTGGAAAAATACATTGTTGCAGCAGCAGCCAATTGCAAGAGGAATTCGTTATGCGAATACTGGCATGCAAAATTACTCCCTGCAGATGTTTGAAGGGGGTTTAAATCAGGAAGCTGGTTCAACACAGTTTGCTGTGGCACAGCAGGGGATGAGATATCCGAAGGAAGAGCCATTTGAGACCGAGAGATTGGATAAATCCGAACTCAACCAAAATAAAAATGAAATGCACATGGTGGAAGCAGAGAGGAACCACATGGACCAGCAGTCACGACTACAGCAGAGGTTACCACAGCATGCATTCATGAGATCAAGTTTCTCTCAAACTCCCTGGAATAATCTTGGTCAGCCTTTTGATAACAATTCTAGGAAGGACGATCAGTTCCAGAAAAGGAAATCAGTGCAAAGTCCCCGTGTTTCTGCTGGGGGTTTGCCTCAATCTCCCTTGTCATCAAAATCTGGAGAATTTTCTAGTGGTTCAATAGGACCCCAATTTGGACCAGTTGTAACATCTGCATTAGGATCCTCACAGAAGGAGAAATCTGCAGTTACTTCAGTTCCTGCAGTTGGTGGGGCAACATCTTTGACTTCAAGTGCTAATGATTCTATGCAACGGCAACAGCAGGCACAATTAGCTGCCAAACGGAGATCAAACTCCCTTCCGAAGACCCCGGCAATGAGTGGAGTTGGGTCTCCTGCTAGTGTTAGTAATATGAGCATTCCATTAAATGCAAGCAGTCCTCCAGTTGGAACTTCACCTTTGGCTGACCAAATGGTGCTTGAGAGGTTTTCAAAGATTGAAATGGTGGCTGTGAGGTATAATTTCATTGGACTACCATTATATTATAGAAATTACACATTTATGTTTCTCTCATATGTGGTAGGTATGTTAAATAGGTAATTCCGAGAGCTTTCTTGGCAGTTGACTCTTAATGCATACGTTAGTATGTACCAAGTGCGCGAGTATGTTTAATAATTGGGCTTTTTTGGATGCCTTCTGTTACTTTCCTCCTAACTTTGGCCAAAGAACCTGAAGATTTATATAAAAAGGCCTTTGCCTTGCTATGTATTCTTTCTCAGAATAGTTAATATAAAGAATGATGTCACTTTATTGCATGATTTGCACAACATCGAATTGTCAATAAGTGATGTTGATGAATGACGGATAAAATGGAATTGTCAAGAAGTGATGTCTTCTTCCATCCCCTAATCCTCTTAAAAGTTATACGTGTGGCAGCATAACAAGTCCTTCCCCTATTCTTGTTACATGCATTAATTGTTTTCTCTTTCAGGCATCAAATTAATCGCAAAAAGAATAAGGTGGATGAGCAGCCCATCAGGAAACCTACTACGTATCCTGCTAACAGCTATTGCTTCATCTCTCCAGTGATTCCAATAGTGAGAATTTTGTTGAAAAGATTTTCAACAAAATTACAAACTTTATGTTCTTGTCCAGGCATGATAAAACCCTCAGGTTGGTCCATGTAAACTTCTTCATCTAATTCACCATTTAGAAATGCAGTTTTAACATCTATTTGATGAATTTCGAAGTTATAGATAGAAGCTAAGGCAATAAGCAGCCGGATAGTACTAATTCTAGCAACAGGTGCATAAGTATCAAAATAGTCTATACCTTCTTGTTGCTTAAAACCTTTAGCAACTAATCTGGCCTTAAACTTGTCTATAGTTCCATCTACCTTCATTTTCTTTTTGAAAATCCATTTACATCCCACAAGAACAGAACCAGGTGGTAGATCAACTAATTTTCAAGTTTTATTACCCATAATAGAGTCCATTTCATCTTTAATAGCCTCTTTCCAAAAAGCTAAATCTTGAGACTTCATAGCCTCATCGAATGAAAGAGGGTCAGGTTCTATAGAAGGAGAAATCGAAGTTTGCTTAGAGATAGAATCTCTAGTACCTTCAACCAAATAAACTATGAAATCTGGCCCAAAAGACTTTTCAGTCCTTATCCTTTTACTCCTTCTAGGTTCAGAAGATACAATGACATCTTTCTGTGGTTCCAAAGGTGGTTCCACATGTTTTCTAGTCTCATTTATATTGGGAATAGATGTGAATCTATTTTCATAAAAGACTGCATCTCTAGATTCAAAAACGGTATTGATCTCAACTGAATCATTAGTCTCAATAACAAGAAATCTATATCCTTTACTATGTTCTGCATATCCTAAGAAAATGCATTCAATAGCTTTTTGTCCTAACTTCTTGATCTTAGGTTCAGGTAATCTAACAATGGCTCTGCAGCCCCAAACTTTAAAATAAGACAAATTAGGTTTTCTTTTATTCCATAACTCATATGGAGACACTTTAGACATCTTGTGAGGAACACGATTTAAAATATAACATGCAGTTAACATAGCTTCACCCCAAAAACCATTAGAAAGACCAGAATTAAAAAGCATAGCATTAGTCATTTCTACTAATGTTCTGTTTTTCCTTTCAGCAACTCCATTTTGTTGTGGAGTGTAAGCCATAGAGGTTTCATGGACAATTCCAACAGATTCACAAAATGCAGGAAAATGATATTCACCTCCCTTATCTGATCTAAGGCATTTAATCTTAGCATTACATTGACATTCAACTTCTGTTTTATAAACTTTAAACTTATCTAAAACTTCATCTTTAGCATGTAGTAAATAAATATAACAGAATCTTGTATAATCATCAATGAAAGTCACAAAGTACTTTTTGCCTCCTCTGGTAGGGGTGCTATGCATATCACACACATCACTATGAATTAATTCCAACAAAGTAGAATTTCTATCAACCTTCGAGAATGGTTTTCTAGTGATTTTAGTATGCATACATATTCTGCATTTATCATTCATGTCATTTGCACATTTAGGAATTAATTCTAACTTAACCATATCATGCATTCTTCTTGAATTAACATGTCCTAAACGAAAATGCCATAAAGAAAGAGTATCAACCATATAAGCAGAAATATTCACTTTATTAATATTAAGCTTGAACATGCCCTCATACAAATATCCTTTTCCAACAAACATCCCTCCCTTAGTCAAGATAAATTTGTCCGACTCAAATACAAGTTTAAACCCAAACTTATTAAGAAGACTCCCAGACACCAGATTCTTTCTAACTTCTGGTACATGATACACATCAGTAAGAGTAAGGCTTTTTCCATAAGTAAACTCTAGATTCACAGACCCTTTTCCCTTGACTGCTGCAGTGGACGAGTTGCCCATGTAAAGAACATTGCCGTCCTCCATGGGTTCATAGGTCTTGAAAGAACTTTTGTCTTTACAAACATGTCTCGTCGCACCAGAGTCAATCCACCATGCTTCATTATCTTCAAGGATATTAACCTCGGATATCATGGCCACAAATTTCTCCTTAGAGTCTTTAGCATCGTTCCCTTTTTGTTTCTTAAAGAGACGACACTCTTTCTTGTAGTGGCCTTCCTTTTTGCAGTAGAAACATGTCCCCTTCTTTTTCTTCTTATTGTGATTCTGGTTATTTCCAGAATTATTGCCATTGTTACCAGCATTTCTGCCTCTCTTACGATTATCTTGTCCAGATTGGGAGGGCTGTTTTGACCCTTGTCCATCCTCCATCATATGAACCTTGGAGGCATGAGAGCTATGCTCGTCATTACTGTCTCTTTTCCAAAATTCCTCCTCAATCCGAAGATGACGGCGCAATTCTTCAAGAGACAGGTCCTCCTTTTTGTGTTTAAGACTCTTTTTGTAGTCTTTCCATGATGATGGAAGTTTGTCCAAAATGGCAGAAACCGTAATGGATTCATCCATTTTCATGTCATACTGATTGAATTGGTTTAGGATATGCATGATTTCATGAAACTGCTCAATAACAGGACGAGTATCAGACATCTTATAATTGAAAAATTTTGAAGCCAGAAATTTCTTATTGGTGGCGTCCTCCATTAAGTACTTGGCTTCAAGTGCATCCCACAATTCTTTAGCAGTCCCCTTATTCTGGTACATATCGAACAGACTGTCAGACATTGCATTGCAGATGTGTCCTTTGCAAATGTAGTCATCTTGCTCCCATTTCATCCTTGTCCTTGTTTCAGCCACAGTCTCATCTTTATTTGCAACAAGCTTAGGGGTGGTGAGAACATACACCACTTTGAGACTGGCAAGTAGGAAGTGCATCTTCTTCTGCCATCTTTTGAAGTTTGCTCCATCAAAACGATCTAGTTTCATAAAGTCTGCAGAAAACTCTCGTAATGATGCAGCCATGATCGAGAATATCGTCTTAAGATTGTTAGTGCAAAAATTTGTAAAAAGAAGAAGAAGATGAATGAACACATCCAAGGCACGATTAGTATCGCTTTCCTTAAGACGATATTCGCCCCCACCAATTTTCAGAATCTGGTGTGCACCGGGTTAATGACGAATCGCCTTCAGGATACAATGGAGCCCAGAAAATCTGTAATTCTGACTGCGTGTTGCACACACGAAATCAAACCCGAATACCCTCTGATTATCAAGTCTACCAAGAATCTGAATGTCTATTTCTGCAGAAACAGACTTCAGAGATGATGAACAATAAAAACTAGAAAGAAATTTGATCAAGTTGTGGTTACTAATGGCTTCAAAATACATGAATCTAATAAGTGTGTTTATAGTAAGTTCAATAATGATAAAGGTGTGATTATCTGTTTATATGTAGATGACATGTTGATTTTTGGTACTGATTATGATAGCATTGTGAAAGTTAAGAATTTTTTGTCATCTAATTTTGAAATGAAAGACATGGGGATTGCTGATGTCATTTTGGGTATTCGAATTAAAAGGAATACTAATGAGATTGTCCTTTCTCAATCACATTATATAGAAAAAATACTCAAGAGATTTGATTTATTTGATTGCAAACCTGTGAGTACACCATTTGATTCAAATCTAAAATTGTATCCTAATACTGGTAGAGCTATTGATCAATTGAAGTATGCTAGGGTAATTGGTTGTTTGATGTATGCTATAACATGCACACGACCTGACATTGCTTATGCAGTTGGTAAACTTAGTAGATTTACTAGTAATCTTGGCACTAGTCATTGGAATGCTGTAACAAGAGTTTTAAAATATCTAAAAGGAACCATGGATTATGGTTTGTGTTACAGTGGGTATCCTACGGTTTTGGAAGGATACACTGATGCTAGTTGGATATCTGACCGAGATGATCAGACATCAACCAGTGGGTGGATATTTCTCCTTGGTGGAGGAGCTATCTCCTGGGGTTCTAAGAAGCAGACTTTAATTACAGACTCTACCATGGCTGCAGAGTTTGTAGCTTTGGCTTCTTGTAGCAAAGAGGCTGAGTGGCTTAGGAATTTGTTGTTGGAAATTCCTCTTTGGTCTAAACCAATGTCACCTATATCTTTGCATTGTGATAGTGAGGCTACACTGTCACGAGCATATAGCCACATTTATAATGGCAAATCTAGGCACATTGGCCTGAGACATAGCAGTGTGAGACAAATGCTCACTGATGGAGTTATCACCATAGATTTTGTGAGATCATGCCAAAACTTGGCAGATCCGCTTACTAAAGGACTTGCAAGGAACTTGGTGAAGAAAACATCAATAGGGATGGGTCTTCGGCCCATATGATTAGTCATCACTGGTGGAAACTCGACTCAACGCTTGAAACATCAAGTCTTGAGTTCAATGAGCCAAAGTACATCAGATGTAGTGACTGCAAGTACTATACAAATTTTTCATCCCAAGGAAAAAGTGCTTGTTACCAGTAATGTAAATGAGGAAGGTTGGGCAATAAGCTCTTAATAGACTTATAACATATTGTGTTGAAGTGTTTAAGTTACTGGAACACTTCAGATAAGTCTACCTATATGAGTGTCGAAGGTGGTGCCGCCTTCTATGATGACTTGGGCAGTCTCTAGAGCACTCATGAAACAGGATATAGACACAAGGCCAATCCACGTGTCGGCTTTTATGAATTTACCTAAAGAAGAGAATATTGATGTGTGAGACATGTCCGGTTAGCTATATAGGATTGCTAGTTCAAAACTTGCCTACTATGCCATCCTCGTTAACCTTGATGTGTTATCACTAAGTGAAGGTTCAAGTCCATAAGACACCTTCATTTATGCATTAGTTTTCCCTGTCTGGCCAAGATATGTTTTTTAAATTATTTTGAAAATGGTGGGGGATTGTTGAAAAGATTTTCAAATTATATAATATATATAGTAGTTTTGGGGTTTTCCAAAATGGTTTTGACTAGCTTTGAAGAAAGTCTTTATTGCCTTATTAAATGAATCCCACATTGGAAAGTGAGAAGTTTGGTAAGGCATTTATAAATGCCAATAACTTTCTATGAATTGCTTTAGAGCAATGATTGGGTGTAGCACACAAGTGTGAGCATGTGCACCAAGCCACATGTGCACCACGCGTACGTCTCGTGTGCGAGTCGCGTGGCGCAATGTAGCGCTTTAGTGGCGCACTTGGCACTTGGACACGTGGCACGTGCGCGTGTGGCGTGTGATCAAGACCATTGATTTTTGTCAATCATGATGATCAACGATCGGATGGCTAATACATAAGCAAAAAGGATCGTATGGTGAGAATCACACCTGATCATAAAGGTGTGATGAATGATCTGATCAAACAATGAATATGTGCGATCTACACCGTTAGATTAGAAAATGGGCGATCCAACGGCTGTATTTAAACCTGTAAGTGATTGTTAGAAATCAGTTATTATTTGAATTCTAACAGTCATGTCTGGTCCAAAAAGACACCAAAATGTCTATAAAAATTTGGCAAATTCGCAGAAAATGAGAGATTTTTTTTTTTTTCTGCAACTTCTTTCTATATTAAAAGGCATTAAAATTCTTGATTCTTTCTAGTTTTTATTGTTCATCATCTCTGAAGTCTGTTTCTGCAGAAATAGACATTCAGATTCTTGGCAGACTTGATAATCAGAGGGTATTCGGGTCTGATTTCGTGTGTGCAACACGCAGTTAGAATTACAGATTTTCTGGGCTCCATTGTATCCTGGAGGCGATTTGTCATTAACTCGGTGCACATCAGATTCTGAAAATTAGTGGGGGCGAATATCGTCTTAAGGAAAGCGATACTAATCATGCCTTGGATGTGTTCATTCATCTTCTTCTTCCTTTTACAGATTTTTGCACTAACAAATAACAAATTTCAGATATGAAACATGTACAATGCCATTGTCAAAGTCACTTGTAGGTGGCAGCATGAATGTTTGCAAGACAAGAGTCTTGAATTTTGTGCAGACCGAGCGCATACTTCAAGATATGTTGGATTCCAAATAGTTATGTATATGGCACTTATTAACCTCGTTGATTCTTCCCTTGCTAACCATTCCACTGTCAACTGTCAGGAAATGGTTTTTCTATTGTTCCTAGGGCACGAAGTAGAATGATTATGTCAGCGAAACCAACTGATGGAACCATAGCAATGCACTATGGAGATATAGATGATAGTGATTTTTTGACTGCGGAGGATTATCTTCCTACGTTGCCGAATGCTGTGAGTTCCTTATGTACATCTGTAAAGTTCTTATAATGCATAGCAGAGAACAAATTATTGTTCAGATTTTTTTTTTAAAAGCTAATCTCCTGAATTAATTTAATGAGGACTTATCTGAGTTGTTGGGAGTCAACAATACAGTCCATTCTTCACCACACCATCCTGTTACAGAATCTTCTCTGAGAGCTGATAATGGGAAATAGTTTTTTTTGTGATAGAACTGTTATTGTCTTTTTGGGGTTTTCTCTTCCCTTGAACTACTTCAATTTGCACCAATAACATAGTTTACTGGGTGATAACTGTTGCCATTTCTTTTTTACTGAAAACCTTCCAGTTGGTCCTTTACCACATTTTGGGCTACTCCTTGTATTATTCTTTATGTGCTGGCTTCTTACTTCATTTTTTTTTAACTGTCCAATATTCAACATCTTCGTCTCCCACTACGCTCATTTAGTTTCTTGCCTTTAAAGCATGGCGAGAATGTTCATTGGTTTTGATCATTCCATGGATCACTAGTAGGAAGTGGACAAGAGGATAGTGACAATAAAAACAGAACTCCTTTTTTGGACAAAAAGCAAAGTTCACCCAATATAATATGCTTTATGGCCTGTTGCATAGATGGAGAGGGTGATTGGACACTTTCATGCCCTAGAAGTTTTTCAGAAGCATCAAGTTTCTTTACTTAAATCCTCACATTGCATATGATAGCCTCCGCTATGCCTTTTCCATTACTTTGTCTTATACATCCAATTGTTCCTGTAACAGCATATTGCGGACCTACTCGCAGCACAGTTATGTTCGCTGGTACGCTCTTTCAAAATTTTTTGGACTTCCAGAAATCACGATTTTAAAGTGCCACTCCCTTTTCCATTATGTATGAAGTGATGCAATCTGATTATGCAGATGATACGTGAAGGGTATCATGTGGAAGACCATATCCAACCAAAACCAATCCGCATTAATCGTGCCTCAAGTACTCAATCTAATGCCTCTGGAATCCCTCAGAATAATGCAGGAGTCGAGATGCAGCAAAATTCAGATACAGTTTCAGGTCAGCCCTCCAATGAAGTTGCAAAGACAACTAATAGTGGTAATGCATCTCTAACACGTCCCCAGAATCTACCAAGCGCAAGGATGCTACCTCCTGGAAATGCTCAGGCACTACAGATCTCTCAAGGACTCTTGTCTGGTGTTTCGTTGCCTGCTAGGCCTCAACAATCTGATCCCCAACCATCATTGCAACAGCAGCAGCAGCAGCAGCAAAGTCAACAGTCTTCGATGCAACAGCAGCCTTCCCAAATCCAGAGATCACCTCTTATGCTTGCGGCAAATCCACTCTCACACATGAATGCTGTAGGGCAGAATTCCAACATGCCATTGGGTAATCTTATGGTTAGCAAACCCTCCCATCTCCAACTTCAAATGTTACAGCGGCGGCAGCAGCAGCAGCAAAATCAACAGTCTTTGATGCAACAGCAGCCTTCCCAATTTCAGAGATCACCTCCTATGCTTGCGGCAAATCCACTCTCACACATGAATGCTGTAGGGCAGAATTCCAACATGCCATTGGGTAATCTTATGGTTAGCAAACCCTCCCATCTCCAACTTCAAATGTTACAGCAGCGGCAGCAGCAGCAGCAGCAGCGGCAGCGGCAGCAGCAACAGCAACAGCAACGGCAACAGCAGCAGCAGCAGCAGCAGCCACAGATGCAGAGGAAAATGGTGATGGGACTTGGAACGGCAGTGGGTATAGGAAATATGGGCAACAATATGGTTGGGCTTGGAGGACTTGGCAATGTCATGGGGATGGGGGTTCCAAGGGGAGTGGGAGGAACTGCAATTTCAGCACCAATGGGCCCAATTTCAGGCATGGGCAATGTGGGTCAGAACGCAATGAATCTGAACCAGGCCTCAAATATTAGCAATGCAATTAGCCATCAACTTCGTACTGGGAAACTAACACCGGAACAAGCACAAATGATGGCAGTAAAGCTTAGGATTCAACCAAACAGATCAAACATGTTGGGGGGGCCTCAATCGAGTTTAGGCGGGATTTCAGGAGCTAGACAGATGCATCCGGGCTCCACTGGCCTGTCAATGCTGGGCCACACTCTAAATCGGGCTAACATCAATCAAATGCAGCGAACAGCAATGGGTCCGATGGGCCCACCAAAGTTGATGCAAGGGGTGAATCTTTACATGAACCAGCAGCAGCAGCAACAGGTGCAGTTACAACAGCAGCTACAGCAGCAGCAGTAGCAGCAGCAACTGCTGCAATTCCAGCAGCAACAACAACAGCAACAGCAACAGCCACAGCAGCAAGAAACAACCTCACCGCTACAAGCTGTTGTTTCACCACCACAGGTGGGCTCGCCATCAACCCTGGGTATCCCCCAGCAACTGAACCAACCACCCCAGCAGCAGCAGCAGCTTCAACAAGCTAGCCCACAGCAAATGAGCCAGAGAACTCCAATGAGCCCACAACTGAGCTCAGGGGCCATGCATCCCTTGAGCGCTGGTAATCCAGAAACTTGTCCCGCAAGCCCACAGTTGAGCTCACAGACCCTAGGCTCGGTTGGTAGTATCACTAATTCACCTATGGAGCTACAAGGTGTGAACAAGAGTAACTCTGTTGGTAATGCATAGTCAAAGATCAAAAAGCTTGATTTCTATTCCTTGTGGTCATGCGCTTGCTGCCCTGGTTCAAAGCCTTGACAGTTGTTCAAATTTTTCAGAGAGACTGAAAGGAGATGGGTTGAATCAACTAATAGATTCTTATGCCGTACTATAGAATAAAATGATACTGAAGTAGATTTGATATCTGGCTGTGCTCCTTGATGAGTATAGTCAATTTCCATAACTGGGGTTGCTGTTGGATTTTCCGTACCTGCCAAAAAATAAATCAAGATATAACTATCCTGTCGAAGTAGAATGGGCATACATAATTCTTTTTCCTTTTGGTATCGATTTATGTAAGACAGTCAGTGGTCACTTGCACAAAGGTACGTGTTGATTAAATGTAGTGTAGTTCAGGTTTGTATTTGCAGAAGAGATGACAATGGTGTTTTAGCTGATTTGTATGTCAAATGACTACTGTTTTTTACTTAATATTTATTTATAGGGATGTTGAAAGTTGAAAATGTTAGTAGGATGACCACGGTCAGTCGGGAATGGCGTTGCAATCATGTCAACTATTGGAGATCTTTGCAGAACTGTGCAAAATAAAGAATGGTGTGTTTTGCTCTGAAATAAAAGAAGGAACTGACAGTTTTGCAAAATTTCACGAGTTTGTATAAGCATGTTGTGCTTTTTATTTGTCTATATAACACTACTGCTTTTGTTTGTTAATTATGATGCATCAATTTCTTGTGGATTGTGCATTAACAATGGCAAAGTTCTTTTGCACGCGAGTGCAATGTCTACAATTTTGGCTACCCACCTGTTAAGGCTAGACCTACTTCACATTATGGTTCCTTGTGTTAACAGGAAATTGGTGCAAGTTTTACTGATTATCTAGTGTAAAGGTATGTGCATCTATCTTGTGGAAACATGGTACTGTTACATATGTACAAGTTTTAGGTCGTAGAATTACTATGTCGCGTGTGTATGTTGAAGCCCTAGATGGCTTATGATATGGTTAAATAAATAAGAATGGTTTTCTCTTACATTGCAGGTGTAAACAAAGCTTTTAGTTTGGTTGTATGCAGGGGTTTGCTAGAGCTTGTAAATTCAACTTTGATGTTAGGCACCGAACTTCTTGACTTTGTCTACTATGTTCTATTGGCATAACATTTCAAAGGGGAGGTGCTCTCTCTCTCTCTCTCCATTTGAATGTGTGCTTTTTTGGTGAGATGAGCAAAGAAGGGAGAGGTTAGGAGCTCAAAAAGGAGACTTTTGGATGAGTTGAGCCTCTTCATCCAATAGGTGAGACAGTTACAAAGAGGAAAAATTATAATTTTAGATGTAGAAATCTATGAAAGCTTCTTTTGCCCAAATATTCGTGTTTTGGAGCTCAAAAAGGAGACTTTTTGAGCTTAAAAAGTCTCCTTTAAATGTGTGTTTTTCTGTTGAGGTGAGCAAAGAAGGGAGAGGTTAGAAGCTCAAAAAGGAGACTTTTGAATGAGTTGAGCCTCTTCATCCAATGGGTAAGACTGTTATAAAGAGGAAAAATTGTAATTTTAGATGTAGGAATCTATGAAAGGTTCTTTTGCCCAAATATTCGTGTTCTGGAGTTCAACATAATTGTGGAAACAGATATCACTCTCGTGCTGCCAACAAGATAGCCATATAAGTGTTTTGGACCTGTTCTTGTTTTTGGTTTTTATGGCATCACTTGTCATTACAGAATCACAGATCCATACAAATGTGACCATCAAGGGTGTTTTGTCCGATTTCCACATGTTAAAGAGCCAAACTTCATGAATAAAACTTTCCCAGAATAATCTCTTTTGTTTACCCAGAAGGAGGAGAAGGCGAGAAAAAATCAACATTGTGTCTTTTCTCTCTCAACGTGACAACACAATCCACAAGCTACTGTATTTGGAAGTGTGAAAGCTTTCTAAATGAAACTTCCCCGGAACCATCTATGTTGAATACCAACAACATGGTGAAAAATTCAACCTTCCCTCTTCCATTTTCATAAGTGACTACACAGTCATCACAGAACTAGGTCTCAGTTTCAATATGAAGAGTTGTCAAAGGTAAACAATATCAGGACATCGAAAAAAGAGAGTGGATAATATTAGGAGAAAACTCCATATAATATGATGCATGATAGTTGATGATGTATGATGGTTGATCTTAATCATCCATCTGCGGACCTACTTTAATACTTATAACTTAAACTAAAGCCTACAATTGAGTCTGTCGTGCTCTGCCCTCACACAACTTCTGGCGATATCCTTCACAGTAGGGCAGCCAGACAGGGCCATGGTGAGCTCAAGTTCATCCTTCAGCATTTCAATGACTCGTCGAACCCCAGATTCTCCCTTTGCTGCCAGTCCATAGATGACTGGCCTTCCAATCTGCAGCAGTATACATGAATTACAAAATTAGGTAACAGCAAATAGGAAGAGACAACAAGCGAAGAGCGGATAAATGCAGCATTAATGATCATTCAACTATCACTGCATCCCACATGCATCGGTGCACCATCAAACTCTAGCACTTTTTAACTTTTAATTTGCACTTGAAACATATTCCAACAGTCTAAAACGCTCCCACGGTGTAATATGAAACTAAGAATTTGGTTCAAGAGCCACTGTAGGTCTCCAATATTACTGACCATAATCTGGTTGCAAACACTTACATGAGGGTCAATGAGATGCTCTTTTTCACCAGCATAGTAGGCGGACAACGAATAAATATTCTTGCTTTTATTGTTGCTGCACAAGTGCATTCTAGTTCAACTGTTTTTCTTATAGTCATTTAATGAAAAACACTCGGCAAAATGAATCACAGTAAGTGAGCCTGAGAACCCAAAGATGAAGTAGATGAACAACCATCTGATGTCAATCGAAGTATGCATTGAAACCCATTGAAACCTTTCTGAACAAATTGATGCACAAAAATAGCTTGAAATTCCACTAAAACAAACACTGAAGAAAGGCAGTATTAATTATTAGAAAATTTCCCAAGTTCATGATCTGAGTTTACCATAACAGCTTGTGCGCCAAGAGCTAATGCCTTGAAAATATCTGTGCCCCGCCTCACTCCTCCATCAAGGAGAACAGGAATTTTCCCTCCAACAGCACGAACCACCTGCAGCCCAAAATGTAATGCCTACCTTTTTCGAAACACAAGCATGACTAATAGAAAAATTTTTTAATTTGCAAGACCATGCAGCAGTTATCATAAGGAGAACACTAAGGGCAGATATATGAAAAAAAATGATTGAATTACAAAATTATGTGCTTTGGAAGAAAAGTATATCATGTTTCAAGTTTTGAATTCCACAATTAAGTGCTTTGGGATTAAAGTATACCATGTTTCAAGATATGCATTGAGAACTGAAAAACATCTCATGTTACAAACTTACAGTTGCTTGCTTGCTTCACAACATTAGCAGTAATTAAAATAGGAAAGCAACAAAGTCAAATTAGAATAATTTACGAGGTTAGAAGGATGATATGAAGATTCTAAACACGATATAGATCCAACATATATTCTAATTTAATTTTCGGTTTCCTGGCTTAATTAGACTAGCTAATAATGCATGCAAATCTGCCGTGCCTCACATGATATTGTTGCTATAAAATCCTAAACAGAGCATATATTTGAATTCAATTTGTTTGCATATCTGCATCATACCCTATCAAGTATGATAAAAAGAAACTGAACGTTACCTCTTCCAGAGCAGTAATAGTGGCTGGAGAAAAATCCAGCTGGCGAGCTCCATGATTAGAGACAACAATCCCAGCAACCCCTACTTCCATAGCTTTTATTGCTGCCAAGAGTAACATACCAGATCATCAGGAATTTTTGTTTTTCTCAGTAAACATGAGTAGAAAACAAGAGACCTTCGAGAGCTAAATATCTCCAAACTACTAAGAACATGAAACAAGAAAAATATTTTAAATGGATTTTGCTGAAATACACATATTCCAAAGATATAGGGATCCTATACAGCTATTCCTTCTAACAGTAATTCTCAAAAGAAGAATTTGTCTCCACAATTAATTGGTTTTTGTTCAATGGTCATTTTATTAATCATGAAAAATAACAAAAACTAAAACAGCGTCGTGAGCTTACCATCCTCAGGAGTCAGCACCCCTTTGATTATAATTGGCAAACTTGTGACGGATCTTAACCACTCTATGTCCTGGAAAGTTTCAATGAGCTTAACTGAAGTAAGATTTAAATAAAAGGAGAACATCTTATGACCTGGACAATTTTTGAATTTACTATCTAAAATTTAAAAATTTTCAAATGTGCAACTCCGCCACTAGAAATATGGAGTGGACTCAGTTGGAGTATGAGAGTCAAGTGCTTTTGGCATCTTCTTTCTACCCCATCGACTGTGTGAAGTTATGAGACACGTCAAATGACTAAATTCCATATAACTACTTCCATGATATTCCTGTATATGAGTAGTAGTGCAATTAACACAGCTTTTCAAATGATACTTCCTAGCAAGGGAAATGTCTGGCCTGAGAGTAACCTGTATGACAGTTAACTGTGAAGCCAAATTATCATGTCACAACATGTAGATTGTTGCTTTATACCTTCCAACACAGGGAAGGATCAAGCGTCCCTGCTGCAAAAGCTTCAAGGTTTGAACCACCCTTATCCTGCAAAATGAGTGATCAATGATTGGTCTAACAAAATATGTAAATCTTATATGCTAATCTACATACTTCTACAACCAACACAAGGAGAAATGTACTTGAAAACAGACACACAAATGCAGCAGCCTAAGAAAACCTGCATCTGTACATACAGATGTGAAAAAGGGATGTATGCTTAATATCAGATATGCAACTGCACAATTTGTTCAGAGGACTAAGAACCAAGGAACAAAATTTCTATTTGTTTCCACCGAAACGGCCGAAACATTTCCGTTTCCTAAGAGACCGAAACGAAACACTAGTGGAATAATGAAACACTATTATTATAATCAAAATACACTGAAACATAGAAAAATGCACCAAAACATAATGTTATATACCTAAACAATAAGTTGTATTAACCCGAATTTAAAATTTTTATAAAAGGTGTATAATTTTTATACAAAAGATTGTATTTTACTATTTTAATATCTGTCACTTTTGAAATGTTTCAGAAACATTCGGAAACATTTCCGAAATGTGTCCGAAACATTTCCGTTTCTGAGCCAACCGAAATGATTCCTCGAAACGAAATTTTGATCCTTGCTAAGAACACGTGTGTCTGTGCAGAGATGGATATGACAGTCCACTCTCTCTGACCATTAGTATGTATAACTGACCATAACATCATACAGTAGAAGAACTGACAGCATAATTGGCACAGGCAAATGGACTTACGGATGCAGGAATCGGATAGGGAAATAAATAAAAATGAAAAGAACAAAGAAAGAGAAAATGATTGTATAACATAAGAATAAAAGACGTATATCCATTTTAAAACATAAATACATGTCATGGAATGAGCACCTCAATGTCATCTTCATCTATCACTATTAGTATGACTCCCTTGAACCACATTTGCACCCACATACATACACATGGGCATTTGTTTGAGAAGACTTATCACCTGCGTCGCATGGACACTGACACGGGTACAAATACGAACATGAGACATGGCAATTTTTAAAAAATGAGGGCACGGAGACAGTGGGAAGACGGCAAAAAATATATTTCTTATATATTTAATTTGCCATGTATATGAATGTAGTATCAACAAACTACCAAAAATATAAAAAATTAATATTAATTTAACATTAAAAACACATTGAATCCATAATTTAATCATCATTTAACATAAAATATGATGAAACACATGTTTACAATTTAAATTGGCAATGTGTTTCATGTGTACCTAAGTAATGGATACATGTAGTTGATGTGTCCATTGAAAAATAAATAAATAAAAATTCAGGACACATTGATTAGCATGTCTGACACATGCCCCGACGTGTCTGAGGAGTATGTGTGTCCACTGCGTATTTGACATGGATACAACACCCTCTTAGAAATGTCCGTGCTTCCTAGATTAAACCGTGTATCACTTTCGTAAATGGTCTGTCTAATCATCAAACTCTCAACATGCACATAGATTAAACCCAAGGATAAGATTTCAAACCCAAGAAAATATTTACCCTTAGATACCCCAAAATATGCGGTGAGAAACCAAATCAATTGGTTACAGCAAGTAGTAAAGAAATATGCACCATGTAACAGATTAACACGAAGAACAAATTAATACATTGTTCATAAGCATGTTCATATGCATATATTGGGAACAGAAATATTTTACTCACTGAATCTACTTCAATTGACAATAGACCTTCCAGGTTCTTCAACTGAGGAGCAATCATCCTGCACAAGCGATCATGTTTGGATAAAAAACGTAATGCACGAAGAAGTCCTCTTAATGTGAGATACTAAATGTCAGTGCATTTCCACATATTAGATGGAGAAAACTTCCAAATTGCAGAGGACATTGAGGATATAGTTCAGGAAATGATATTAAATAGAAGGAAATGAAATTTCACTTGTTCTTTATGTCTGCCTCCCTTCGACCAATTCTAGGAGTATCAACAGTGAGAATAATAGCCTTGAACCCACTTCTTTCGGCTCTTTGCACTAACAGAGCTGTTATATCCCGTCTTTTATACACCTATATACAGAGGGATACCAAACTATGAATCCAGCTTCTACAACTGGGAGTCTGGGATCAGAAGAAATAAAATACTAAACAGCGCTTCTAAAGAATAATAAAAGTTCCTACAAAGGAACTTGAAATTACTAGAGCTGAAGGGAGTAGAATACATATGCTTGAAAAAAACGAACAGCATTGCAGCTGGAAGCAACCTCCTCCACAGTACAGGTAGATGAAAAGGACAAGGCCTACAACGAGGGACAGCTCAATATTCAAGGATGCAAAGTAAACAAATGAGCTCCCGGTTAGTGTATCAATACCATTATCGTGTTACATGCAGCTGCTGCTCGGGCTGTCGCAACCTCTCCTGGTATATACAAAATTCAAAGCTGAAATCAGAACTACATATAAATTTCAGTCAAAAACTCTCTTAACTGAATTGAGACCTTCAGGATGTGCCAACTTATGCATTCCAGTTGGAGCAATCATAATTGGTGCCGAAGTATGGTAACCCAATATAGAAGTCGACATATCTATTCTGCTCACATCCACAAGAATTCTTGGCCGAATGCTGACAAGAGCAAAAAAAGTTATTTAAAATGGTGTCCTTCTTTGCTAATAACAATAACAGGTATAACACTTAACATGATTCTACGAAATGCTTCCACGTTCTCTCTCAATGTGTGTTGGTCCTCAGCTCCCCCATTG
Source organism: Euryodendron excelsum (assembly GCA_033060915.1). Classification (NCBI taxonomy): domain Eukaryota; kingdom Viridiplantae; phylum Streptophyta; class Magnoliopsida; order Ericales; family Pentaphylacaceae; genus Euryodendron; species Euryodendron excelsum. The sequence continues at coordinate 47,059,935 of CM065384.1, forward strand.
TAGTAGTCAAAGTACATCTTCGGAAGGGCTTGCCTCGCCAGTTCCTGGAATTCATTCACATTGACCAGTTCCGCCACCATTTGTCCTAAAAACACAGCCATTAGTTAGTGTTGACATCCCAGTAACCTTGTCCATGGTACAATTACAAAAATTTCAATTCGTACAATGTTATTTAGAGACATAATGGAGAGCAACTCAATGCATTCACCAAAATTTGTAAATCCTTCACATCCTGAATATCCTTAACAATTTTCCCATCCATTTGTAAGTTCAGTTTAATTAGCTAAATATCTGACGTTCTTGGAACAAACTAATTTCAACGTTGGACAGTCAAATACTGCATAATTTCAGCTTCTGATTTGGAGGTACCATTTAAATAATTCTTCAATTTGAAAATCAGACTATAGGATAGCTGGCAATATGTAAAAATGTAAACTACATAAGCAATGCTGGACGAACAAGACAAATTTTAGTAGCCGTCTTTATTGGCGTTCTTCTTTACTTTTCGTGTTGGTCTACTCATCATGCCCATCCCATTAATTTCTAGAGTGCCACTTCATTTTCTTACGAATTTTGCAAAAAATTAGTAAGACAAAAAATGTACATATGAGTAGTTCATGGCATCCAGTTGGCAATGGTAATATATGGTGATGATGTTTAGCTCTTATGATTGCTGGGCATGTGGCTATATATCATTGGACATCATTAGAGAGATGAATGTCCAGTTCAATATATTTTCCGTACCAATAAATTATCTTCTAGGATTGACGCACAAAACAACAAAAAACCAAATTATGGCTGACAATTCAAACAATGCCATAATAAAATATTAAAGAAAAAAAATTGTTCTACAACAGCCCATATGAAAATAGCTCAGTAACTACCAGAAGAATGAATCTGATTAAAATCTTCCTTTATCACAAACAGATTTTTGTCAGACTAAAAAGCTTCATATTGACAATGAAAAAAGTATTAAATTAAAATGGAAAAGGAGCTGACCCATTTTGATAAAATTGAATAACAAGCTTATAAGCATATGAAGAAAAGAAAAACAAGGGCAATATATTGTCTATATATGGATAAAGAAGATAACTCCACAAACAAAAACAGTATATGACTTGATAATCAGTTGAGTATCAAGTAAGTTAATCTGCGTACAGAAAGATATATATGAAGGGTTGGAGCAAATAATATGAACATCTGAATGGAATTACTGCTGTAGTTTGACTAGATTCCAAACAAAGAATTGTTATCTATACATATAAGCACATGTATTTGAACTGGGTATAGAAATTTGTACCTGAACGTGCCGATTAAACGGAGTTAAACGCGTGCAGATCAGAATAGAAACTCTGCAATAACAAAGGGGGGAGAGAGAGAGAAAGAGAGAGAGAGAGCTCATGTAATGCTCAAGTTGTGTGGTAATATTGTTTTGTCAAACATTACAAGGCTATAATCGTCAATTGCGTAGAGAATGGGTTCAGCAGATCGACCTAACATCGTCCTCCACTGAGTTTGCAATCGATCACGAACTGTCGTTTTGCAAGTTGGCGTGTTGCACTGGTTTATTGGTTGCATAGTCCCATTCCAACAATGACATCTACATTAAAGCTTGGGTTCGAGCTACAGACAAATTTATCCCCTTTTCCCGCCGACGAATGTTGTTTGATATGACCAGTGGAGTGGGGAAGAAAATTCAGTTGGGTATCCTTGTTTGGTTCTTGTAATATATATTAACCAATTGGGATTAGCTTAATTGGTGGGATCCTAACTTTTTTTTAACGAGGTCAAAGTTTACTTCCTGGCTTAGGTCCTCTACTTTCAAATCCCTTAGCATGCACCCAAAACAGAGGTTATTGTGATCTTGGCAAAGATAAAGAATAGGCCTACTTTCCTTCTCTGAATTAGATATGGCCTTGGGGGCTTCAGCACAAGTATTGGCCCATTCTCCATATGGTTGAGTGAAGCTTATTTACAACCTAGATGTATACTGGTTAATATTGACATTTGATAACACTTAAACAAGCTATAACCACTTGCTCAAATCCCAATCCAAAATGCCACCAAGGACAAGTAAAAATGGTTCAAGTAATACTCAATTAAGAAATTTAATGTAACATAAAAAATCAGCAAGTGAAAACTCGGTTTGGGTAAATTCTGAAATATTTTGAACTTTCGAGGACTACAAAAAAGTAGTAGATGGCTGAAAAGGGCCAGTACATACATGGCTCCAACAACAAAAAAAATCAGCAAGATAGCTGAAACCCATTTCCAACCTGCAAATATAGTCCAAGCATTTTTTTAGTAGTAATACAGAGGATCGGATGGGAACCTTTCATCTTCTCTTTGACCGTAATTTTGATTTTCCCTCTAATCATGCAGATACTTGCAATGATCTCCGTAACAACACCTTCCTTGAGCGAAGAATCGGCAAAGCTGCCTTTGCCTGTGATCATGCCTTTGGAATGGACCCTTTATTGGACTGAAGTTTGTGTTTTCTTTATGGGCCTGCCTTTGCAATGAATTCCTCATAGGATTATAATTCATGCTTTGTTCAGGACCCTGTATTTGGAATGGATTCCGCAAAGGATTAGAGTTCATGCTCTGCTCAGCATTTATTGAACAGTTCATGCTTGTCAGAGGCCTTCTGAATGGACTCCTTAAAGGATTACAATTTGTGCCTCCTTCATGACCTTGCCTTTGGAACGGACCCTGTGAAGGAGTAGACTTCAGGCTCTGCCCATGGTTCTGACTTTGCAATGGATTCCTTGCCGGCATATTTGTTGAATGCTGCCTCTGATGAATCCTTTCTGATGGCACATTGACATTCGGAAAGAAAGCAGGCTGCCTATGCAATGTTTTTAACGGAACTGAAGTATTCTCTTTGAAAGTTTCAGAGTACCAACATTCCTTCTGCTGCTCTTGAGGTTGGCTTCCTAGTTTTTCCGAACCAATGGAAAGAGATTGAAACGACTGTACTTTGGTGTCTTTCTGTTTTCGGTTTTGAACTTCCATTCTTGATGCCCTGAAATATGGACATTTAAGTGCTTAAATACTACTGAACAACTCCAAAGCGTGCGGAGGTCTGTATGCGTCAAATCAAGTGCAAGATCTTCAATATGATATCAAGTTACGGTACCTGTTGGCCTTCCTCATTTCCTTTTCTTGTATACGTGCTTCCCTATTTGACCGAGCAAGAGAGCCTCTACCATGCTTCTCAGATATTATTTTCTGCCTTTCGCCTTCATTTTCCCATCTCTGAGGACATTAGGGATTATGAACATAATTTGAAGGATAAAAAGATATGGTGAACATAAGCCTTTAATGTGGGACGAACCTGCCTCATTGTCTTCAACCGATAAAGATTTCTGCCCTTAATTAAGAGGGGATGAAGTGGAGGGAGTGGTTTCTCTCCTTTGCTCCACAATACTTCAATCTGATATGAGTAATCAAGACAATTCACAATTAAGTATCCATAAAATACAATAAGTATAAGCCCGTGGATTATATGACGAGATAAGTTCACAATGAACTTCTGTACTTTAGCTACTTCAATGGCATCTTTCTCATTTAATCAAAATCCATCCAGCTAAAGTTTAGCAAATTGTTCTTTAACTGACAAGACAGCAGCATTGGACAGATGGTAGCCATTCAGATATTTTTTTGAAAGCTTATTCAACCCAACAGTTATATAGACAACATAGCATTGTTGACATCATTTCAGAATATTTTTTGGGACCAAAATGGAAGATCCTGTAGAACAATATAAACCAGAAATCCTATTTAATTGCAAGTTGAAACACATGAGAAACCAAAAGTTATGTAGACACTATAGTATTGCTGAAATAGTTTTAGAACATCTTTTGGGACAAAAATGGAAGATTCTGTTAAACAATATAAAATCCTATTTAACTGCATGTTGCAACACCTGTGAGATCAGATTAGTATTATCTGCATGTCTATATTAGTGCTCCATGTAATGTGCAAGACCGACAGTTTAGTGTGCTTATGCTTTGTTTTTGAACTCTACTCTCTCTTAGATGGTTTTTTAGCTTACGATAAAGCATGAGAATAGCATAATACATTTGTGCCAACAGCCAAATGTAGAATATAGGAGCAATGCTCTTACTGTATCTAATTCAAGTTAGATGCAATAGTAGCTCACCGTGAATGTATGCTGTTGCTTTGCAGCACCATAGCTTTCTTTCACAATGCGGCCTGCAACAATCCTTGTTCCACATGGAGGACCACTTGCACTTCGAGATGCAATGTTGAACCTGCAAAGTAAATGTACCAATAAGAAAGGCAAATCAAAGGGCAGGTTAGGAAAAGCTGGATATAGTAACCACACTATTCATTGATTATAGAGACTTTACAAGTGGTAATGCTCAAAGCATCCCAATCATAGGGAACAACCATCTACGGATCTTCTACACTCTCTCTTATGCATTGAGATACTCAAGATATCTAACACAGAGCATTTCGAAGCTTGAACAATCAAATGAACACACACAGCAATACAATATGCAACATGAAAACAGGTGGTGTAATTATGTGCTGTTATAACTTTAGTTTCCAAGAAGCCTACACTCATTAAGTATAATCTCACACTATCTAATTTCTGTTGCTAAGTTAAAAACAATTCATTATAATTATTCAGTTCTCAAGTGCATAAAGAAATGTCGACAATACTCACATTTCATAAACAATTTGTTCAAACATAACAACGTCTCCTGTGCATGCATCACCTGCATATTTCCAATTATTAGTAAGGAAAGAGCCATCAAAATAGAATTGAAGGTGATTATTTCTTACATAAACACTGAGCTCCCAATGGATGTGGCAAATACAAAATGAATCAAAGTTATTGAATGGTGAACCTAATAAACCGTCTAACAATGTGAAACACAGAGCTTCCCCAACCAGTGTGCTATGTTTTGAATGGGGTAAAAATTCACAAAGTTTCCTAGTTCTATGTGCCTCTATCCTTGTTGCTAGTAGGAAGCTGGAGCTTTCTTCTCTTTGGGAGCCGGAAGGGGCTTGTAGCCCGAGAGGTTCGCTTGAATGTGGTTACTAATATCCTTTGGTCAGGTGCACACTCATATGGGTTCTTTCCTCCTCCTCCTCGTATTGTTGAGGCACTAACCACAAATATACTCCAGTGTATATCTAGATTGCCTAATTGGTTCCAAGGTCGTATTACTTAGCCCACAAATCCATGAACTTACATAAAAAAAAAAAATACTTAGTCCACAAATCCATGAGCTATAATTTTTTTGTTTTTTTACTGAGAAATGAAATCATCTATGACAGGTAAAATGCATAAAAGAAAATTCCATGAGCTATATTTCAAAAAAATAAAAGAAAGAAAGACAGAAAGAAAAATCATCTCTGAAGGCCAGAATGCATACCTTTGCAGTTCAATGCAAAGCTAGATAGTGGGTACTTCTTCTCTCCACCACCTCCGAGAATGCTGAATTGCAGCCAGAATTGAAAGAAATAAAATAAGTAGAAAATCTATATATTGATTAAAAAAGCATCTATAAAAAGAAATAATTTAAGATTACTCTAGATGCTCTTTAATGCGCCCAATGAGAGTGTCTTTGTTCCCCGTCAACCTCAATCCATATTTTCTCAAATAAACCTTGCATTGGTCAACTTTCAATTTCTCTACCTGGCCAACTGCCACCAAGGAATCACATTTTGATCAGAACATATTTGTGTATATATAGATACCCAAACATCTAGCCACCTACACACAGATTCTAACCCATCAAAAGGAAAATAAATACATGGGGCTAACCTTCAATGATCTTTTCGACAACCTCAAAATTTTTCTGGTCCTCTTCATCAAGCTCTGGCAGAATCATTTCTAGTACCTCTGGGACTTCTTCATTACCCTCCTCAATTTCCTTAATAGTACTGCACATTCAAAGTTACCCATTTGATCCAACATTGAGACGTTGGTTATTAGTGAAATAAAATAGAATATTTCACCGGCATATAAAATCACTTATCTTCTATACATAGGTAAGTTTGTGTGTGTATAAAGAGACTCACCGAGACTTAGATTTCTTTTCAATGGAGAGTCTTGAAAAGCTAGATCGAGACTTCTCAACGACGTCAAAGGTTGGATCTTCCTGGGAGTCGTCAGAATCACATTCTTCCGTATCGGAGTCATCCTCTTCATTGTAATGAAATTTCTCTGCAACTTGATCTTGCTCAGAAATCACCATTGTTTTGTCTGACCTATCTTCTAGACCGACTTTTCGCCAGACCTTTTGGAGTTTCTGGTTCTTGAAATGGTCATGGGGAAAGCTTTGCTACTGATTTTTTAGTGGAAATATGTGACCGTTTGGAGTGGGGGCATAACGGTCAAAAAGAAAACAAAAAATTTTGAAATCGTATATTAACAGGCCAGGCTGCGCTATGTCCGAATTAGAAGCCCACGTAGTTTCTTGGACAAAGCTTATGTACGAATAGAAGCCAAGCCCAGCATCTTGACTCACAATTTCAAAATGCTACTGTCACAATATTTAAGTACAGTTTTTCTTGTATAAAATTTTGTAAAAACTAAAATTTTTCTTACCTTTAAATTATTTCATTAGATTTTCATGTGGCCAAAATGCTCTCTCAATCCAAGTCACAAGTAAATTGGTGTGGTGGTCAAAATGCTCCCTCCATCCAAGTCATAAGTAAATTGGAATGGTACTAATGATATACAATGAGTTAATCTAGTTGGTTAGGACTCTTGATTTTTCTTTGAAGGGTTAAGAGTTCGATCTTTATCAAGTGCAAGAGTTAGCCAAAATGTATTAAACCCTAGTGAATATTGTAATTCCGACATGAATGACTTGCTTTTGACTTGACTAGAGAGGGAATTAATTAAAGTATGCAAGGACACCTATTACCACTGAACCAGAAAAATAAATTTGCACTAGCAATCTATAAAAAAAATAGTGGTATATATGGCCATAGGAGTGGATATTTTTCCCCAAGTCAACCTGTGAATATACCCTTAGCCAAGTATTTTATTTCCCGCAGATGTCTATATCTATCTCTACTGGATTATCGAACATTTCAAGGGGATATGGACTGATATATGTAATCCACATTGGTGACAGCTCCTGCAATTGCCCTTTGTTTGTAACCCATACTTGTTTAGCCACAGTGATATGGCTTACAATTTGAGGGCTTAGGCCTATTAGCTTGCGAAACTGATCACTTGCCTCTCAACCAGGCCAGGCCAGACCAGGCCTTCAGATTTTCGAGTAATGGGTTAATTTTTTTGAACGAACAATCTCAAGTAGTTACATTACGTCCACCAATATGCCGAAACAGTCTATTAATGATAAATTCTATTATGATTGATCTTGTCATCAAACAGTATATAACTATCGTCCTTTAAATAAGGAATTCACGCAATGTGTATGCTTGGGGATTTGCCCACAGTGTGGTTTCACTAGCAGCTAGGAAGTCCTCATCATGAAGGAATCAGATGCCACGCCATAGAAGCATATCTTGTGAAAGTCTTTTTCAAGTCATTAAACAAACCCCTATGAGAAAAATGGGTCATAACAAACTTGTTTTTACATCAGTTGTACGGTTATAAAATCCTCCCGAAAATACCTTTCTTTCTTGGGGATGCAGTTTTAGTGAGCAGCTGCAGTATTGTTTTGAAGCCAAGGTCAAGATCTCATGTGAGTATCTATCTCTTCCTCTCTCATGATATGGCCCATACCAATAGGTTTCTTTGCAGCTGCTTCCTTATGTGTATGTGTACATGCGTATGTTTTTGCATTGCGTATAGTATATAATCAAATTTTTTACAAGAATAGCATTTTTCAACTAAAAATTTATGAGGCGGCATTGTTTTATGTTATTTTCATTAAATGTGGTAGGAAGTTGGAAGATGGAAGGTAGGGTTAATTGAAAATGGATGCGCAAGTGGCTAGAGGCATGTCTTTTCCGTCGACCTTGTGTTGGCTTCTTCAGACGTGAAAAGGAATTTGAGGGATTTGTGAATTATGAGAAAGAAAATTACGCATTTCACCATCCTGTCTTTGTAGATTCAAGTATTTAACGCAAGGACCTCTCTTGCTTGGGGATCATGCAGGTTGATTTAGTGAGCAGCAGCAACATTTGTTCGGAAGAGCTAAGGTCAAGATATCATGTAAGTATCTATCTCTTCCTCTCTCATATAATATGGCCCAGGCCAATACTTTTCTTTAAAACTGCTTCTTTATATATGTATTTATACATTTGTCTGTTTTTGTACTGTGCATGGTCTTATAAGATTGGTGTTAGGCAAGTAGAATATGGAGACAAAAAAGAAAAAATTGTGATAGTGGTTGAGGGGTTGTAAGGACGGAAACATTTCCAAGAGGTCTATTTGAGCTAGCTATGAAAAACAGTAAAAAGGAGAGAGAGAGAGAGAGAGAGAGAGAGAGAGTAATAATGGCTTGCTTTGGAAATGCCTACTTCTAGTGGACTAAAAGCGAGTATTCTTCTTGAATAAAGGCGGAACAGACCTGAGAAATTCCCTGTAACAAAAACAAATTGGTGTCTATAGCTGTATAAACTAAATAAATAGCCTTTGACTAATGCATGATTGTCTTCTGATTGATGAGTATATATGTTGTTTGCTTGGTATCTGGATCCAACTCTCTGAAATCTCTTTAGAAGTTTGAGGAGACGGAAACTGCAGTGCCATTGCACGATGAGTTGTATATGCAGCCAACAATTTTTTCCGAATATGCTTCTGCCACTACTGTATTGGATTGGTTTTGATGTTCCTGATAATGATTTTGTCGTATAGTACTAGCTTGTTTTGTAACTCCTGATTGTAACGATCTTATATACCTTTGTAAATATTGCACACAGTTTCCAACTATATATATATATATTATACACGCATATACATGCATATTTATATATGTTGCCGCATGTTAACAATCTTCTGGCGTATATGAAAGAGTTTCCTGGTTCTTATAAATTTCTTGGGCCAGTCAGCATGTGTTTTCTATTGGGTTCTAGTGCCTAACCTCAACCTTAAAGCTCCAGAGCTAGCTAGCTCACTGCTTTAGTTCATTGATTTTTACCAATAGGTTTTCACTGGATTTGTAGGGAGCCAAAGACATTTTCTGCTTACCGAACATCGTGCCGTATTAGCATTTCCTTCTTATGAGTTCGACGGCGATACATATAAAACTCGGAGATACCAAATGCCAAAGAAAATGAATATTTCAAAAACTACAAAAGAAGTCATTATCAACCAATCAAACCAAAAAAAGAACAAAAAATTATCAGGTGGTTAGCTATAAAAGCAAAGGTGTTAGCGAGGGAGTGCAGGCAGATTCGTCTCTCATCAAATATAGCCGAAGGACTCAATTCCTATCAAAGACTGTAAATTTAGTAATTTGACATAATAATAATAACAATAATAGTATTAACAAAAATAAATCAATGTTTCAGTAGTCCTCCTGTTAAGACATGACACTTAAGTTTGATTCATCTTTATACATTCTCTGTGACAAGCTATCATTCATAAAGTTTACCTAATTTGTGTGAATTATCGCGTTTTATGAATTCAAGTGAATAATAAGTCGAATGCTTACGCACCCAAAAAATTAAATAAATAATAATATATAAAAAAGAGAAAAAGGCGGATATTTTTCTTCTCAACTATTTGGGGTCTAGCCATTCGGCTAATAGCCACTCATGCCCATTTGGCCCAAGGGCCTAACTCAAATTTTTTTTGGCAAGTCCCAAACCACGCCACCTTATGCACAAAAACTAGCCATAGGCCCGATGAGCTGTTTGGCCTACTCATTATTTATAGAATTGAATATTTTTTAGGCCCACAAATAAGCATTTTTTTTTAAGTTTATTTATTCTTGGTAGTAAGCATTTGTTTTTTTGCCATAGATGCCGCTCATAGTTGTCTAGCATTTTGTGCTCATCTCTCTCTCTCTCTCTCTCTCTCTCTCTCTGTGTTGTGTTTGTCTTACGCAGCAGTTGGCATCCCCGTTGGCGTCTCCGCCCTGCACCAGAACAGACTCAGATTTGCGTACAACAGTCGCCTCCAACTGCTTCATAGCCGTGACAACTTCGGTTTCGTTTTTGGCCTTCCTTCTTACCCAAAATCACAATCTTCTTACTCTCCGATAACCCACAAAGACACACCCCTTCAAGAATGCAAGTGCCCAATTTTAATCTGTTTTGATTCCAATTTCCTCCTAAATCTTTCTGGATTGTCAAATTCTCCATCTGGGTCTCTTTGTTTCGGTTCATATTTGGGTTCTTTTCTGTAAATTCACGGTTTGGGCAATGTCCGCTTCCTCAGTTGCCTCTCCTCTTTGTACATGGCTAGTCGCAGCTTGCATGTCGGTGGCTAGCGAAAAAGACCACTCTCTGAAGTCGCCATCGTTCTATCAGTCCCCGAAAAGGCTGAGTCGGTCGGCTAGGCGAAGACAGGTTATGGCTCAATGCGGTAATGGTGGTGGTGTGGATTGTCTCTCATGTGGCTTGATTTCGTCCTTTAGTGGATCTGGTATTCAAAATCTGATGAGTTCTTGTCTTGCTTTCGAGCCCTGCGAGGAGTATTATAGTTCTAAGGGGTTGTCGTCTTTGGCCTTCTTCGGCGACAATGGGTTCTCGCTTTTCCAGTCCAAGACGGTGCCGATGACTCGCAGGCAGAGGCGGATGAACAGAGCTGCCCATTCTGGTAAAACCCATGAATTGTGTTTATGTTGGAAATGATCATGACATGCTTAGTTCTATTTTATGCATTTTTCACACTCTAATCATGATTAGAGGACACGTTGTAGGTCTATCTAATGTTGTTTGACACACATTGTAATTAGAAAAAATATATATATTTGTGTTGCTTCTAGTTTTGAGTTCTTGGATAATAATATAGTTTCTCTCAATTAAACTTAGTCTTCTTTTTCTGTATTTTGTCATGTATGCTTAAAGAGTTGGAGATGGATACCATAGATCAATAACTGGTCAACAGTCTTTGTACCTGGAAGTGATTGCAAGTAATGATGGTTAAGCTTTAGGGTATGATCAATTAGTAGTGATAGAGGTTCCCTATTATTACATAACTGTGAGACATTCATTTGTCTCATTAATAATGTTGCTGATGAAAGTGGTTGATAAATGCTTAGTGCATATAATATGTACTAATTGGTTAGCTTAGAGACTAATTTATTGTTCTTCTAGGCAAAGCCACAGCTGTGGCTGTGCAACCTGCAAAGGAAGCTGCAATGAAAAAGAAACCTCCTACGAAGAAAAGGCAGGTTGTTGTGACAGGACTGGGTGTTGTAACCCCGCTAGGCGTTGATGCTGATGTATTCTACAATAATCTTCTTGAAGGTATTAGTGGCATAAGTGAGATTGAGGCTTTTGACTGTGCTCAATTTCCCACGGTAAATCTTTGGTGACTATCTTCTATCATCCTAACTGTTACTTTCTAGATGTTGATTCAGTCTCCCTTTTTCTGCAGAGAATTGCAGGGGAAATCAAGTCTTTCTCAGCAGACGGATGGGTTGCGCCGAAACTCACGAAAAGGGCAGACAAGTTTATGCTTTACTTGCTCACTGCTGGTAAGAAAGCATTGGCTGATGGTGGGATTACAGAAGATCTCATGTGCGAGTTAGACAAAGCCAAATGTGGGATTCTAATTGGCTCTGCTCTAGGAGGCATCAAGGTAAAGGCTTAAGCTTACCTTACATGACAATGACAATGTGGATTGTTGCAACATAAATATGACAAGAGAACTTTTAAACCAAACTCTTTTCATTGGCAATTGCTTGGATATCTCTCAGCACAATATTTAATTCTCCAAAACCTCTAAAACAGTGCCAGGTGTGCGACTAACGGAGGAGTTAAATATATTCCACGCTGCAGTATCAATGAATTGATTCAGCAGTAACATCCATTTTTCATTGTCAAATGCTTCTACCACTTCATTTCTATGATCCATTGGCTGCAACTTTTAACAGATTTTTAATGATGGAATAGAAGCTTTACAAGTTTCGTACAAGAAGATGAATCCCTTCTGTGTACCTTTCGCTACTGCTAACATGGGCTCTGCTATGCTTGCAATGGATTTGGTAAGTTCAAGTTCAATGCTGCTAACAGATTTGAACAGCATCATAACAGATTCTGAAATTATGGGTGCAACCTTATAGTTGTTTACTGACAGCTAAACTGCAGGGATGGATGGGCCCAAACTACTCGATCTCTGCAGCTTGTGCAACTAGCAATTTCTGTATACTTAATGCAGCAAATCATATAGTCAGAGGTGAAACTGTAAGTGGCCAAATTGACTTGCATTCCATTAATATACACGGTTACAATTATTTCTATAACTGTTTTAATAGCTTGTGTGCTCTTGTTTACTTCATTTACTTTATGACAACATCTAATACTTAACAGCGTTCTTTGTGTGTGGTGACTTACAGGATATGATGCTTTGTGGCGGTTCTGACGCAGCAATTATTCCCATAGGTATTAGTTAATATCTCAGATGGGATATGACCTAATGTAATTTATCTTACAATGCATGAACTTGACATTTACATGTGATGGGTGAAATTGCAGGATTGGGAGGTTTTGCAGCATGCAGAGCTCTTTCACAGAGGAATACCAACCCAACCAAAGCTTCATGCCCTTGGGATATTGTATTATATGAAACTTTGTTCTTCTTCTTCGCTTGAGTTTTAATGTTATGAAGTGAATATCATGGACTTGTCAACGTGTCAATATGAATCACTGAACTTGCTTTTGATATTTTTTTTTGCATCATTGGAGTATACATTTTGTCGAATATGAAAAAAAATTAGCTTAATAATCATGTCATGGCTTTGTTAATTATATATACTCCATGTTATTAGATTTATCAAAAAGCTATAATTATCTGGTTGAAACTAAAAAAACGTATTGCTTGATCAAAACTGTGATTTCAAAATTTTGGTAAATATCAAGTTGAAAGACTGTGTTGATAAAATATTGCATTGAGCATCTGGATTGGTTTGGAAGTATGAAGTTTATTGCATGTGATGTTGCAATAACTATGGGTGACATTGGCTGATACTCTGTAACCCTAGTTCAGCAGTTTAGACTTTAGCCTACTGTTGCTGATTTTCTTCTTGGTGTTGCTCTTACCATTAGACTTGACTTTGTAACTGAGCAGAATCGTGATGGATTTGTTATGGGAGAAGGTGCTGGGGTTTTGCTTTTAGAAGAACTAGAACATGCTAAGGTTTGTCTCACGTGAATCAGTTCTCTAAATAACTTATAATTCCTTTTTTCCCCACTGAGTTTGGAGAAGGTTTTTGAAAACTGCTTCAAATGGCCTTACAGCTTAAAATTCTACGTCTTATTAAATGACAGAAAAGAGGTGCAAATATCTATGCAGAGTTTTTGGGTGGAAGCTTCACTGCCGATGCTTATCACATGACTGAGCCTCATCCTGATGGTTAGTTTTTCATCACTAAAACAATTGCTAATTACTCATCAGAAAGAAAAATAAAGGTTGCTGCATTGACAGACAAATCTAAATACCTTTTAACACTCACCATAGACTCTTAGGACCCATTTGGCATCTCCTTTAAATGCTTTTAAGAATGGAGAAGATAGAATGAACACTCTGATACCGGTTTCAGGAGGCAGTGCAAAACTTTGTACGCAGAATTCTTCTGAGAACATCATGTTGTTGAGAAGCATGAAAAAGGAGCTCCCTGCATCTTAAGAAACTTAGTTTTATTACAATCAAAATCAAATCTAGAATAGCTATGTTAAAAGAATTTTTGCTGTTTTCATTTCTGAAAGCCTCTTATCTTTTTATTTTTTCCTTTTCCTTTTCCTTTTCCTGCAGTATGCTTTTCCTTCTTTGTGCTGTGACTTATTATTTCTTCCTTTGAATGATTTTACTGTAACATTGTTGTTAGAGCCTAAAATGAATCAAATGGATGTTCTTATAGGCTTTTGTTGAGAATTCATGCGGTTGTAGTTTGGGCAAAGAATTGATTCACAAATGAATGGTTGAACTGATTGCACTTGTTTGCCTCTTCAAAATCAGGGACAGGAATTGTTCTTTGCATAGAGAAGGCCTTAGCTCAATCCAGGGTGGCCAGAGAAGATGTCAATTATGTGAATGCGCATGCTACATCAACACCAACTGGTGATCTGAAGGAATACCTTGCTATTACTCGATGTTTTGGGCAAAATCCTGTGGTAAAATTGATGCATATAACTACTCTCTCAAGCCCCTGATTATAACACCGTAACTTTGTGCCATGCTTAATTTAATTTCTGATTCTTGCAGCTCCGAGTTAACTCAACAAAATCCATGACTGGTCACCTGCTAGGGGCTGCTGGTGCTGTGGAAGCTGTTGCAACCATTAAGGTAATTATCTCCTGACTTTTGCTCTACAAATTGTTGTAATGATTTACAGTACTTGAACTTATGAGCAACCATTAAGGTAATTATCTCCTGACTTTTGCTCTACAAATTGTTGTAATGATTTACAGTCCTTGAACTTATGACATACTTTGAGAGGTACATTGTTCATGAGAGTTTTTTTTTTATTTTATAACTGGAGGGTTTTGGAATATGGATTTCACTGTAGAAATTCTATGTTGGATATTTGAGATTTTTGATAGCTTTTGGCATGCAAACCTATTTACATCTAGGACACTGGTTCAGCCATATTGCATAATTTTGCACTCTTTAAGTTTTATCGGTCATTTTACCACCCAGTGTGGGTTAAGAAAGTATTGGTGTGCTCCTGGAGATCTTGATTGAGCTACCAAACCTTTTCTGTTTGCTAAGTAGTTCTATGGGTGAGCTTTGTGGGACATGACATTTCTATGTTGCCAAAATAGGTATAACACAGTGCAAACTTCAGGCAAGTTAGAAATGAAAAAAAAAAAAAACACCAGTAGAAATAATAATAATAATAAGACACAGGAGAAGTACACTATAAACTTATGAAGACTTTGAGACAGTGTTCTAGAGGAGCGGGATTAGGCCAATGATAGTGGCGCCCCCACTCATGCCTGCGGCCATGGGTTCAACTCAACCTCCCCTCCCCCGGAGCTTTGCCTCCCATGTAACGGAAAAAAAAAGAAGAACAAAAGTATACCTGTAAAAGAAATTTTAAAAAAACTTTGTAAAGATTATAAAAAAGTGTTTGCACGTGTTATTTCCTTATAGACAAAAAGGAATAGAAAAAATTCATAAAAGGAAAAACACAATAGGGATTCTGTAAAACTGGTTATAATCTTGGGTCATATCATAAATCGTTAGAGCCATAAAATGAGAACTCTGACAAGTTGGAGGAGAGAAAAAATAGTATATAGGAGTACATATGTATGTATTCATTGTTTAAAATGTGAATTAGTGTGGAAAAATAGTATATAGGAGTACATATGTATGTATTCATTGTTTAAAAATGTGAATTAGTTTAATTTCTGTCCTTGGTGTGTCCATGTTCCATTTTTTAGATGTTGTGCACTGCATGAAATCTCTGTCTTGCGTCCTCCTTGATGCAAAATGGGTGATCAATGCATCGGATCTAGATCATAGTCCAATCTGCTAACAGCTCACTTGTTATCATTGGACAAATAATTACCATTTTCCAACTGGATTCTTGAACCAACCAGAGATTCAAACAAGGTGTAGTCCAATCTCATTCTATTAGTCTTAAAAATATCAAAACTAATTGATGATATTCCAATCTGTTTTGCTAAATGGAAATTTATATTCGAGGCATGGTTTAACATTTTCCTGCTTGAGTTGAATACATTTTAGTTTGAAATTAGTGAAGAAATTTGTTTTTGGTAACTTCCAGCTTGGATTTTAATCGGTTATGACCCTGATGTTGTAACAGATTTTGATTTGCTAGTGGCTTAGCAAGTGTAGGTAAAGTTCTTATAGGGGTGAAGGAATATGTTTCATTTAGTTGACATGAACATGCTTAAACAGGTCCTGATGAGGGGAATTGTATATGTTCTTTCTGTTTGCTGGCAACGCTCTAGATAAGAAAAAGATGTTCGCATCTTCTCTTTTGTATAGAATGTATCTGATTGTATTTATGATTCACTATTGATCATAGTTTTCATATGTTTTTGCTGATTCTGAACCGGGTTTTTGCTTTAAATATAGGCTATACAAACAGGATGGGTCCATCCAAACATCAATCTTGAAAACCCTGATGAAGGCATGGTATGCTATTAGTGACTACCCTTAGTAACCAGTTTCTTTGTTTGCAGTGTTCCTAAATTAATTTTCTGGGCTTCTCATATGCTTCTGTCTAAGGACTGCTTAATCAAATATAAATTCCGGCCACTAATTTATGTTACCTTACCTGTTACATGATTCATGAATCTGCATTAGGATAGCTCTGCAGCTTTTAAAATCTCATGTTGTAAAATTTGTGTTTTGTCTAATGCTATAGACATATTTAACTAGGACATGAACGTGCTTGTGGGCCTCAAGAAGGAACATTTGGACGTAAAGGTGGCACTATCGAATTCATTTGGCTTCGGAGGACACAATTCCTCCATTCTTTTTGCCCCTTACAAGAATGAATAGCTTCAACCGATCGAGCTGAGATAAGAGGGAGGCCATATTTCAGCGTGTTGAGGTCATAACTATGACTAATATTTTCTCACACAATCTGATAGGAGCTATGGCAATGTTTGGGCCTTCCTGATTGCAAGCTCATGGGAGTTGCTTACCACATTTCCCTCCTATTCTTCTTTGTTAATTCATACATGATATTGGAAACAGCTTAATGTTGGTTACTTTCATTTCTAATCCATAAAATGTGAGAATGGGATAGCGAAGAAATTTGTACAAAAATTCTCAAAACCTTGCAAATTCAACTTATACAGCAGGCTAAAGTTCTAATCACTTGCAAATGTCCATGGTGGATGTTCAACTGCTGAGTTCTCTCATCATTCTAGATGATCAGATTGATGGGTTGCTGCCCACTGAATAGATGGTTCTCTTTGATATCTTCCAGTACATGCATACATGTATAAATATAAAAGTGTGATGGTTGTATATGGGTGTATATGTGTATGTTTATGATTATTTATTTGCTCATCGTGATCTATACAAGAGTATAGTTGAGAGGCAATCTGCTCTCCCTTGATCCTGAATGCCAAATCACAAAAGCAGGATAACGAAAGAAACCTTTTAAGGCTCAATATTTAGCTGAAGGATCTTGAATAGGCCCTTCTATTGTTTTCTCGTACACAAAAAACTTCTTCATAGATACTGCATTCTGATCAAACTTGATTTTTGCACAAGGCATTTGGCAATCAAATACAATTTAAATATTAGTTATAAGTTATTTATAAATACCACTTCAAAGATATTATAAGACATTAATCCACATATATTGAATCAACCACGATCAGACCGGTTCTCTAGTGCTGATGCAGCCGAGTCCACATGAACAAGCAAACAAGCATAGACTTTTTTCTTCAAACGTTCAACAGTCGTCTCAGCTAATCCATCTGTCTCTGAGCTGAAGTTGCATTTCAGCTTGTCCAGCCATTCATTTGCTTGCTTAAGTTGTGATAATGTGACAGCAATATGGTCGTCCGGCTCCATTCGCCGCCGCCCGCTGTCCTTTCCTTTCTTCTCCTGAGTACCCATTGTAGTGCGAAACCCTGCATCAAGTGCTCCCTCCAAGAATTTCAGAAACCAAGATTGTATTTCATTTAAGAGGTTCTCCCTCAGTTCTTTGATCTCCTTCAAGCCATCTCCCTTTGCCCATTCTAGTTTATCAGCCCCACTTAGCTCTATTGCAGGCTTCAAAGCCTTTAATATACTTTTACCATTTTCAAGGCCTCTTTTCCTGCTGCTTTTGTCTCTGTCCTTGTCTTGAGGAGTTGAGTTAAAAGAGAAATGAAGGGATTTACCCTTTGATGGGGCTGTGACATTTGGTTGGTTGATGAGCTGGTGAAGGGCAAAGAACTTGGTGAGAGAGAGGTGTGGATTCTCCGGTGAGGCAGATGAGCAGAGATCGGCAAACATACTGAAAGCAGAGACCAAGTTAAGTAAGAACACCGTGGAGGAAATTTAATTTTTCTTCATTTCTAAGTGAGAGAATCAGGTATACTTACCTAAGGCACTTGACAATTATTGCAGCTGTAGATGCTTCTTTTTGAGCCTCTGCTGCTACCAAAGAAGCTAAGTTTCTCCTTCTAAGAATTCCCTTGTATTGACAATAAAAGAGATGATAAGGGTAATTACATTGTAATATAATCTATCTTTCTTAAAATAACAATATCAGCAATTACACTAATTGTTGTTATAACCATGTATGGTTATATCATTCATAAAAATGTAGCAGAGGAGCTGAACCATAAAAACCTTGCAAGTCAATTTAGTAATCTAGACAGATGAAACAGTCACCATATGTTCAGTTCTTGAAAGGCATGGACGAGAGAGGAAAAATACCTTGCCAGACTTCAAAAGGTTGGCCGGCAGAGAGGACCAGGACATCATCTCAAGCAATTGAGTTTTATCCCTCGTCTTTGACAAACCATTCGAGTTGATGTTCTCTTGTTTACTTGTCATGTGTTTTGCTGTGATGCTTTTCAAAGGTGCCAAGGTCTCCTTGGTGTCAGATACAGCAGCATCTGGCTTTGGTATAAGCATTTCAGCACGATTGCGAGAAGGAGTACTCGGCCGTGTCTGTAATGCAGATAGTACTAATGATTGTCAATCAATTGGATTTCTTCCACTAAATTATAATTTTACCATAATATTTTTCTCTTTTTTCCCTTATTCTTTTGCTGGCATCATTAGGCAGAGTAAGATCCTGAAAGGGTTCTAGGACTAAAGAAACGATCCGAGCAATTTGACACTCTCAAATTGAAGTGTTAGGCTTTGAAACATAAAAGGAATTTGCATTACCCAACGATCCTAGAGCATACCTGACCTTTAAGCTCTTGCAGTTTGCCCTTGGCAGGAGCAACCTTCTTACCTACTCCACCACTCTCATTCTCATTGTTCTTCCCACTGCTGTTTGAATCAACTCCACTTGCTTTTGCATTGGATGTCAAGACACCCTGCATGTACCTAGATGCAACAGCCGCCTTCTCCTCTTTGATAACAAATTTCTTTTTTGAGTTCTCGTCTTTGGCTTCTGCCAATTCATTCAATTTTGAACTGGGAATTCCTTCATTTTCAACTTGGATGGGGCCCTCGGAGGGCTCTAAGATTTGCATTAGATCTTTTGGGTTGCCCACAAATGGGTGTCGGCCTGGAACTGGCCTCACCCCGACCAGAATAGGCACTGGGGTTCCAGCCTCCATCCTGTCAACATAGAAGAATTGGCCTAGCTGTAGCTTGTTATTCAAGATGAGCTCATTGTCTTCCTTTGATAATGAGACGTATGTTGAATGAGAAGAATCTGATACTTTTATGAAGAAGCCCTGGTTAGGCCACAGTTCTGAACCAGTTAACGCCGGGACAATGCTGATTACTTGCAGAAGGATGGATCGATATTCGCCACGCACCTTTACGTTTGAATTCATACCTTGGAGGAGCTTAAGTAGTACTCCAGGTGTAAGAGAAGCCATTACTTGCCCTCTCTTTTTCTGAGATATGAACTCTTATTTTCCACTTATCCAAACATGGAAAGGCTACCGGATAGAAGAACCAAAAATAAACAGAATCAGATCACAATCCATTGTGTGAAGCAAAGCATTTTGCAAAACCAGATGGCATTAAAGTAGGAATAAATCTTTGAAATTCCTACTTAGAAAAAGATAGTAGCAATCTTGTTATGCCCTCGAATTTAGACTACTAGTATTTCAAAGTTAACAACAACAACAATTTGACTCGTTTATAGGCTACAATCTACATAAAACATGTAGTCATTAAATCCTCTGCTGCACACTCTGTCATCATTTTCTCAACAGAAGACCTATTGTTTACTTATTCTGTCCTGTTCTAAAACCAAATTCTATTATATTTAAGTCTTGGTTAATAGTGCACCATGGAAACACCTAGTTTGTAATTTTCTAGTCAACAAAAAGGGAAGCTGACATTAGTGACCACCTGTTGTTTTTTTTACTGAATGGAAAAAATGGTTTAAAATAGTTGAATTTTTATAAGTTCAGCTCTAAAGATGCCAATAAATTGAAAAAATTAATTGCTAAAATATTGTGTTTTAATTTTCAGATATTATATACAGATTTTATCCTGTAAAAACAACAATTTATACAAAATTTATATAATGGTTGAACGAGAGTCTTTCATTTTAAAACAAAATATCCATCAAGTTAACTCTTAATTATAAAAATGTCATTACCATATTATTCTTGCTGGTTTTTCTGTATAAAATTTATGGAAGAATAACAATTTTCTACGGAAAAAGTTAATAGAAGAAAAAGAAAAAGTACAAAATACGCATAGCAACGGTGCTAGATTGGCAAGGGGAGAAACTGGGGAGAGGAAAAAAGAATAGAAAAGAAAGGTCCGTGCAATAAAACTTCGAAGGACAGAAAAACACAATAAAGTTAAGGTTCAGATAAGATATGCTGAATTGGCCAGAATTCTAATAGATATTGGATTAGATGCATATTGATATATAGATGTATGTGTGTGTGTGTGTGTGTGTGTGAGCGAGAGAGAGAGAGAGTGATGGTTACCTGGGAGACGAGGAAGCACTTAGCGCCAAGAGAAAATGGCATACAGAAAAATCAAAGAGGACAGTATGTGAAGGGAAGAAAAGAAGATTTGTTGCATAGAGATATTGACAGAGAAAGCGCAGCTTTTGTACAAACTGGTTGGTAGCCACCAAACAATGTCAAAAACAAGAACCTCTTTAGCTTTGCACAACGGGAACGTTACCATCCAACTTCTCTTTGCTTGAAAGCCAAGAGACAACCTTTACGTTATAGAATAAAGTCAATTGGGCATGCTTCTTTGATGCAAAATGACTGATCTGGACCCATGTGAAAACAATGTCGTGGGGCCACCTTCATCATGTTCAATGGGCAAATTAGCCAGTAGGATATTGGTATCTTCCTAGTCCCTTTCTCCTTTCCAGGAGGAGGAAATGGAGCTGTTGGAAAGGTAAGGCCATTGCAGTGTCATAATCTTGTATAATTACGACGTGAGTGGCATCCTAATCTTTTATAATTACAACGTGAATGGCACGACTGAATTAGACACGTCGGCAAGTAAGAATACGCAAGACTTTCATTTTTGCTCTTTTTTTATTCATTTTTTTAGATTGTTTACGAATGTTCCTGGTAATATCGTCTGCTTCAGACTTCAAAGGACGTTCATTTGCTCTACACCACCTTTAGATCGTTTTGATAAATTTATAATTCATATTCTTGAATGAGAGTTCAATCACATTGCTAAACTTTCGGGGACATAATGTTCAGTTAGCTTGTCAAGTTACTGATTTTGACCTGAGCTGAGTTTGCGCCATAAGAACTTTGGTTAGTTACATTCACTGGAAAATAAGTAAAATTTGTAGCAATAAGCTGCTTTAGCTATGATCAGATTGATGTCCTCACCAACAAATTACAGGCGTGGTCAAACTTTGCAGGGCACGCGATTAAGTTATGGTCAGAGATATGGGTATTACCAATGGGCTCAAGAAAAAGCATTTGCTTCTGTTTCTGCACGAACCAGGCTAGCATAGATACCGTCGAGGTGGGAAGCCATGAGAGTGTCATGGCTTCCAAATTCTGCAACCTCACCATCTTTAACAACAGCAATGAGATCGGCTTCTCTGATGGTGGAAAGGCGATGTGCCACCACGACAGTGGTGGCCTGCTTGGAAACCTTTTTTAGTGCATCTTGGATGTGCTTTTCTGATTCCATGTCCAACGCGCTGCTAGCTTCATCTAGCAGTAGAATCTTTGATTTCTTCAGCACAGCTCTTGCAATTGCAATCCTCTGTTTCTGGCCGCCCGATAGTTGGACACCACTCTCACCAACCTATAGCAGGAACAAAGTGTAATTTTTGTATCGAAATAAGGGTTGATTTGTATATTGACAACGTAACAGATATATATATATATATACCTGTGTATCATATCCCTGAGGGAGGCCACTGATGAACTTGTGAATGTAAGCCTCCTTTGCAGCTTCTTCAATCTCAGCCCATGAAGCACCTGGGTTTCCAAATGCAATGTTCTCCCTTATGCTTCCGGCGAAGAGTGCTGGCTCTTGACCCACCAAAGCTGTTTGTCTCCTCAACCACTTCACATTAAGCTCCCTCAAATCCACCCCACCTATCAGTACTTTCCCCTGATTCGGATCGTAAAATCTCTGTATCATCCATATCACTGTTGATTTTCCTGACCCACTTCCTCCTACAAGGGCCACCATGCTTCCTCCTTTGACCTTCAAGCAGAAGTCCCTTAGCACAATCAACTCAGGCCGACATGAGTATGCAAATGTTACCATCCTGAACTCAACATCGAATGGCTTCGACCCTTCAACCTTCCGACCTTTTTGGCGATCACTGCCTATCAGGGGCCTACGGTTAATTATATCGAAAACAGCCGGGATTGCAGTTGCAGCCATGGAAGTATCTGGTGCAAGGCCAGCTAGTTGTCCAACAGAAAATGAGCTCAGAACAAGTATTAGAAAAATCTTATATACGTCTCCAAAGCTTGTCTTGCCTTGTTTTACTAGGTAAGCTCCAAACCAGAGAGTTAAAGTGTATGCTCCATACATGGCACCTTGAGAGAACCCAAGGGCTAACCCAAGAATTTGTGTCCTTCTAACTGATGTTTTCTTCGGCTCGGATAAAGCTCGATCAAAGGATTGAACAATCTGTTCTTGGGTTGAAAATGTTGCCACTGTTCTTATGTTTGAAACTGCACCTGCAGCGATATTGCTCGCTTTGGCATACGAATTGTTATCTAATTTAGGCCCAATATTGATGATCAGGTTGAAATAGCTTGCACCGAGCGTGAATGGAGTGAGAGCAGCAGCCAAGAGGGTTAATCTCCATTCCAGATAAAATGAAACTCCTAGGCCGACAGCAGCTGAACTCAAACCCATTAGTAAAATTGAGAAACGATCACCAAGGACTGACCGAAAATTGACACAATCAACAGAAAGCCTTGAAACAAGTATTCCCATGGAATTCTCCTCGAAATCAAACCATCCTGGTTCTTGTTTTAATATAGCTCGGAATAAGAAATCTCTGACCCTCTTTGTGAGCTTTGTACCAGCCCAGCCACAGAAACCTTGCTGGCCTGTCATGGAGATGATGCACCCAAAGCCAAGCCCAACCAGTACTAAACAGAGTTTACCAACCTCGTTTTTAATCTGAGATGTATCTAGGTAGAAGTAGACTTTAAGCGCTTGGCCTAGAACTAAGGGAAAGATGGAGAGAATTGCTCCGGCATGAATACCCAAAACAAAACCAGATAACAGCATGGTGAGTTCTGGTCTCTGCAAGTACCATATCTCTGAAAGCCGAAATTTCTTCTGCTTTTCTCCCTTTTGTTCTTCCTCATCCACTTGGTTTCCTTCTTGCATGGATTTAAAGTACTTTGATATTGAGATTTCGTATATGTGCTTTGACCTTGACATATCCTGAATGGATTTCTCATACACGGAGAAATTTGCATCCTTTTGAGAATCATTTTGCTTTGACACAGGTTTTGAAACTGCTTCAGAAGCCATCTTCACAAGGTTGTAGTATGCCCCAGCTTTTTCCATGAGCTGGCTATGGTCACCAAACTCAACAACAGAGCCGCGATCAAGAACTACAATAGTGTGAGAATTCCTTACTGTTGCGAGCCTATGAGCAATGACAATGGTGGTTCTACCCATGGAGATCCTGTCAATGGCCTGCTGCACCAAGGCCTCAGACTCAGAGTCTAAGGCACTTGTGGGCTCATCTAGAAGAAGGATTCTGGGGTCTTTGATCATGGCTCGAGCAAGTGCTATCCGCTGCTTTTGACCACCCGAGAGTTGGGTTCCTCGGTCTCCAACCTGCCCACAAAGGGTAAATTAAGTGAGAATTAGACCATACGTGTATATGGATGCCTAATCATCAGCGTATATAGCCATTTAGCACAGATACAGGGATGAATGGTTGCTCATATATATGCAGTTTGGTGTATATGATTGTTCAGGAAGTTGCACCTGGGTATCATAGCCCAATGGAAGGCCACAGACGAAGTTGTGCGCATCGGCAGCAATGCAAGCAGCAGTAGCCTCTTTCTTGGTGGCATTCTCTTTCCCCATCATCACATTTTCTAGTATGGTAGTGGCAAAGAGAACTGGCTCCTGACCCACCATACCGATCTGACTTCTCAGCCACTTCACCTGTAGAGTCCTTAAATCATGCCCATCCAAGCTGATCAACCCTGCCAAAAAAAATTTTGAAACTCAATCAGGAATGATATGTATGGATCCCCTGCTAAGCAAACACCAAAACATTACCATCTTATTGACAGAAATATCATTTCGCTTACCATTGGAAGGATCATAAAATCTCTCTATAAGAGCAAAAATGGTGGACTTGCCTCCTCCACTAGCACCAACCAATGCGAGAGTCTTTGAAGATGGAATTACTAGATTGAGAGAGTGGAGAATTTGAGCAGTTGGACGAGATGGGTAAGCAAAAGTGACATTCTCGAACTCAATCTTTCCATGTACGCTCGAGAGCCTCCTCCCCTCAGGACTGTAGGGATCAATATCTGGAACTCTGTCTATAACTTCAAACACTCGGCTAGCTGCTACAGTTCCTTGTGCAAACTGTGCAAAATATGACAATGACAATGCCAATCCCCTGCAGCAATTTTAGTTAGTTTCCAGAGCCGCATCAGTTTAAATTCTATTTTTTCTGAGCGCACACACACACAGAGAGAGAGAGAGGGGGGTCTATTACCTCCCCCCTACATTGACACCAAAGAAACATGCGATGGCTGCACCTCCTGAGATCTCTTTTCTAGCAACCAAGATAGCTCCATACCAGAAAGCCAATGCCCATGTTGAATAGGTGACTAAATATATAACTCCCATTCCTGCACCCTTGGCAAAGCCAATCTTTGCCCCGAAGGGCACTGCTTCCTCCAACATCTCTGCATATCTAGCAGCCAAATGATCCTCCGCTACAAAAGAAAATACTGTTCTAATTGAACTGATGGCTTGCTCTGCGATGCCACCAGCTTTCCGATAAGATACCTTTGAAGAAAGAACCAAAATATCAGAAAATAGCAAGATGAACAAAAAAGTGAGTATAAATAAAAAAGAAAAAAAAAAAGAAAAATTATGCTATTTTGACTGCATTTTACCTCCTCTTTTGAAGTTAGACCAACATATACAGCCTTATAGACAATACCACAGAACATCGTTAATGGGGTGACTGCCAAAACTGCCAGAGAAACCTTCCATGACCTCAAAAAACCAACCGTGTAACCACAGATGAAGGTAAATATATGATGAATGAAGTGTGCCATCTGCAATAAGTAAAACAATGATGAGATTAATGGCCCATAGAGTTTAATGGAAGTCAATGCCAGCAAGATCAGATGAAGAAAGCCGGAAACTATTTCATTTATAGTTGAACTTTGCCAAATGAATTTTGTAAAGGCGTACAAATTCAGATGGACAATCCATAAATTTTAAGTTTAGAATTACATATCTATCTGCATAGGAAATTCACCTTTGGCAAGAAAAGACTATAGTACCATTCAAACAAGTTATCTTCTAAGTTGGTTTTTTCAGTATATCATTTTTGCGAACTTGTATTAGACCTTGAAAAATGTTGAAATCTATACAGAGGATTAGGTAGAAACATTAAAAGCAAGGAGAACCTTCTCCCCCATCACTTCTTGGATTTGTGCTACATCACTTGAAATTCCATGCATGATATCACCGGTACTAATCTCTGTGTCGCAAAATCCAATATCCTGTCGCAACACTGCTCGCAGATATTCTGTTCTGATTCGATGAGCCGACCGTTCCCCCACCATTCTCCAGCAAGTGATCTCTGCCCATTCACAGTTCATAATAAAGCCACTGAACAGATTTTGATTCTGAAATAAAACTTTGGCAGTCTAAGAAAAAGATAGAGCCAAAAAAAAAAAAAAAATAGAAATCTTCTGCTTACCCATATACGCTCCAACCACCACTATTGCTGCTAATCCAGCCATAAGAAGACATATCTGAATATTTTATGTCAAACAAAACAAAATTAATACTCATCCTCATTAATCAACTGTGACCAGATTGTAATAACCGTCTTCCAAAATCCTTGGAGGTTAAAAAAAAAAAAATAAGAAAAGGCTGTAAGAAAGTTTCATGGTATATTGGCCAAGGAATTATCGTAATCGACTTATCATTACAGACATAAGCTGCCAAATTTTCCTTATTTTATGAAGATTAGATATAAAACTCTTACCGTTTCCACATCCTTCATCATCAGGTCCTTGTCAAAGTTTGGTCCTCTGGCAATATTGTTTACAAAATCTCCAAAAAGAAATGAGAACCAAGGAAGAGATCCTCCATTGATTAGAGCTCCCAAACAACCCAATATCACAAGAATTATATCGAACTTTGTTGAATACTTGAATAAGCTAAATAGCCCAACTGACTGTGGTGGCTCAGGATCATCCACATCGTCATCTTCTTCGTCATCATACGGAAACTCCCGATCCGTGTCATCATACCCATCATCAACCCTGTACCTGTAGTGATAACTGGTTGATTGCCCAGCAACAGGAACAAAACGGGCATGTTTCTCATAATCATGGTCAAAACGCGAAAATTCGTCATCGACATTGTCCAGCTTATGCCTATCACCATGATCATGACGGCTAAGTGATATCCCATGTTGAAATTGATGGTGGCCGTTGCCTTGATTTTCATCTTCGTCATCCTCTGTTTCATCATCCACATAAGCACGTGATACAGAAAACCACCGTGGATCCTCCCGACACCGGTGGCGATTTGGGTCAGTCTCAAACAGGCGAATCTGACGGTCAACATCCTCTGGTGCGTCGTAATCGATCATGCTAAGCTCATCCTTATCAGCCAAAGGACCACTCTGTCCAGCACTTCTCTCCTTCGCATTTCCCAAGCTTGAAAACTTGGGGGATTTGCCGTATTCACCAGAAATGAAACTTCTTCCAAGAAATGAGCTTTCTTCAGAAACATAGCTATGGAGCTCAATCCTTCCCCCTGATGGCAGAGCATCATAGCCAGAATGTTCATAGGATGGGTTAATGAAGCCGTCGAAACCGCCGGACGTACGAGAAAGGTAATAGTCATTAGCCGATCGCCGGAATATCCGACTGCCGGGAGTACTGGACGGGGTGGGGGCGGCCCAGGGACTCAGCGCCGCCCCAAGGTTGCGATTGTCGCGCCACCCAGTTGACTCGAACTGCCAAGAAAGCTCTCCTTGCCATGACTTGTCATAATCAGAGGCGAAGGGAGTGGATGGAGCAGTGTTTCGGTGTCTACGTGGGGTGGGATAGGGAGAGAAGTTGTAAGAGCGGGGTGGTGTGAAAGAGTGAGACTGGAAGTGGGTGCTGGCCGGTGTAGGATGGCGAACCCGGTGACGGCTATGCCGGTGGCCGTGGCCGGAGGACGAGTACTCGAGCTCAAAGGAGGAGTCAGCCATGGATGGATGGAAGAGATTGTGTTGCAAAGATCACTTAATTCTAATGTGCTGCAACTTACAAATGAGAGAGAACGATGGAGAAGGGAAGAATAACAGGGGACGAGCTATAATGAACGTGTCAGCTGTGTAAGAAATTTTGTGAAGAGTGACGCTATAAAAAATTCGAGTACTTCTATGAAAAAAGAAAAGAAAAAAAAGTGTGTTTTATTTCCAATTTAGTTCATAAACTATGGAGCGTTTGGCTAACTGATTTATAAATTATAAATTATAAATTATAAATTATTTTTAAAAATAAATTTTTTAAAAAATATTATTGATATAAGTTATTTTTTAAAATTATTCATACAAATACATTTTAAAAAAATTATAAATTATTAAATAAATTATATTTAAACGCCCCTATATACGATTCAATCCATAGTTCTTGATCTAAACTGCTTGGAACAATTTGAGCCATTCACCACAGATGATACATATATTTTATATAAGGCAATTTGAAATCTTTTACTTTAAAACAAAGTAACTGTTAAAATAAGTTTGATTAGTGCCGGCATATTGAGAATGAAAATAAGTGAATTGGGTCCAGTAAATGATCATATGAAACAGTGGCTTTTGTGGGTGTTCTCTTGTTGAGTTTCAATTTTTTATTTTGGGAGGACAATTTAACATTCAAAACTACTAAACATGTGGCAAATGAATGGCACCCAATACGTTCGAGTAGCATGTTTTCTCAGTGCTCCTATATCTATATGTCTCCATATGTCATTAAGCAAACGTATAAACCATGGACAATCCATGGGTTAGTTTTAATTTGCTGATGTCTTCTTCCAAACGATTTATTCTCGACGAAGTAGTCAAAAGACTCAAAACAAGCATCATTTCAAAATGGGAAACTTGGAAGAGGTCTATTAATTCTATATTTGATGTATTACGGAGAAGGGAAGTGGAACCTGCAAAGCAGAATCTTAAGCCAAATGGCTTGCATACAGAGCAAAGCCCTTCCTCTCTCCCCACCTTTCAGAATTTTTAAGTCAATCCTTATATATATATAACTTATATTAGTTGGAACACAAATCGTTTTGATAAGTAAAACAAAAATGAGAACGAAAACAGAAATGGACATGTCACATATTCTAAAATGTGATAAAATATGATATGAGAAGAATAAACTCGTATAGATTATACTATTAAAATTTAAGATACTTCTCTAATCTTAAGGTTTGAGATTTATGGGTCTACTCCCTTTAATATTTTAAATTTAAAATTTCTTAGGTACTATCAACTTCTTAGGACCACCCGCAGAGTTTCTGACCTAGTAATTATTTGATTTATGTGGATAAGGAGACTACACAAGTTTCGAAATTAGTCAAGGTGTACGCAAATTGGCCAGAACACTTGGTTATCAAAATAAAAGATAAAAAAATATTTCTCGAGCAATTTTCTTTTAACAGTTAGACATGTCTTAAATTTAATTTATTTTTTCAAATTAATCATGTAAAACCATCCTTCTAGGAGCATTATAGCCTTTTTTTGGGTTTCTAACATTCTTTTATCAAAATACCATTCTTGTCTGATTTTCATTAATTATATTTGACATTTTTTTTTAGGTAACCTTTTAAGGAAATAAATATGAAAAGTTTTTGACAATGTATTGAATTGCTAAATTCACTATTTTGGAATGTAAA
Source organism: Euryodendron excelsum (assembly GCA_033060915.1). Lineage (NCBI taxonomy): Eukaryota > Viridiplantae > Streptophyta > Magnoliopsida > Ericales > Pentaphylacaceae > Euryodendron > Euryodendron excelsum. Next base: position 47,089,267 of record CM065384.1, read on the forward strand.
TATATTGTGTTTTGAAACAAAGTTTCAAAAATGTAAATTGCTAGTGTTAAAAGTATTGTGTTAAAAATGTACGAATATTGTGGTAAGAGTGTATGTAACAATGTATGTATATTATAGTCCTTGCAGTGCTTTTGCAAAATTGCATTTCACTCCCATCTCGTATATGACAGTCCCTCATGGGAAGTATGTTATGCTTAAGCCTTTGATGCTATGAAAAGACAAGATAGTAGATTGCACCAGAAGCATATAATACAATTATACAAGATAGTAGACAGCACTAGAAGCACAGTGATATACATTTTGTATCCAATTTGCAGTTTTATGAGTCCTGACAATTCAATGAATGAGTAGAGAGTTCCCACGATGAAAATGCCAAGGACACGACAGAACACATTGGACATAGTAAAATTTCTCCCACCTAGCGGAAAAAGGAAAATTTTACTCTCCACAAATTGATATTTTATTTCAGAACAAATCCACTGCATAACTTAGTGTGCTAGATTTTGGCTTTACTACAAGATCTGGGAGAGGTAATAAGTAAACAGCGGGGTCTGCAAGCAGTGAGTAGTAAAAAGGAGGAAGCAGAATAACGAAGATGAAGGTAGATTATTATTATTATTTTAGAAAATATTGAACTTCACATCATGAAAAAATACTACATGAGAAAAAAAACACAACCAAAAAACATGGTCAATGGCGAACTATAAAGAAGACAACACAAAAGGCTATTACTAAGGACACACACACCTAAAACAGACATAAATTATCCTCTGTGGAAGAAGGGTGTAAAATGGTTTAGCCGGCAAGGTCTTCTACCTGCAGAAATTAGAAATTGAATATTGCCTTCATCTTTATGGGTAAGGGTTTGTAGTTGTGGTTAGGGGATGAAAGTGGTTATCTTATCAAACAAAAATAAACAAAATGAGCATGCCTACGGATCGTATGATCGTCCCTTGAACTAGTCTGGCAGTATGATTCTACAATGTATGGAACAATATGCTTTGGCAACACAAATAAATGAGAAAAATTAATTTTCTACGAACTGGGTATGTTGCAGATGAAAATGCATTCATCCATAAGTCTATACTAGTCGAAATCAGGCAGTCACTTGGGAGAAAAGAGAGAAACTGAGTATATGGAAGCAATACTGCATACAGCCATACGGATTACAGCCCCCAACATTAAGAAATTATTTATGCTCTTAATTACTGAGATCTCCTTCGTAGACAATTAAACGCGTTTTTCCTGACTAGTTCTGCAAACTAATCGTTTATCCTAAGCTAATCTTTGCAATTCCATTTCGCAGTTATCATCTACTTTCTTGTACACATACATACACATCAGAGTGCGTGTGCGCCTTGAAGGCCCAAGACAAGAAAAGAAAGTCATTGTAGACAAAACCAATACATCCACAGGTACAAGAGCTTCCAATTAAAATGCCAGAGCATGAAGTAATCCCGACTTGCAAAGATGATGAACTTCTGACAAAACGTAAATAACACTGGTATCTAACAAACAGTGCTATTGATGAGTTTACAACATCCCTCGATTGTTTTTTCTTCAATCACATAGGATTGCAGGTATGCATCCTATGAATTATCCTATATTTCTGCCATGTCCAACTCCCAGTTTCATAAGCCAAGGAAAAACAAAGCAGCAGCAGAGACAGAAGAAAGAAGACGAGGATGATGATAAGAGAGAGACCATATTGTACAAAGCTATTGCCTCGCATAAATACACCTCTTCTTAAAACTCTTTTAACATTTTTGTATCTAACAAGAGTTCAACATCTGAAATACATAACAGAAGTCTAGTGCAAATGAAGATAGAAAAGAATGACTCGACTAACAAAATCATGGACATTCTGCCAATTGTCAATTTTTTGCTTGATACAATATACAACATACATTTCAACACAGCTATTGGAAATAACTGACTAAATCACGAGGAAGGTCTCACAAATCCTTGAAGATGTACATAACACCACCATAGTTTATATAGATGGTTGTATTGTGCCTATCTCAACCACTTGGTATCCTTGTATATATTTATCCTCCCCGGCGTATCCTTGAAGATGATTCCAAATAATTAGGATCTGGACCTTCTTCTCAGAGACAGTTATCTAGGCTTTGAGTCGTTTCCCTTGCTCCGAAATGACGACAAAGAAAAGAATGATCGTGGGGCTGTAAAATTTAGACCCAAGCATAAGCACACCAATTTTAGAAGATACAAACTCATTTCTTCAACAAACAAGTTTTCATTCATGTCCTTAAGTAGATGAGGCAAAAAAACAATGACACTGAAAGCCTAATAAACCATACTAAATACGAGTAATTAGTGGCATTAATTGCTCTTGCTGCGCTTGAGTACTCTTTCACAGCTTAAGGTTAGAATTGTCCGAACCATAGCAGATTCAGGACTGACCCACAACAATTGCACAATTAGAATTTATACATATAATTTATAAAGAAGGATTAAAGTTTTGGGACAATCCAATAAGTTAAAATTTTGCAGAAACACGATTCAGGGACAGCAGATAGTGGCAACCTTCAAGACAGCAGTGAATTTTTGTGTGTGAAAGTATGTGCTTTTGTGGGTACGTGGGCACATGTATGATTCACCATGTACTCTTTCTGCTTTAGCAAGCAGCAGTCTAGAATCTCAAGTTAAGATTTCCTTTGCCAACCCTACAAGGTAAACAAGACCAACTAAAAGTATGTCCACTGTCTACAGGAGCCATCAAGATCAGTGGCAACTTTTCTATATCAAAATTGTTTTCTATCCTCACCCAATTGACCAAGTCCAAAGTAAAGGAGCCATAAAAAATACAGTAGTAATTGCAAACTGACTTGTGTAAATGCCATGACTTAGATTCACAAGCTTAGGCCTTTTTCTGCCCCCAATTTTAATCCTTCCAAATATTCAGGTTTTTGCCAATTTCGTACAAGCAAAATTTTCAGTTCTTGAATATTTCTCCAAGTCTTAGCCAATTAACCAAACTTTAAAAAGGATAACAAATAACTCACTTTTGTCCCTTTCACCAAAATTTTTTCTCAATATGTCTAGCTATATAGTTATATATATATATATATATATTGGTACGAAAAGTGCAATTGGAATTGGTATTTGCAGCTAACATTGGCCCACCCAAGCCATGCTCTCCTCTTTATAGTTGGAAAATAGGCAGTGGATCAAATATGACGCAGGTGTGAATGGATACTTGTATGTTCAATACTACAAATTGAACCTCACATCAGCCCCTCTCCATTCGATGCCTTTACCAGCATTACAAATTGCTTTGGCATTCATAACCTTGGCAATTAACTGAATCAAGGATGGTCATAATTTTCAGGCTATAAACAAGCTGAAGCAGACATCCATTAGCCATCAAAAGTAGCCTCAAGCCTACGTTGGTAAGACTTAAGAGGATGAAATTAGCCATCCAAATCAATTCAGTATTTTCCTTGTATCAGACAGAGTTCAGGACAGTATAGGTTGCACTCTGGCACCTTGACAACCAGCTCCTGGAAAGCTTTCACTAGGTAGAGGATGGAACGAGATCCGGTAGTCCATTTTAACCATACCCAGAACTCAGAATTTGATTCAATAGTCGCTTCTCTGAAGCCCTGGGAAAATGTAAGATTAGGGCCCTAGGAAAGGATGCCACCTGCCCCTCATTTTAGTTAGTTTAACATCAACCAAAAGATGGCACAGCTAAAGGAGGTAAAAGATTATAAATACAATAACCTCCTAACCAGCATAGAATTTTGTGTGAACCAAAAACGGCATTGTCCTTTAGCGATACTCTAGGTGATAAGCAGATCATCCAGATATGCAAAAAATTGAGATTTTATGGCTAAAAGAGACGGTCACCTCTGCTATGAAAGTTTCTCCACCAAAAAGTTGTTATCTCCATGAGGCGGCAAGCAAGACAATGTCATGAGGCCATCAGCCACACAAGCCTATATCTGGACGGCCATGATAGGCTTACATTCAGTTCGTTCAACAAGCACTCTTCGAAAGTTCAACCCTAAATTCAAGCTTTTGTAGACCTAGAGGCACTGAAGATATCACGACCATGGAACCTCCTTAACTGAAAAGGACTCTGCAAACCAAAGCACATATCTGGACAACCATGATGGGGTCAAACTATCAATTGATTGGTCACTTTACATTACTACCAGGCTCCAGCTTTAGGCTTCCTAAGACAACAATATTTGGAAGTTAGTCTTGGTTCCGCCTCTCATGTGATTGGAGGCAATGAAAGACCATGACCACATAAACTTCAACTGAACAGGAGCATACAACCCAAAGCTTCAGATGTTTGAAGCATTGGAGCCACTGCAGTCCTCCTAGCTGGTGGCTTACTATCAGACAAAAACTTTAGGCTCAGCAAGAAACCATTTTAGGAGAACCCAGACATTAAGCCAGAATCAAATGTTACTAATTATGAAGTGAATGCTACAATGGATATTTATGGCATAATATTAGTAGTATAGAATATATTTCTTAAAATGGAAAAAGGAAAGATTTGAATGGACAGAGGAAATCAACGTAAAACCAGAGTTGTTTCTATAGGGGTTGGTGAGGACAAATCCATGCACTACCTATCTATCTAAGCAGAGTTGATGCTGCAGAGCAAAATCCTAGATTTTCAATTAAAATTCAAAGAAGCCCCCCCAAACTTTTTATCTTGTTGATTTAAACTACAATGTGTAAGTGCAGAAGGAATGTCCAGTGGTGCACGTATTTGGCATCAGAAAATGGCATTTATCAAGTTACTGCAAGAAACAAACATCAAGAATAAACAACTAGGAAGAGTTCATAAACAGTCACCTTTAATTGAACTTCCAGACAAATGATCCTCCCTCAGTTTAAAGTTTGCTGGAGGTGCTGGGATAGAACTTCGTAAGGCTTGAACTGCAAGAAAAAAGAAATGCCTTGTTGCTAGCTATTCCAATATACTTCACCCTCAATGAAATAAAAATAAAAAATAAAAGAAGAAGAAAAAAGGAAAAGGAAAAAAAAAAGTAGGCCAGAAAACCAGAACAAAATTTACTCAGCCAAGCATAACTTAAAAGCTCCCCCCCAGCTTCTCTACAAAACATACAATTCTGCTGGTTTTTGAATTTACTTGGAATGTGCATACTTTTGGAAGAAAGAAAAATCATAGTTCAAAGAAAAAAGAAAAATCATAGTTCAAAGAAAAAGTTGTAAGTGAGAACAATGCTCGATGGCTTGAAAATTGGAGGCAAAAACAATAATCACAAAGTCAGTAGGCTCTCATTGCTGTCCAGCACTTCCCTAAATCATGCCCTTTTGGTGATTCCTTGTATTTAATGTCTAAACCTACAAAAATGTCGAGTGTGGCGTTGAGTTTCTTGACCCTTTGTCACATGTTATCTCCAAACACTCACTAAGTAATCAAGAAGACAAGAAGCTAAATCATCTACAAACCTCAAACAACCCCCCCCCCCAAAAAAAAAAAAAAAAAAAAAAAAAAACCCACCCACTCAACAATCAAACACAGGAAAAAAAAACCCCCACCAGGAAGGAAAAAAATTTACTAGAGTCCCCTACAGTGGCGTTCCAACAACAACCAAACACCGAAAAAAAAAACCCCCACCAGGAAGGGAAAAAAAAAAATTACTAGAGTCCCCTACAATGGCGTTGTTTCAAATCAATTCACAGATGACAGATTGCATGGACACCAACATCAGATAAAAATTCCAGTGAGAGATTGCTTATAAAGGTCTGCATTAAAAAAACATATTAAAAAATCTCAGCTTATTAGCTTTTCCATGCTCAAAAAAGTAGAGTTAAAACTCAAATTAGTTCCTAGCTACTGAAAGCCCTGCACTTGATCTCCGAAAACCAAATATAATTGACTACTTTCAAATCATAAAATTTTTTCTTAGATAAAATTACATCCACTTGCCTTGAGATTTGGGACCAATACATCCCCCTCCCTGAGGTACTGGAAATTAAATCCTCCCTAATTTCAAAATTTTATATAAAAAATAGTCCCCTTCGTTGGTCTACCATTAGTTGCCTGAACGGAATTTGATAATGGCATCACTCAATTTTTCATTAATTTTATCCTTACAAAAGTATAAAGAGAGAGAGAGAGACAGCGAGGTCTGACTCTCACAATGGCACCTTATCTCTCCTCACAGCTCCACTCCCCCACATCGGCCCCCTTATCTCTCCTCCAAGCTCCACCTCCCAACCACACATTGACGGTCTAGAGCAGCCCCCTTTGCCACCACCCTTGCCCCTTCCCTCCATGGCCGAACTACCCTCACGACTTGCACCACTGATCCCCTCACCGGACTACAACCTATGTTATATATACCCAGGTAAAGGTGCCGGGTGGGGGTATATGTCTAAGTGTTGGATTCATATAATCCTCATATCCAAGGACACAGAAACACAAAAAAATATTCATATTTTCAAATATACTATACATACACAGAGATCATATTAAAAAGCTCAAGAGACGTCACTTTAGGTGACTTGATGATATATGTGAAATTGTTATTTCACACTACTACATTTATCCCGCTACCCAATGAACTCTAACAGGAAAGTCAGTGTAAAGCTTGTATTAGTCTCAAATCTCAGGGGAGGTTGATGTAATTTATTCTTTTTTTTCAAGTAAAAGACAATATATTAACAAAAAGGCACCAAGGATGTGCCACCCTAGTCCAAAATGCATTAACTCATATAACACAACATCAGTAGTGACAAACTTCATGTGCTGGATTTGCAGATATGTCAATGAACATACTAGTTTCCCAAAATTGGGACTAGAAACCATTAAATCGCACCAATATAGTATTAAATCAAACTTGAAAAACCAAAGAAAATATTACGCAGTGAATCAGTGATTTGTCAAAGATTTTTTTTCAATAACTAAATTTTCCAAAGAACTTCGTTGAAGAAACGATGTTCAAAACTTGAGTTGATGTTAAGCATGGATTCAATGAAATATTTAGCCAATATGAATGGAGTATTAACAACGTAGCAAGCACATAGGTCACCTTGTTCACTGTAAAACTCCCTTTCAATGAAGCTATCATCAGAAGGATGACCCTGAGAGAATCCCATTCTCGACTTCCTCGGATCTTCTGATGACCGATAGGCAGGATCTCGTCCATCTTCAGTATCATCATCTCCTTCAGAAGTTGTAGCAGAAATCCAGTCAACCAAACTTTCTGTGCCACGAGTTTTCCGTCCAAATTTTAATAATCGTTTAAATCCTTTTGTCATATCCTTCCGAGGATGACTATGGGAAGAACAAGAAACAAGAACAGGTTTCTGAGCACTTCCCCATTTCTTCCTCATTCGAGCTGCATCAGCCTCTGCTTGATTAAGAGAGTGCAAATTCCAAGATGCAGGGCTCCCCATTGGAGAGTCTGCAGAGGCATCAATATCAGATGTCTCATGTGCATAAGAAAATGCATGTTGCATGCGGGAATTCCATGACACAGGGCTTTCTTCAGGTGAATCTTGTGCAGAACTGACATGGTGGAAGGTGGAAGGCTCAGTGGCAGGCAATTCAGCCACAAAAGAAGCGTCCACTTGGGAAAAGGATCTCAGAGCATCATCACTTTCTGACCCAGAATTAACCAACTTGTCAGAGTCCTGGCTCAGTCTTGGTTTTCCATTATCCATGTTAGCATGATCTTCGGTAATCATGACTTCAGACTCTTCCTCTTCTTCATCTTTTACTGCATCCACCGTCTCTTCTAGCTCAAAGGCCAACTCATCTGACTCTTCTTCATTGTTCATAGTTTCCGATGGCATTGAAGCCTTCATCTTGGCTATAAAAGCTCCAGCACCAGGACCTATACCATTACCCTTCCTGAGGAAAGGCTTCGACTCCACATTCTTTTGAAATTTGTCATAGAGATTTTGTTCAGTTTGCTCTTTATCAAATTTTAATGGTGTCAAAACAATGCCCTCCGATTCCAGAGAGGACAAATCCTTAAACTCAGCAGGAGTTGCAGAACTTTTCCTTAAGGACTGGGATCGCCGTGGCTTCTCTTCCTTGACAAGTGGAATCTCTTCACTGGTGTTTTTGCTCCGGGCATAGTTTCTTGCTTGTGGGCGAGTAGTTGTTTTGCTAACTCCAGAAGAAGGCTTTGTGTTTTCTTTCCTCAAGTCAGAGAAGCTGGGAACTGACTGCGCCAGCGGATTTTCAGACTGCATTCTTCGTTTCACAGTACTAGAGTTAGAAGCTTTCACAGCTGACCTCTGAACTGGTACTGCTGAAGTGCGAGGGGCAGAAGACAGCAAATTTTTATTTGGAAAAAGCTTCTTAGTTTGGGTACTTTTAGAAGCACTGTCTCCCACAGATGTCTCACTAAAAGACCTATGATGACCTGAAGGTATCTGTTCTGCAAACTCAGACAGATCTTCTTCATCTTCACTCTGCAGTAGATCTATTGGGTGCTGTCAAAAGGAAAAACCTTTTAATGGTCAGTTACAAACAGTACAAAAGGAACTCAAACTTTCATTCTTAAACAAAACATCTAATATACCAGTCAATGGTCTTACTTTGCCCATAAAACATAACTGAAAGGCAGAATACCTGCTCCCTTTCCATAGTTGACCGAGTATTGAATGATCTGAGTCTCTCTGCACGTCGACGAGCACCAAGTGCTGAATCTTGTCTGTCAGCAGACCCTGAAAACTTAGCCTTCATCTCCACTCTACTTTGCTCAAAGCTATCCTGCATGGCCTTCATCTTGGCCTCCTTCTCTGCCCTTTTAGAACCCCACTCTTCCCTAAGTTTTGCATCTCTTTTGTGCATATATGTTTCATAGAATTTTCCTCTGGAATCATCTGAAAGATCAAGCTCAGAAAAATTCTGCTTCAGAGAATCACCATAGTTCTGATTATCTAACATTTTTGTTGGTGGAGTAATACTAAACTTTGAGATATTGCTGGAACCTCTCAAAGGTTCAGTCATCGTGTTCTTTTCAGGCAATTGTGCAGGAGCAATCTCTGCTGGTGCTTTTCTGTTTGGTAAACTCGCTGCTTGTTCTATCTGCGTACCAGCAGGCTTGTTTCTCCATGCAGAACTGGACTGCTCTCCAGGAACCCGCAGCTTATGCTCCGCAAAAAGCTTTTCAAGCTCATTTGCTTTCATCTTCAGCTCATCATTGAGTTCCTGGTTTCCTTTAGACTGCCTTACCCTCTGAACTTGCTCTCCAGAAGCAGTTGGAACTGGACCAAAATCCTCCTGACCTTCTGAAACCATTTTACCAGAGAAGACTGGCCTGCTATTTCTATAATCAGAAATGCTTTCTTCCCTCCTAGTCTGTGGCTTCTTAACCTGTTCAGGGGCAGAAACCTGTTTCTGGAACTTCATTCTTTGGAGCCCAGAATCTTCCCCTTTTGTTGTGAAATTGACAGGTTGCTTTTCAGATGACCCTAAATCTTTCTTCCCTACTCCCTCAACTTCTCCAAAGGATCTCCACGGGGGCTGAGAAGCTAATGAATCACCCTCAATCCCTTTGTACTGAACAGCAGAGGCTTCCCCAAATTTTACTCCAGAGCCACCTTCCAACTGCTCAGAGTCCACAGTTTTCCCTGGAGGTGCCCTAAAAATAGAAACCAAGTGACCTCTTGATCCAACACCTTCCACTGCAAACTGGGTCTGCAGAACGGACCCGTCTTTCTCTCCAGCAATCTGTGTCTCAGAAGCAACTTGCTCTTTGGTTCCACCACGCTCCTCAGCACCAAAAGAACCCTTGAACCTCCTTTGGTCCGTCAAACCTATCTGCTCTGCTCCACCACCAGGCAAAGATATGAATTGGGTTTGAGATGTTACCTTATCCTTCAAACTGTCATCCTCTGCCCTACGAAAGGAGGAACTTGAGTGGGTCTGGGTCTTACCTCGTGTTTGAGCTTTCCAACCAGAGGTCAACTTATTGGACTCAGAAGCATCTTCTAACCAGCCAGAAGAAACTGTCAGTGGGGTTCCAGGGTTCAACCCCACTTTTGTCTCAAAAGTCTCCTCTTGGACCGAAGTAACTCCAGCCCAAATATGAGGATCACCAGCTCTACTTAGAACACTCTTAAGCTCGGGTTTCTCAGAAGCTGGTGAGTCATTCAATGGCTTTCGCTCCTCTGACTTGATTTGAGAAACCGAGGAAGAAGAAGGCGTACAAAAAGAGCTTTCAATGTCCTTCTTTTCACCACTCAAATCAATACTCATGTCACTGGAACAACTCCATCTCCTCAACACTGCCTTCTCGGATGACACATCCGAGGACAATCTCCTGAGTTCAGCAGACTTCCCAACGGCCGGCTTGCCACCACTACCAGAATTCTCCTTCTGCTTGTTCTCAAAAAGGCTGATCCGGTCCTGAACGCTGAGCCGCCTTGAGAGCTGTTGGGTCTGAGAGGACTCGTTAAGGTTCACGCTCTGCTCTTTCTTCTCTTTCTCACCAGGCCCGTCACTCTCCTTGCCCTCGTCTCTGTCGAGGCTCGACTCCCCGCTACGTCGTATGGGGAAGGTGACGAAGGAGGGCTTCGACTGTTGCTGCCACGCGGAAGGTTTGGATTGCTCGAGATGTTGTTGAGTTGCGTCTGGTTCTCGGCCGGTCGCGAGTATATTTTCGTGGTGTTGGAGCGGGGGTTGGTAGGGCCCACCGTGAAGTTCTTCAGTGGGGTCTTCGTCGATGGACATGTCCGACCCGCACGAAGATCGGACGGCTCGATCGTCCACTCCGGCCCTCCATTGGTTGATCAGGTCCGGCCGTCTCTCGAACAGCGATATGAACTTACTGCAGGCTTCGCTGCATAAAAAAAGATATACAAATAATCAACAGATAGAACTGAAATCTGTCTTTTTTTCCTTTGTTTTTTGTACCCCTAAAACACATCGAAAGAACAAGAAAAATACAACTGGGTCGGTCAAACTCAAAAACCGAAAACACAGCAGCAACTGCCATACCTGCCAATATTGTCACAGAATCTGCGTTTTTCGTTTTCCTTTCTGTCAACGTTAAATTTGAAACTCTATAATAAAATATATATTTATATATTTCGTCTGGGTAGCTAAGAGTGGATTAGTGAGATGGCCAACTTAATTCAACCTTGGCCTTTTGAAAACATAGAAAGGTTAACCTGATTGCTTGAGTAATCAACTACTACGTAGGGTCTACAAGGCTTTGGCCGAAATCAGGGCCGTCTACCATGGGGATAATGAGTCGGAACATTCCTTAATCATCGTATAGTTAGGGACATAATCACGCCAACCCAGCCGTAAATAGATCATGAGCCCATCCCAGATGCCCTCTCAAGTAGAAACAATCACTCCGAACCAGTAAGACCCACATAAGTGGATCCAATGTTTGACCAAGTTAAAACATTATTCCAGATTCTTGGTGCGATCTGGTGATTTTGGCATTGGCACTCCAATGAATCCAAGCAGCACTCCAATTGGATAACTTTTGTGCTAACAGAGGACTTCTATTTGATAAGAGTCCGCATGGGACAAGCAAGAAGAGGCAGATTGAACGTAACATCTCAACCTCAACAATGGATCAACAAATGTGAAAATCTGATGTAAACCAACACCAACCAATAAACTCACTCCAACACGCAGATTAGCAGTAGTTGCGGTAGCCCTGTTCAACGTAAAACCTTCCAGGTAAGCACCCATTGAACGTTACATCTCCACCTCTCAGCAGGTATATACATGTTAGGATTTCGTTTTCTGTATAACTCAGCAGCAGGTAGTAGCTTTTTAAATCAGTAAGACATTAGGTGGGGTACAACACCTCCTGTCAACAATATTTCTGATTATTTGGTATTTTCTTTCCTTCCTTTTTTTCTACTTTTAATTTCATGCAATCCATATATGGTAATATCAAAACAAAGAAAATGGTTAAATGCACATGGATTATCGGGGCCTAACACAGAGATAACTATATGTAAGGAAGATTTTCATGTTGAGGTTTCCCAAGTGCTCCATATCTAATCCAACTTCTCCAACAGAAGACCTGAAGAATCTGTTGTGAGCCTGTGACCCAATGAACCATGAGTGTAATGCACCCATTGCACAATGCATTTCAGCAAAAAAGGCAAGGTATCTATTAAGGTTTACCCCTTTGATAAGAAGTACAGGAAATTTGTTGCAATCAGCAATTTATATAACAGAGCTAAGAATCTTTTATGCTCATTTAGTTTTAACTTAAAAATTGGACCATGCTGTTGTTAGCACTGGACTTAACAGAGGGACACAGGAGTAAAGCAGGGTGAGAAAAAAACAAGACAACAGAGTTTTAGAAATCCCTTTTGAAGTTCATGAAAAAAGGTAGTAGAAAGGATGAGGGGTTATAGAGAATTGGTATCCTGTTAACTGATTATTTTAAGCCAGATCCAGGAGATGAGCAGTCTACCAAATAAAATATCACCTGCCTAGCCGCTTGCTTTGCTCTGCATTCTCACTGTGTTTCTTCCAGGGAGAAAATATTGGCCTAGAGAAATTCTCATATTCCCATTACACATCCCATTTAATATGCTTCTAACACAATCAAACCAAACCCCGTGCGGTATCCTTCTGACATACAGGAAAAACATTGAATAGCACGATGTTTTCCCTATTTTCCAGCAAATAGCATGGGGCATTGGGTAAATCATTACCTTAGCAAGCTGCTTGCCCTACTTTCGGCCCTTCTTTCCTTTTTTTTTTTTTTGCAGGGGCAGCATAGAACGACCCTTCTTTCCTTTTTTTTTTTTTTTTAGTGCATGGGAGAGAGAGTGGTGGTAAGAAAGATGAGGGTTTTTGGGGTTCTTACTTTAGGCGACTGGCACCAAACTGATGTGCAAACAATTGAAGTTCCGAGACTGTGACGGGGGTAAAACCAGCTGCTGCAGCTCGAGCACAAGCTGTGGTTAAGTTCTGCTTTACAGCAACAATCCGTACATCAATAGCTCTCAGAAGTTCCTTCCTGTGCAAATGGAAAAATTCAAAGCACAGGTGAGAGAGAAAGAGAGAGTACCTATTAACGTCTGACCTCTACGCTACTTGTCAATGTCAACCATCCACTTTCATCAGAGGCATGGTCATTATCTGATGATTTGTCATTACTTCAGATAACATTAACCGGATATGCCAGATTTCTACACCATAAAACTGCAGACTCACAAATTAAATGTCAATTCTGTACAACTAATATTTTCTAGAAACCTGTCAAGTCAAATTGCAAACCAGCAAAGTGACCCTTAGGTTCCCAAAAATCTAGAGCCCTGCACAGAACTTCCAAAAGCCATTATTAATCATTTAAACAAAAGAGAGCCCCGCATCTTAAACCATTTTACTTTGAATGACAAACTTACTAAGCTTTCCAAGAAGAAGACCAACACAAGACACTTACAGGCACAGAAACCCCCAAGGCAACAATTTATACAAGTTACCATGACACAATGTTGTTCTAATATAAAGAGTCAAGAACAAGATAACAAATTAATCACCACACGCTATCCAAATATCCTGAAGCATATGGGGACACACGCACCCGAGAGAGAGAGAGAGAGAGAGAGAGAGAGAGAGAGAGAGAGAGAGAGAGAGAGAGAGGTACTACTTTGTTGCATCAGCTGCTGCTGTGGCTTCATCCCCACCTGGATCAAAATTAAGATCCAAAACTGCATCAGAGAACCAGTAACAACTCATAATCCACTAAGAATCTAGGTTTAATGTAGATAACTCCAAATTTAAAATCATCATTGTGATTCAGAGACTTGATGGCCAAGTAGAAAGAAATTGATTACACTGTTTGATAAAATAGAACTGATATCTATGCAATTTCTTCATCCTTGCGACCAAGATGAACAAATGCCATATGAAGTTTGGGAAAGAGAAAATGGGGACATAAAACAGCTGTCCAATAACAACATTTACAACATGCTTGCTTCTTTTATCAATCGGACATATGTTGCTGGTGGGAACCAACCAATCTCAATCCATCAAAAATATCCAAGATGTTCTAAAAATCGAACATTTTCCTATACTTGTGAAGGACTCAATATTTGGAATACCAAAAACAAACCAAAAAGGTCTAAAATCAAACTTTTTCCTATACTTCTTCAAGAATCTTGGGAATGACTCATTATTTGGAATACTAATTTTCTGCTATTTAAGATAACCAAAGAAACATGTGTAATTAATTTTAGGGAAAAGAGACTAAAACATAAGATCTATGCTGCAAGGTCAAAGACAGAGAGCAGATTTTATTTTTGGAAAATTGGTTTTAAATATGGGCACATACAGGATGTGCCTCATGATGTCTAAGCATGTTGTAGTCAAGCTGTGTCGAACAGGTGCAATGCGTCCAAGAGTTCACACTAATTAGCTTGAGACCAACCATTTTTTATGTCAAATAGGAGGAAAAACAAGACACCTTGCCACAAGCTTTTGAATCAATACATTCTAGTACTGTTCAAACACACATGATAACCAAACTCTTGGGACCACATCGTGGAGCCCCAGGAGGAAAGAAAATTTCTAAAAACTTGGGACATCGAAAGTTCAAGTCATATCACAGAAGTTCTCCTTTTTTTTTTTTTTTGTTCCTTTTTTCTGTCTCAAGTTCAAAAGTATGTTGTTTTGCTCTTTTGGATGGCCATTCACGCGTGCGCGCGCGCGCGAGAGAGAGAGAGAGAGAGAGAGAAAGAAGATCTTTTGGTATTTCATATTTCAAGATCATTCATCTTTATTCTAAAATTAAGCCAATTTAAAGACATTATACACAAAGAACAAGACAAAAGTTTTATCTACCCAAAGTAGTAACATCGTCATAACATGATTCAAAGTCTATATTTTAATTATTCCAACAAAAAGGAAGGGGAAACAGAACTAACAAATTGAAAAAATATTCCTTTGAAGACTATAAGCATAAAGTACTAGGACTATTAAAAAATTAAGTACTATCCACTCTCCTAAGTGTTCGACACAATTAAGTCAAACATTTTTACATCCTAAAAGTGCCACATCATTAAATCATTTTTTTTTAATAAAGTACAAGTACCCAGTTTATGGCATGACACAGCCATGCTATTTGAGAACAAGAATGAGTGTCACTTGGCACTACCAAACTAGGAGTTCTCTAATTTCCAGAAGCGTTCTTAAGCTCAGTCCCAAACAATCATAAAAGTATGCTTACAAGATTACAACTTGTATAAACTACTCAAGGATTGGGATTATATTAAGACTTCAAGTTACAACGACCTCATAGTCAAGCATTAATGACAAAGAAAATGAGAACAATTCATGACAACCATGCCTCAGTTCCAAAGAAAAAGAAAAAAAATTTTATTTCTTGAAATTGATTTTATTTACCAGAAATTTTCTATGTACCATAAACACTGTTTATTGCCCTTCAATGAAATGATTGCAAAGCAATCAAGAACAGCTCCAATACTTCCAAGAGCACTAAAACGCCCATGTTTATTTTGGTTTTATCCTCTTGATTAGCAATTAGTAATCTATTCGTCCTTCACCACACTATGCCTAATTTTAAAATTAATGCAGTTATTTTTTTCCTCCTGCAATTACTTCTTATCATCTGCTATAATTCTCTTCCAATTTTCATTGAATAGACTCTACAATTGCTTAGATAGGTATATACAGTAATAATGTAGTAATCATATTGCAGAAAAAGTTACAAGTTGTAATATACAGCATGGTAACATCACCAGTAGGCAACCACCTGCCCGTTGGTAGGCCATCTTCAGCTCAACATCTTGGGCAAACCTTAATAGCACTGGTGTACAATTTTCAAAACTTAAACATAGAACTACAACACCAGGTCACTTAGATGTCCCTTCCACACCATGATCAAGCCATAACTAGCTGCAGATCGAGACCCTCAAAGGGATCTAACAAGATACTTTATGTCCATTAATTTATGCACAAACCAAGAACTACCTTCTACTGTTATTTCATGCATGTCATAAAGTTCAACAGAAAACATTCATCTACAGAGTAACAAAGGAAAAACAAAATAAAATGTTAAAGAAATGTAAGTAATAGTAGGATTCATGAAGCCAACCCATAGTTGGGAGAGTTATCTTGAGATTGAGATAAGCACTATCAAAGTTGATGCTCTGGAAAATCGTTATTCCCAGTCATTGTCACAAATTTGATACAAATTAGCTTTAGTAGGAGAAAAGAATATACAAGCTGAAGCACTAAGACCAGTAGTAACAACATTAACTGTCAATACAAAGCAAGAATTTTGCTCATGAAAGTCCAAACTACCAAGAAAAAAGTTAATGACAGAAACCCAAGGGACTTCAAAAAATGGGACTTCAAAAAATCTCAACAATGTAACTCTGTGCAACTCAACCACTTCTAACCTCACCTATAATTATCTAGGGCAAGTCAAACAACATATGATCTTCAAGTCTGCTATACCCATAACAAAATCTTCTCCCACAAAAAAGAAAATAACAAAAAAAGTCTTTTCTCACTAGCTCAACCAACATTCTACATGGCTTTCCCTTTAACCTTACAATGCCCTCAGCCAGAAGCATCTCACTCATTGATCTTACTGATTCAGGGTGATTATCCATAAAATATTACATACAATCCCAGACAACCCAATCTCGCAGCATGTCAGCCCATTGATGCTACCTTCGAGTTTTCATCAAAGCATTAATTAATAATTTTGTTGACAATTCATTTAATTGCTGGCAATGTTGTTGAATATTATGATAAAATGGCTACTTTAAAAAAATACCATAGAATTCGATTACTACAGATCAAGGGACAGGACAACCAAGAAGAAAATAAACCAAGTGGACAAGACAACAAAACAGCTTAAGATACACATTAGGCATTGAACTAGCATCTAGCAGACTCACACGGTTTGTACTGTCAGAAGGAGAAAAATAGCATCAGCTAATACCTTTGCTATCACTGATTAGCAGCAAAATTTCCAGCTGAGATAAAGTCCTGCGTGAGGATCTTATTTCTATTTTTTTTTTTTTCTTTGTTTTTCCTCCTTCCTCATCCTTCTTTTCCCATCACATCTCTCAATTTCATCTCAGCAAGCCAAGACTTGGTTATGATTCCTCTACAAGTAAATACCGTGTCAAGTACCTTTTTTTGGTCAAAAAGGATATATCTAAGCATTAATGTTGTGGAAAATGCTTATATTAAGGTAGATATTATAAGCAGATTCTTCTTGTGAATAAATTAGAAAGTGCCGAGGAAGATCTCTGTTTTTTTCCTTTTATCTTTACAGTATTTTCTTCTTCCCTCCAATACATGCTCCTGGAAACAATGCCAATTTCACCAACGATAAAAGTTGTAAGACAGAACAACTCTTCTGAATCTAGGACATGGCCATATATGTGTTTTACATAACCTTCATTTGCATCTGAAATACTATAGAGTACCATATGATTTCCAAGTAAAAATAACAGCACTTGCATAAGCATAAATGCATCTAGAAAATGCATGTTACATCGTTACCAGCACAATATAGTAACCAATATGATTATTGATTTTGATGCGGCCAATGTCATGCTTAGTGTTGTACATTCAGACAGCCAATGTCATGATCTTAAAGTACAAGCAGTAATTCTTATAGCAACTAACATTTCTATGCAGTTAATATTAGTTCTTCAGAGTATATTACGCAAGTAGGATAGGCATGCTCACTTGGTCTCCAAAATTAGGGGTGCTTATGGTTATTTTAATGGTTAACACACAAATTGTTGATAGGAAGGGTCCTACTAAAACAACTTGGTTAATATAATGTGTGGTGTGACTGCTGTATGCTATGCTTTCTATTCATTGGCCAATTTAAAAAGCATATCCTGAGAAGATTTCCCAGCCATTTAGCATACATAATAAGCACAACAGTCCATAGGACACGCAAGCAAACTGATATCCTAAGTATTTTGTATTCAATTTGAATATATTTCTTGAATTTGATTCAACATGTTCTTGTAATACAAAAAAGCGCAACTCTAAGATTTGATGTCATATTGCAACAATTGTTTCCCTATTTTGTGCAGTTAAGGAAAATTTTACTCACACTACCAATAATACTTTGTCCAACACCTTCACTGAAAACCATGGTATCATACATCTTACACATCCTTTTTGTTTTTCAGGCATCATATATCCTACATTAGAGGATAAATCCAAGATGACGAAAGCAGTTGCTATATGTCCTATTATCAACAAACCTAACTACTCATGTTTTACCTTTGCACTCCTACACCAACTACCTTGAATTTTTTTTTTTTTTTTTGGGATAAGTAGCCAAACAGCCTTGAAATCAAAAACTAAAACCAAGGGAACAATTAAGACATGAATACTTTCCAAACAAAATAAAGAGTGAAGGAATACGAAGAACTCAAAAAGTTAACAGAACTCTATATTTGCTTTTCTACTTCAAATGAAATGATACACAACAATTATGTGCCAAAATCCTAAAATAAAAAAGGTATAAAGGAAAACACGTCTTATTAACACATTATACATGTTTAGATCATTTACAGCAAATGAGTTTAAAAACTAACCAAAAAAAGAAGTCGAATTCTTAACTACCCTAATAAATGAAAGACATCTCATATGATAAGAGAGAGAGGGAATAGGGCATGTGTATGTACATATATTTGTATCCACAATTCCACATATGTACCCATATACACACATATACAAAGAGGGAATACGGCATATATATTTGTATGTAAATAGATGTATACATACGTATATCCACATATGTATACATATAATTATAGTATACACACATGTATATGTATATATATTTATATATACACATATGTGTGTCTATTTGTATAGGATGTATATTTACATATATCATATATGTATGAGATGTATATATATGCATGTATAGCCACATGTAAGTATATATTATATGCAGAAATCCAGAAAATGAAGCTCTACTCGCAGGTGGCATATGGCCTGAATGTTCAACTGTCAAAGTCTAAAACCCCCATGCTTCATGCTATAGAGAGTGAGATGGGAACTCATGATTAGGGCATTGGCTGCTTGTAGCAGGAGGCTGGTCCTCTGTATAGAATTTTAGATCCTCTCAAAAGATATAAGTTCAATCATAAGTTGCAGGAAGGACCTGAATTTTTTTAAAGAAGATTGATTTTTTTTTTTTAACTTTGTATTAGAAGTACAAGGATTTAATTTTTCCATCGTGTTTGCTTCCACTATATATAGGACCACTCGATTAAAATTTGTGTCAAGCCCTTCATAGGCTGCAATCTGCACTTGTGCCAACCTGGACACGTGCCTCCAAGACGCATCACTAGCAGGCCTCCATAGCCCAACCCTCGCATAAAAAAAGGGCCTTAGTAAACCCTAAACGTCTTGTTCTCTTGTCAAAAAAATTGTTACTTTGTCTCATGATTGCATCAGTTCTCACCCATCCTGTTCTCCCTTGTTCCTATGCCATCCTATGTGCTTTACCATAACTTCAACGAGCCACCCACTCTCATTACCACAGTTAACAAGGTAGCATCAAGTTGACTAGTTGTCTGGTAATAAGATTTATAAATTGACATTCTTGTCGGCAATAGTAGAACCCAACACAGAACCTTAAGAGTCTTCTTCGTTTAAGAAGTTTCTCGTTTACTAGAGAAGTTTCTATAATTTTTAATTCCAATTTAGTCCAACTAAAGAGTATTTCCTCAGTTTTATTTACCACGAGATTTACAAAGAAACTTCCCATTCCGCGGACACATATATTGGTTAATTTTACTTCTTAAAGGTTCTTACCCCTTCTTTTGACAAGTCTTAAAGGTTCTCACTTGCCTAGGAAACTTTTACAACTAAGGCATATTCGGGCACCAACATTATTCATTTTGATGAGTTCAACTCATCAAAATTTATTGTTGTTCGTTTATCTCTGCTGTTGGATCCTTCTTTGTTTTATAATTTTCCTTATGGCCATATAGGATTCCAGCATTTTTCTTGAATTATAGCAGCTAATAAATGCCATCAATTCTAACCAAAACCACTTTATAAATCATTATGCAGGCCCATTCCCTTCTCTGTCTGCGAAACCTAAAACCAAGGCAATTCTACATCTTAGGCCACCAAATAAGTGATTATAGACAGAACTATTTTAAGGTTCTAAGCAATACATCCCAAGTGGCAAATAAGTAATACAATCAGTATGGCATTCCCATAGAATTGATTTCTGGTGTGCTTTTTTTCATTTGATGGCATGGATATAGGTGTTAGTTTTGTCATATTCGGAACAATTCAAGGTGAAAGAGAAGAATTAAGTTCTAAAGGCCAGATGATTGGGAAGAAAACATACTCAATGTGCTGGAAAGCTGATCTCCTGCTCCCTGAAGTAGAAAATTCAACAAATTCAGAAAAAGAAAGCACGTTGGCCCCATTATAATATTACAGAAGTATTTAAACATGCTTTTGGAATTACCACCTGTGAATAAATTCTACGAGCTGCTTCTAATTGAGACATTTCTGCATCAAACGTACTGACCAGTTCCAAAACCTCTGGTGTACTAACAAATCGCACAAACCTGAAGATAACAATTCCCAATATACATCAAAGTTCACATGCACAGATTAAATAAAAGTTCAGGCTTTCAGTTGGCAACATGCATAACCTCTCAAGTGTTGCTTTTGTGAACCATGTTTCAGCATTTTTATATCTTTCAACTTCAAGCTTAATTGACTGAACTGCCAATGCCACTTGTTCTTCTGCAACCTTCAAATGAGTCACAAATGGCTTCACCAATCCTGATGCAAGCTTTTCAGTGTTTCCAGAACTAGAAACAAACAATTCACATCTGCCACAAAGAGAGTAAAAAAAACTAAGTATCAAAATTTGAAGACAAAAATAAGACTGGAAATACACAAACTTGTCAAATGAATATCCCTACCTCGATCGCTTGGGTGACAGCTGGAATACAGCATAATCAAGAGGCGTGTCTGATTTCATTTTCCTCCAACTATAGTGACACTCTCTCTTTTTTTACTCCTTTCATACAAAGAGATATACCTCTTGGCGCTTAATATTCCAGATCGCATAAATCCTTGAATAATTCAAGCTAAGAACTGTGAAACCACAATTAGTATTCCCTTCTTGATATTCTTAAATATACCCAAAGAAAATTCAGGATTCAAAAAAAAAAAATATAAGTTAAATGAAATTAAATTTGAAGAAGGGTTAGTGAAGAACTTTATATGCAAACCAATAATCAGAATTAATTCTTGACTGATCCAGACAGGGAATAAAAATGTGACCGTCCTAGACGTAGTAATCAGTAAGTGGATGCTTATAAAGTTATTATCAGCATTCAACAGTACATTACAGATCCCAATTTTAAACCTAGCTTCCAAACAAAATGCACCTGAACTTGAACTGAGCTGCCAATGCCACCAAAACAAAATGACATGCCAGATAAGTTCAAATCAAAATTGCCTCAGATCTGATTCCAAAAATGCCAATCCAAATAGTATATTTATATATGCGTAGAGAGTGAAAGAGAGACTGGGCAAGTTTAAAGTTCGGTAAGTATAAATACATGATAATCTAACTACGTCCGAAGAATCTGAAAACTACTTGCATGTAAGACAATGGATGACAATGAAAGAGGACTGAAAATCGTAAGTGATGAAGTGGGTAACTCAAAAACCCTAGCAATTAAGGTACAAAATTTGGGAGATACGAGACGATCGTCGAAAATGGAACTGACCTTGGCGAAACGAATGGGGAGATCTCCAATTCGCGAACCGGATCGTTCGATTGCTGTTCAAATCGGAACCGACATTTCGGTTATTTCTTGCTCTTATACTCTTTCTTCTGGTGTGTCTTCAATAGAAGAGAAGTGAGATAACTTTTCCAAATTGTTTGTTTGCTGTTCTGTTTATTTTTCAGTTCTACGAAAACCCTACAATGGACTGACTCATAGCTGCCTTTCGCTTTACTCCTTTCTCAAAACAATATATACCTCTCTCTCTCTATAATCGAGAAACAGTAGAGAGAGAGAGAGACGATGACTGAAGAGCCAAGGGGGTAGAGTGCTCTGCTTCAGACAAGTTTAATTACAGCAATCTTAACTAAGATGAAAGACAAAAGTCACTGTGGTTTCAAATTTACAAAAAGACACTTGACAATTGTTGCGCCTGAAATGACCATAAACCCCCTCACCGCCGTCTTGTGATTTTGTTGCCCAACAAATTCAAAAATCTTTCCTTTTTTGTTGAAGTAGTTGCAGCCCGCAAACAGTATAGTTTCTAAGAATAGAATCAAAGCCTTTGGAACAGAAAAAGTCACGTAGTTGGGTAGTATGAAGTCTTATGAAAGTCATTCTTGTCAAATTTTGTTACCTGATTTTTTTTAATAAA
Organism: Euryodendron excelsum; assembly: GCA_033060915.1. Classification (NCBI taxonomy): domain Eukaryota; kingdom Viridiplantae; phylum Streptophyta; class Magnoliopsida; order Ericales; family Pentaphylacaceae; genus Euryodendron; species Euryodendron excelsum. The sequence goes on from CM065384.1 coordinate 47,111,657, forward strand.
TTTATTTATTTTTCAACTAATTTAAGTTATCGATAGAATAAAATACTACATGTCATAGTGTAATAAAAATTATTACTAAAAACTTAATGCTATCTAACTACTAAATTTTTTTTCTTTTGAAACTTAGGGGTGCCGAGTAATCGGATGACTCATATGCTAAATACGAGAACTTAAGCTCGATCGTTTCCTAAAAACTTGAAATTTGATATGACTTTTTTCTAAGTTGGATCACTTCTCAAAAAACATGTGTTTTCCTAAATGCTTTGATTTCTTTTTTTTTTTTTTGGGCTACGTAGTGTCAAAACATTCAACTGATTAAGTTAATTAACACAATGACATCCAATTCCAATTTTAAATCTAATTCCAATCACATGATTTCATCGTGCCAAAAACTAATATAAGTTTTAACCTTATTGCCGTGCACGAAAACCAGTTCAAGATTTAAATACAAATTCTCATATTTTCAATGGTATACTCTTTTCTATGAGGCTCTCTTTTTGGATGTTAATACAAGATAATCTTATTCTGATTTTGAATTCAGGTATTCGAATTTGTTGGTTAAAGGCTAAAATATTATGTCATGTAACTATGATGAGTGCAACCAGTCACTAGATAATGTGGGTTAAATATTTGTACGTCTTCTACATGATTAACCATGAATAGTATAATTTTAGTGACCATTATTCTATATTATAATCAATTAGTCACATAGAATAATTTTTCTCCAAAAATGAATATTAAAAAAATTAGGATTTTGTTTTTTAGCGTAGCGAAAGAGGAAACACACAAATCCACACAGACGACTGGTAGTTTATCATTTGCATGTTGAACGGTAGTTGTTAGTCCCATTGCATAATTAAAAGCAAGCCACATTCCCAATTAAAACTCATCAACAGGCATTAAACATGATTCAGACCTAATTGTCCATGTCAAAGAAAAAATAGATCTCTAAAATATTGAATTAGGGTTATTTTACAAGTTTTCTTAATTGGATTGTTATTTTAAAATGTTAAGCAATATTTATTAGAAATTGGAACCGTTTGGAGCAAAAAAAATCGGACATTAATTACTTGGCATCCAAACACTGATCTAAAGAAAGTTAATCTGGTGAACCAATTGATCGAATGCCATAAACAAATTTGTAATTAATCAGCTGATCCTTCACACTTAGCATCCAAACAATGACCCAGTAGGGAAGTTCCTGTCAAGGGGGTTATAATTGTCCATCAATTGGATAGCAGATTGTAATTGGCTTGATGGACCACTTTGAGAGGACAGGGCATTTTGGGTATTCCAACTCATAACCAAGGCAATAAGGCATGGGAGTCCCGAGTCTAACGGTTCTTTAAAATGAAGTTTGAAAATGAGAGTGTGAAATGGACAGATCGTGCGGCTCAAGCAGCGAATCTATTTTTTTTTTTTTTCAAATTAATGAGTCATTAATTAATGCAATATTACAGTAATAACCTTTCTAACAGTCTCTATATAATAAAGCCGCTGGACAAAGGCGGAAAATCAAGTAATCCTGCACCAAACAGAGAGTTACATATCTACCCTTGATCCTTGGTTTGTGACAGTTCTACCCGATCTGAATTCCATTGACTTTTGTCCAGAGAAAATTATTACAGAAATATAAAATCTCCATTTCTTTTTTGGTCATTGATTCTCATTTATTCCACTTTAAAGTATCCATTTGTTACAGGTACTATGTGGCTAACAACATTTTCATATACATATAGTTACTATGTTATATCATTATGGTTACAGAGATTTTCCCTGCAGAGTACAGTCAAACAAAGGAATGTACTTTAAACTACTGTCAAACTATTCTGTTATCCAGGTTTCCTTCTTTTGCTTTCTACAGCACTCACCATGAGGGTATTTCCTTTTGGGGTAAATTCTCTCTGTCCTTTTCACTCTGGCATGGTAAGAAAATCCTTACCTAGTAAAATACTCAAACATGGGTTCACCTCATGATATATAATTTACCATTTACCAAGGCTCAACTGCTCAAGCTGACATCATAATCATATATGTTTATGAGTTTAACTTGTTAATGTCCATTTTGATTCACTGTTCAGTTTTTATGCATATTACAATTTCTATATATTCTTACAGATATCAGTCATTTTCTGCATTAAATTTTGGCTAGAGAAGTAGAGAGAGAAGAGGGTGATTTTATGCAACCATTACATTTATGACTGCTTAGCTTTAAGGTGATATTGCTTTTCTTAGTAATGGTATTGAAAATGACATTTGAATTAAGGACCATTGCCTTAAACTGCTACGATTATGACATTGAGCGGCATCATCATTTTTGCATGATTTAGGGTATATTGATAGCCATGAAAGCCTAAATCATCTATGTCCTGCTCTGCTTTTTCTTCTTCCTCGTGATCTTACTACAACTACAACCCTAGCAAATACTAATCTTACTACAAGGTGTTGATCTGAGGCCTTGAGTGAGGCATTGAAGTTGTTTTCAATAGTGTTTGTGCACCTAGCATCTTCCAAACCAGCAAAAAGAAAGTACTGGAATTGCAATCTAGCAACTACTTAGTGAACAATTCAAGGTTCCCTCCAGCAAAAGTACCAAGAATCAGACATGGGTCTACATTTGTGCAATTCACATTATCACATTGTACGGGAAAAAAGTTCAGACTAGACTTAACAATACCCTTTACAAAAAGAATCATCATAGGATTCGATTTATGCTGCAACTATAGTCCAAATTTGTGCTACAGTCATGCATTGAATTAGGGTGGAGCTTTGCTATTGCCATGGTATTGAACTTTCACTTTCAAGGGGCTACTGCGGATCATATGCACCCCTGTTTTAAGTGGCCAATATGATTGGATTGTAAGGGTGAAGTTGACAAATTTGTCCCTTTGACACGTGTGCATGACATATGTCCCTAATCAAAAACTTAAAATAATGAAAAGCGGAAAATTGCATGAGACTATCACTGCAGATGTGCACAGAGGCTACTTCAGCGTTTAAGATCAGTGACGCTCAAATTGCAATTGAGCAAACTTTCTTGCTATGCCAAGATCACTCTCTGATGAAACAGAAGAACAATTATACTAAATGATTAGGGTTAATTTTTCTTTTCAAGACTTATCTACCATGCAGGACACTATCTTCTCTTATCTTTGTCCTATAACCAAAATGTAATTATGCAATAATCATTGTTATTTGATTGCACTTTTCATAGAGAAGAAACTGTGGGATCTGGATTTCTAAGATATCATTAAGGTTGAACCAAAAAGTGTAAATCTTTCTTAGCTATAATAACCAAGAATTGAAGGTTGTGACACACATGGTGTGGGGGCACCATCGGTCGAGCTTAATTTACCGGCACCTTCACCCGATTGTGTATCTCCACCCTCCATCAGTCTTTCTGATAGTGACGGAACTACACTTGGACAATGGGGCCATGGCCTTCCATACTTGGAGAAAATTTCACTGAGGCCCTATATAATTTGAATGATACAAAAGTGATTAATCCCTCTAAAATTTAAAAAAAAAAAAAAATTGACCTTGCAAAATTCAAGAATTTTTACTTGAACCCTTTAAGAAAATTTAAAAAGTTTTACCTTTGCCTTTTAAAATTCAAGAAATTTTATCTTACTCCCTTAACAAAGTTTTAAATTTTACCTTAACATTCCACGAGCCCCTCAACCAGATTCCGTCTCTGCTTCCTGGTGAAGTCATTGAACCATCTAGTCAAGATCTGAGAATTGGAGCGGCATGATGGGTGGACTTTTGGTTTTCCTCTCAACAATTAAGCTTGCATTTGAATCCAAAGGAGGCCTACCACTTGAACGGTCGGTGGGAGGCACATGCATGGTATTTGACTTAAGTTGTGAAGGTTGTTAGCCATAACACTGCTGTGAGTGTGCTATAGTTGAACTATGATGACAGGTACCAAAGGAGAAAATGGGCTGCCACGATGTTTTACCTATTTGTAACTTAAAATTTGAGGATTTTTTTTTTTTTTTTTTGGTTGGATGTCGATGGTGATCTACCTCATGATCAACCCAAATCTTTTTGTCTAATTAAAAAAAAAAAGTGCGAATTAAGACACCTCTTACATGACAAAATAAAGATTCACCCAAATCCTCTGCATGAAGATACCCACCAAAAGTTAATGCTTTGTGAGTTGGGAAAATAGGACAAGGCATGTGCATGTTTTGGAAAACAAATAGCTCTTTTACCAAATGTTTTGTAGGCTTCATTATTGACCATAACTTCCTATTGCCTAAGTCCTATTTGGTAGTATCTGTTGCATTGACGTTCACTTTAAGAACACACTTGTGATAGTGGCAGAAAAGCTGGTTTTTGTGTGTGTGTGTGTGTGTGTGAGAGAGAGAGTGCGGTTACATGAGTTTCTAACATATCTATGACAATGTGCTATTCTCACAAAAAATTTGTACAAAATTTTTTCAGAAAAAACTTATATTTATTTGTTGAGTACACTTAACGAAATTTTGGGAGAAACGTGCATTAAAAACACTTGTGATGCTATACCAATTTTTTTATATAGAATTTTCATACAAAATGAAGCGGATTTAATGGCAATTTCATTTTAAATTGAAATACTCCTTATTTTGACAAGTAATGCTATGTAACTAAAAAATTTATAAAAAATTCTCATACCATTGATGTAATTAAATTATAACTTTTACTTTAAAACAAAATAATCATTGTTATTACTTTTAATTATAAAAATAGTTTTGCACACATTATTCACGTTGAATTTTTTGTAATTTCAAAAAGATCACTATCACTATCACATCACATTATTCTATTATGACTATTATGACTCATCATTATCCTATTATGACTCATAATTTCGAAAAGATCATGTTGTAGTTTAATTTTTTTTGTAAGAATAATTTTTTTATTAAAACACATAGTATTGCTCCATTGCAAAATTAAAACTAGCAATAATTACTCTGTGAATATCATCCGAATCAACCGCTCACGAATTATCTAGTTGATAAATAGTAAAGAAAAAAGAAAACTAAGGTTCAAGGATATGATATATAATGGCCTACATTTGACCCAAAACTCATGGGATGCTGAATATCCTTCTATCATATTTCCTTCTGTTTTGTTTTTCAATTAATTCAAAACAAGTATGGCAACCTTAATGTGTAGGTCCACTAGAAAATTTTCCTCTTCAGTTTTGTAAATTGTCTTGTAAATGATTCCCCCACCTTCACGACCAAAGAATTTTTTATTTTTTATTTTTTATTTTTTATCATTTAAGATCGTTTGGATCAAGAGTTAGGGTGTGTTTGGTACAGCTTCTTGGTTAGCTTTTTTGCAAGCTTATAAGCTAAAAAGCCAATAAAAGTTAACTTTTTTGCTTTTTTTTTTTACTTTTTTGTTTATTTTATCTAAACTAAAATTAGAAAAGCAAAAAAGCTTGAAAAACTTAGCTTTTTTACTAACAAGCTTAAAAAAAACTTAACTTTTAAGCCCTACCAAACACACCCTTAAGTTATTTTTACAGCTTATAGTTTTTTATTTTTTATTTTTTGTTTTTCATAAAAAAATTAAAAACATAAACTGAAAATCCATGAAATGATAGAAGATTTGAATTATAGTTGAAAAAAAAAACTAGTTAAATAAAATGTTAACTATGGTGAATCAGACGATAAGCGAAAGTATTATTAATGATCCAATTTTGGTTATTACACAAAAATTCCCAAATAAAAAATAAAAAAAACAAAGCAAATAGGTCCACTGCGGGATCCGACGCTGGTGACAGTGAAGCTGCAGACAGCGAGGCTTCGATCCGTCGATCTCTGGCTCTGTTCGCACCAAATTCAAAAACTGAGCAAGACAACCTTCACGGTGCCGATTCGCGAAACACCTTTCAGTGATGTTATTCGTTACGCTATCGCTCAATTTTTCTCTAACAATTCCGGTACGTTCTTCCCCAATCAAATTCAACTGTTCTTGTTGTATTCACTTCAATTTTTTGACTAATAAAACCCTCACTCTTGCATTTAGTTTCTTATGTTAGTATCTCTTGTCAGAACAGCTAGGGTTGTGTATCGGATTTGAGATCTCTAGTATATATGGATGCCATATGCTGTAATTGGAAGTCACATTCCAGGATTTACGTTTTACTGTATCACCAAAAGAATTTATACGGGTTGAATTTGTTTGATGGAATCACGATTTTGCTTTTAAGTTTGGAATTCCGTGTCGTTCAGCTTGAACGTTGAATTGTGCTCCTGCATTGTTGCCTAGAATTTTGGTCATGCTCGCATCGAGTTTTGTTGTGTCTCTTTTATTTCAATGTTTACTTGATTTGGTTTTGGGTTGCTTTCCCGGAAAACTTGCAAGTTAGGATGCTTGGGATGGACCTAAATCTGACATGTCAACAAATTCTTCATCCAGATATTAAAATGTAAAGTATAAAAAACAAAAAAGATAAGAATCCCACCAATTTCGTAATCTAGACCACGTTTGACTATTTCACCATCAAATAATGATATTTTATCATGACTGGGTTGAATTTGTCCAGTTTGAGCAATGCCGACAAGATATATTGTCGCAAACTTTATACCTTAAACAACTGCTAAAGTATGGTTCAGAAAGCATCCCATCAATCAAAAGATCTGAATTTAATGCAAACAGGCCAATTTTTAAACAATTTTATTAGAATTCTAATTTTTGGGCCCTCAAACTTACATAACTTTCCTTTTCATTTCCTATAGGAACTTCAATACATTCTTGGTGTCCATATTTTTTGTTTTTCAGTAACTGGCTGGATTTTTAAATTTCCTTTTATCCTATTTTTCCCTCTTCAGTTAGTTGTAAATGGTCTTGCATATTATCTTCTGTTATATTAGTTACGAAAATTTCCACAAAGTGAGGTGATGCAATTAGAATCATTTGGGTGAGTAGGAATTCACAAGAGGAGAGGTTATTTCTAAACTACAATAAAATCAGCTTTGCAGGTTTATTAATTGTTGGAATTTGTGTAGGTGAAACACTGGTTCATTGTGGCTGCTTAATGCATTGTAACCTTGCCCTAAAACCTTTTTTGGTGAGTTAAAATTGCAGGCTTTTTCAGGAACTTTGTTTGGACTTGGCAACTCAGGGTGCAAAACAATGCTAAGATTGTATCTGCGATCCCGATATTTTGAAAGAAAATCAACTCAAATTTTGTGCCTTACAAATTACTGGAGATGTTCACCATAAATAGTCATCTTTTAGGGAGTTTCCTACTGCTCTGCCATCAACAAATCACTCACAATTCAGGTGTAAACTTGTCAACTGAAATACGTTTGGAACTAGACCATCTCTTCACTTTTCCTCAGTAATGAGTTTCTGTTGAGCTGTTTTCTGCTAATCCAAAATAGAACAATATTCTTAGCTAAATGAAAGAGAAAAAGTTCTTCCATCATAACAATTTCAAGTTAAGGACACTGCATGTGTGCCAAAAACAGAAGTTTTATTGTTTCAAACAGTTGTAAAGGTTTTCAACTCATATCAAGACTTTAACTAGTTTTAGATTCAAACCACGAAGCATACTGTGTTCCATTAAATTATAATGGCATCGTTTGTTTTTCAGTAAAGGATGATTGATATCATGGAGTTTTTTCTCTTTTGTATATGACTTTAGGGGATCTGAGCATACACATTTAAATAATTTGGTTTTTGGCTCCTGCAAGCTCTAACTGCATATGTTATCTTCTGTGATGACTCTCTGTAGTATGCTTAAATTTCCTTTTCTTCATTCTCTCATGTTTTTAGTTGCTGGTTGTGACAGATTGAAGTTCGTCGGGGGGGAGGGCAGGGCTATCAATTTGTTTTTTGAAATAATGTAATAAAGGTTATATTATCTATATATTTACGATGCTAAGTGTCACGAGCTGCACTTCAAAGCCGGGTTCATACCCTCATTTTCTAGTCTCGTACCAACTCTATTATGTTTGCACATATTGTATAGAGTCTAGAAATGTAGGTTTGGCATTGGATGCATGCTTAAATTTTCTATCATGTCTATACATATTGTATAAAGTCTAGAAATGTAAGTTTGGCGACGGATGCGTGCGTAGATTTTCTCTTGTCAAGGGGTGCGGCATCCAAGTTGATCGTGTTCTAGCCTTATCGAGGAGAGGTGTTGTAATTTTTTGAAGGGCTAGAAAATTAATTTATGGTCATATATAGATGAATGTAAAAGAGTTTTGTCAAATTACTTGTAATTATTTTTATAGACCCATTATGACTCTTTATATGGGTGTCACGATTTTTTGGGCACTTTAGAAATGACTCAAAAAGCATATATAAGGGAGGATATCAAGGTGAGTTCAAGTCCCTAACTTGTCAGTTGTTGGCTATTTAAACGTTTCACCTAATTGTAGTATGGAATTGCTTTGTTAATGCAATGAAAGTGATCTTATTGCTTTCAAATTGTGTGCTCATTACTCGGTTGTTGCCTTTTCTGGTGTTTTAGCTTGTCGCTTTAAGTTGCTCACTTGTGCACCTTTAGGTGTGTGTGTTAACTTAATTTGCAAGATGCTCCTTAGCTGGGTTGCTTGGTGCCGTCCAAGACAAGCGCCACACAGTCTTGCTCTCTTAAAAAAGTGCCAGTCCGTGATATTGAGCAATAAACACAAAGCAAAACAAAATTCATGCGACCAATTCACAAAAAGTCTAAGCAAATGTGGATAATTGTACATTTGTAGAGGACCGGTGTTACCGGGAATCGTTATCTGCGCTCTCAAATTGTTGCTTGCATTGTCGTTGCACCTTTCACATGTTCCCTTCATCTTTTGGTTTTGACATGTCATGGGCTCTTCTGGTTGGCAATTACTGAGGCATATTACCGTGCCTTTGGGTTTTTTTTTTTTTGGGGGGGGGGCGGTTGAGTTGGCAATCTATGGCACCATTCTAAATTAATTTGTTACATGTGTGGTGAAGCCATGCCAAAACAAAATAGCTTTAATTTACTAATATCATCATAGAAGGAGATGCTCAGACTATTATAAGCATCTCTTGATCACTCTTCAGAAGTTCCATGGAGCTGCAAACTGCTGAATCCAGATCCCTTCTCGGTACTTTTGTTTTGAATTGTTAGGAGAATTCATAGATTTTGTAATCACCCTGCCCATGTCATTATGCAAGTTATATCTTTAAGCTTCTTTGATTAATTGGTACCTAAAAGGAAAATCTCAGGAGTATGGTTTCGTGATTTGTTTCGAAGTCTAAAGAGGTCATTTTGAATTGTTCAACTTATTAAAAGTGATATATCCGGATGTGAACAACATCCAATGCTCAGTAACTCATATGAAATCTCGTGTCAAATACGATTTTATTTCTTATATGACATTCTTCCCTTGCTTGGTCCTAGATGTTCTAATTTCTATGATTGCTTGGTTAGGAACCAGCTGAGGTCTAGAAAATAGCTTTAGTTATCAACTCACTAGCGTCTTTTGTATTTACAATACTTCACAAAACAAAGCTATATATCTATCTAATTGTACACAATACTAGTCTGGTCAAGATAAACTTGGTTCTGAATGCCTGCACTGCACTTTACAACACCCGTGTCCACAGATTGCTGCACTGCAATATCATATTTTACACAAATTATCGAATTTTTTTTCTCTTTAGCCTACTCATGAAGCTGTTTTGCAGGATTTAGATGATCCATGAACGTGACTAGCATTTCAGCAGAGAAGTTCAGATTCCAGAAGTTAAATCGGCTACAAGGGAGTCGGAACTTTAGGACCCCAAACTACCCATGAAATTTTACTTGCAGATACAACATTGGAAAGTTATTGAATGAGATCCGCACTGGTAGAAAGCACAGCTAGATTATCTGCTTTGAATCTTAAGTTCAGCATTAAATACAGAGCTTTTGACAAAGTTAAACTACGACAAAGAAGGAAAGGCGAAAATAAATATTCAAACAACTAAATTTAAATACAAATTTCACTTCATCAACGGATCAATTGGGTTCTTTCACCCATAAGCAGAGGAAATCTAGTGTGAACACTAAGGTAAATCTAACTACTGCTATCACTATTGTTGTTATTGTTGTTGTTGATGATGTTATTGTTATTGCTGTGATGATTACTATTCCCAACCCTCCTATGCTTTAGCTGTGAAAGCTCCAACTGGGTCTTCATGAAGAACTGCATTCTTTGCAACTCGAGCTCCTTGGCAAACTTCATCCTCTGCTTCTCCATCTCCACCAGCTGCTGCAGCTTCGAGCTCTCCGCATGCTCGTACGCCTCCCCAAACTTCAGAATTGCCCGAGTCAGCTCCCTCACTGAATTCCCCCAATTTTTGTCTCTCCCTCCATCCCTACTGCCGCGATTAATCACCGGACGCACTGCATCCGAATTCAACTCTCTCTGAATCCTAGGCTTCTTCCGTCCATACGTTTCTGGAGGAAAACTATCAGTCGAGTCCGGAGAAGGAGGCTCTGGTTCTGACCTGGACGAGTCGGAATCGATCGGAGCTCGTCTCCGAAACTGCTGCTTCTGCTTCTGCTTCTGCTTCTGATGTTGATGTTGCTGTTGCTTTTGTGGTTGTTGAAATTGATGAACTGATCGAACACCCACCGGTATACCCATAGGCACTATGTGGCCTACAGAGGATAGAGTCGGAGTCGAGGCGGATGTGCCGGCACCGGAGGCCGATGCGATCTTAGCCGCCGTCGGACCGATCAGTTCCTCGAGTCTTTCGTAAAAGGGCCACTTGCTCGGGCCAGCACCGCAGACGATCTTCGATTTTTCAGCCTTGTATTTCTTCTTCACCGTATCGATGCGGTTCTTGCACTGAATGTCCGTCTTGGGGGTCTTGGTGTAATCTTCTCGGCAACTGACAATATCAGCAACTTCTTTCCAGTGCTTCTGCTTCAGATTCCCTCTGCTCAGTTCCACGTACCGTTCGCCCCAAGCTTCGATAAGCACCGATGTCGCTCCTTCGCTCCAGCAATCCTCTCGACCACCGCCTCCACCGCCGTTGCCGGTGGCCCTCGTCTGTTGTATGGGTAAGGCCAGGGTCAGGGTGTTCTGAGGCGGGGCGGCGGCGACCGTCACCGTTATCCTCCCGTTCGGGCGCGGCGAAGGCGGAGATCCAGTATCAGGCGACAGGTGTGACTGGATTTCTTCGTCGTCTTCCATGGTGGAGATTGCCCGGTGAGCGTAGAATACCACCGATCTGATAGCCGCTAAAGGCAGAACGGTGTTTTTGTAGAGGGAGGGGAAAGAAGAGGGGGAGAGAGAGAGACAAGTGAGGGAGGTAGGAATAGGATTAGGGTTTTTGGAGTTGACCGGCGGAATTAATTGATGCGTTTAGACGTCGTTTTTACAATTAGCGTACAATTAAAAGTGTTTCTGTTGTATCGGTTGACGGAAAAAACTGAGAGGGGTTGACGGCGTCGGTCGAGGCAGCACCGAAGGGCAGGGACACGTGGAAGGGAATGGAGGGTTGGCCGGGGTACTTGTATGGATCGTATTGGTTAATTCCAAGAATCCGTCACCGGACTGATGCCCCGCCGGCTTTGTTAGTAGACCTTCCCTGTTTTTATCTGGTCACAACCGATATGACCAAAAACACCTCCATCCTTTCCGTAATTCACCGGACGAGCCCCCTCTCGATCTGCCTAACCTGGTGGTAGGGGTAATTAAGTAATTTAGGTCAAAGTAAAGCTGAGAAAGTTGGAGGCGGCTTCTGATTATGAGCTAAAAGCTTGCGAAGTTTTGGTGAAATTGGCTGTGTTCGCTTGTGTCGGCTGAGCGGGTACTTGAAACCGGAGTCACCGGACTGTACTCTATTTTCGGATTGTTTTGGTCAGATGGTAAGTGTGACGGACAGCTGTTGGGGGTGACTGGTCATTCCTGTGGTAATGTCATGGTCCGAGGGTTTGATGGGTTCACTTAAAGTTCATACATAAATGATAGAATTTGAGACTTTTTTTTAGACTTATTAGTTTAACTGATGAGTTTGAGAATTGACTTTTAAACTCGAATATAAAATAGTAATTTTTAATATATTTAATAATGTGTATATAATTAAATTTTATGTTAATTAATATTTTTATAGAGAAAAAAATTTTATATTAAATAAATTTTATGTTAAATGAGTGAGCGACGGGTTTAAAAATATAATTTTTTTAAGTTGGTAAACTTAAAATTTAATTTTAAATTCGATAAAAATTATTTTGGAAGTAGATTCGGTTCAAACCCGGTCCGATCCGTCCAAGGTGAGAGGCCTCAGCATCACGTGGGTGGGGTGGGTTGTTGGCCCAAAGGCCAATTGACGGCACAAGTGTAGTTTTTGTTTGCATACACGGGTTTGTTTGGGTTTGGGGATGAGTAACGTACTTACATCAGGATCTTCTTCGCATGTTGCAGACGCGATTGTAATGTGATGAGCACAGCCTTTGGTAACTCTTGCTATGTCCCAATCCCAAAACCTATAGTTAAGGAAAACCATCGAGCCTCCTATGTTAGACCAAGTCCATCACGATGACAAACAAATTCTCCAAGATTGCTCAACGCATCAATTGCATCTTATTAAATTTTGAACGCGCAACCATGTAAAGCGAACCAAGCTCTCAAGCTTGAATGAGTTCATTAAGAGTTCGTTTTCAGCTTTCACTATATAAATTCATAAATTTTAAATACATTTTAAAACTCCTTATCTTCTATCCCGAGCTTGAAATTGATATGATAGGCTCATTTTTATATAAGAGCACTATATTGTGGACTTATCGATTGTTATTAAGTTGTGTCTATCTTTGCGGATAATTACTTGATATAAAGCGCTAAGAGTTTCATGGTTAAAAGCGTCGTGCCTAACGAATGATGTTTGGTTTACGCGGATGTCTAATTGCACATGGTTACCTTGCTTGTGCCTCGAGAGGAATTATTATTAAGTACATTACTTGTCATGTGTGCGCACATTTGATAATGGTATTGCTATCGCCTATAGCTTAGTTAAGTTGAAAGACTTGAGCATCGAAGTATGGACGGAACTTAACAAGATGTGCAGAGCATTACGGATGTATCCTGAACTAACGCATAGTTTTATGCCTAGGTGTTTCAGTTTGACAGGACTATTGTTTGGTGTATAATAGCCTCACGACTTATTTCTACTGCGTATAATCATGTCAAGTTAAATTACTGTCACAATATAATACTCGATCTGTCAACCCAGGACAGATCGTATGAATAACCAGTCATTAAATATATACCCATATCACCTACCCTCAACCTTGCATATATATTGAAAGCATTTATGTGAAGTCAAAACCGCAAAAGAGAAATCTAATTAATATTATATATACGAGTTCACCTTCCTCCTTGCCATTTTTCCTTTGTGACTTTCTTCCAACATACTTTCCAGTTCCCCACAAAAGAACATTGTACATATTCATAGGAAAATGTTAATTTTTTAAAAAATTTGTATAAAAAATCTCACCAAAATAATGTGTCAATACTATTATTATAATTAAAAGTTATCATAATAACTGTTTTTTTTCTAAATTAAATAACTCTTATACAATCACATCTTTTTAGTAATCAATTAGTACGAAATTTTTTATTTGTATAACATTATTCATATTTATAAGGGTCATGAACATAAATTCCGTATGGATTTCTGATTCCTACTTTTGAAGTAACGCCACCTGTTCCAAATTTAATGTTTGAACGGTTCCTTATGTGGATTTGCATCATCACATAATCCGCAACTGGGTTGAAGTCCCAAATTCTGGATTTGACAAACCTGCCTCAGACTTAATAGTGCCCTTGCATATTCACACTAGAAGGCGGGGCATTTGAGAATAGAAAATCCAACTCCAAATTAGGGTGTGTTTGGTTTTTGTTTTTTGTTTTTGTTTTTTATTTTTTTAAAAATAAAAACATAAAAAAACATTAAAATAAATGAATTTTCTGATTCTAAAATATTAATATAGTATTTTTAGCTGAATGGCAACTTATAAATGTCATCATTAGACCATAAAAAACAAAAAACAAAAGCAAAAACAGAAACAGACAACAAAAAATAAAAACTGGCAGCACTTCCAAACAGACTTTTTCGGTGAACCAATCTTCCTCAGAAACTAACTCAAATTGAAGGCTACTCCTGTTATTAGACCAAATATGATATGTTATTAAAAATTACAGCAGAAGTGTGCACCATTTCCCAGTTAACTATACCAGAAATAATAAAATGAGCCGTTGAAGAAATGTCAGTAAACAGCTCCACATCTCTGCAGTAAAATGAACCAAGAAATACAAGGCAGTGTAATATCTCCACCAAAAACAAAAAGAAGGGAAAAAGATATAAACCAAAAAATTCTATGATGAATAGCAATAGTACACTCAGGACTACAGGGTCCAGGACACTTAATCCAACCAAGATGCTGCAAAACTGGCAGAGCCCCATCCTTTGCACTCTGAAAGCTTTTCCTGAGAGTTCCTCAATGAGAAACTTTTAATGTGGTTTTGGCTTATATCCATCAACAGCAAAATTTCGTGTAGCAGCAGGAAGTGCTAAGCGGAGCCCATCGAGTTCAGGTTTTGCAATCACTTGACAACCTAGACGAGACCTGGGGGGAAATCATTATGAAAAAATCTAAACATGCTTGGGTAGTAAAATAATTTAATGATGAGTTTCAAAATGCAGGAACTTACGTATCTGTAAGACCAAAAGCAAGATCTAACATGTCGTTCTCCTCATCAGTTGGATCCTCTAACTTATTGTAGTACTCCATGTCCTGATCAAGAGTATCAAGAATTAACTTCATACCATAGCCCATTAATCCCTTGGAGATCTATGTCAGAATAAAAAAATCAAAAAGTAAACAAATATATATATATATATATATATTTTTAAAAAGGTAAAAATCAAATGTTCTTGCAAGGAAGTCAGTGTTTGCAAAGGCTGCAATGACTGGGCATAATCTACTCATAGCAACAGAATTCACTTTGCTAGTGCTCAATACGCTGAAGGTGCCTTAGCTATACAACGATGTTCATTAACTTACCATCACAATCACATGACAAGTGGAACAGGCAAGTGATCCTTCACATGCTCCTGTAATCAAAATGAAACCTATTAATTTATCAACTGTACAACATACAGAGATACTAAGTTGTACTGAGCAAGTTTTAAAGTCTCATAATTAAGCAATTCTGAAGAGTCAGCCGGTGCATCACCAAATCTAAAATTTGAGTAAAATAAGTTATACTGTTGGACTTGGACCCCTTTAAAGCAGTTTGAAAATAATAACCACAAAGAGGATATATAACATTGTAAAATGGCATAAGGTGCAAATGCAGAATTCCATGCCTCGAGAACTTACCTTCAAGGTCTATGTCATTTTCATGGGCAGCTTCTAACATGGACATCCCTAGTGGGACCTTAATATGCTGCTCCTCTCCATCTTTGTCAACAAATGTCACGGATATTCTGCAGAAACAAATGCAAGGTCATGGAGAAATCAGCTTAGAAATTCCAGTCTGTTAAACTTGGTAGCCATGCTGCATTCCTTCAAGGATAGCAGGCCGCTTATATTACAGTAAATTGAATATGGCCGTACAGGGACACATCAATGTCTAAAACCATCCTGATTTCATGGTTTTAGATACAAAATAAATGAACTCTGTGACCTATTAAATGTTCATAGTTGCTTGAATAGCAGTTTCAAGATGCATTCTTGGGCTTCTGTTTGAGTGAGACTCAGCAATGGTGATTTGTTGGTGTAATATACACCAAAAATATCTGCATTATAATTTACAGATCTTGGACACCTCAGCACTCATCTGCCACTTCCTTTGGTCTTCCAAGAAACACATTTGGAAGAAAAATTAGCTACTACACCTGCAACTATTTTAGCCTCTCTACAATCTCCTTGATAATGCATTGGTTCTTTTCTTCATCTCACCCTCTTTAGGTTCTTCTTTTTGGCTTCAATTGCGAGTACTCCAATCGAGACTTGTCAACCCATGTATTTTCGCTTATCTTATTGTGACAAATTACTGCCTCCCCACTACAACCAATACACACACACACGAAAAAAAAAAAGGAAAAAAGAAGAAGAGTTCCAAGATCCTGTATTAGAACTGCTCCTTTCCTTGTAAAAGAGCAAGAACTTACTTTTCCTCCTCTTCATCCCCTCCCTCTTGAGATTTATCAGCAGCAGTGCTACAAAAAAATTGATGCTTCTGCTTACAGAATTATATATGAAGCTTAAGTTAGTCCATAGTACTTTAAAACAGAAAAAAAAAAATAACAACAAAATGCGCAATTCATCTAATAGTTCCATTGAAAAACTAACTGAAGTATTGAACATCACATTAAGCCTAGGTAAAATAAAAAGATAGAATTAAGATATGCACGAGAAGAACCCCTCGAGTAAGGCAGAAACCTAACAGATGACTTCAAGAAAACTACTCTATGTCTGCCTTTTCCCCAACCTATCCTCTGTCTGCTATGTTGCAAGACTGCATACCCATTTCATTATCCCATTTATGTGGTGTATTTGAAGCACCAAAAGTGAAATCAGAGTCAAGTATGTTTATGCTGATCACATACAACTACTACTTATTCCAAGCAGTACTTGCCCACGTCACCAAGCTGGATTCATATAGGAATTGGTCGACTTTACCAGGATGAAATAAACTAGATCGAAGAATACTTCAATGCAAATCCATACCCTTACAATATTACCAGTAATACAAAGTAATAGGTGATCTACAGTTTGTCATACAGCGTTGGCAAGTGCATGCTACAAAGCCTACTTATCTTGGAATTGGAAAAAACTATAACTAACCAGATGCTGCAAAGGGCGATTGTGAAAAAGATGAGTATACAGTATTCTTGGAGTAGATGTTTGACCTGCCAAAGACAGACCCAAAAAAGAACATAAAAATAGAAAATAAAGATGAATCTTGTCAACCAGCCTGCGAACCCCACAAAACTTAAAAGCATAATGTATAAAAGGTACTTAAAAAGCACAAGTTGGAGCAAATTTCAGTAACAGTTGCATCGGAGGAAAGCTAAGTAGTAATTTCGTGATGCAATATGTGGGGCACACATTACAAATACTCCTATTAACACTACGTGAGGGGAACTGGTAATTGAAATGCCTGTAGTGTGTATGGGACACAAATAGCAATTTCCAAAAATCAGTTGTGTGATCACATTCACCTCCCTTCCAATAGAACTAAAGCAGGATAAGTGAAGCACAGATGAGCTTCTAGAGTGCTGTCTGATTATTGAATACCCAAAAATTAGAAGAGTATAAGGTAGGCAACAAGACAGGCCACTTGTTACGGTCTGAGATAACATGCAATCAATAAATAAAATTGCCACATATATTTGTTTCCACATAAAAAAGGCTTAGATGAGATGAGGACTTTGAAATAAGTAAAGAAAGATAAAAAAAGAGATGAAAAGACACTGAGTGCATGCATGAGAAGTAAGGTGTAAAACCAAAAGAAGGTGATATGAGAAGTCTTCTTAGATGCTTTCCTTGTGTGCAATGAATACAAGGAAGAACGACAGGTTCTGGGCCTTCTGGCCACCGTGACCAGAACAAGAAGGGCTGAAAAGGACAAGGACTGACGTATTAGAAATTAGGAAATAGTTGGTGGCTTATGATGTAAAATGAAATGTGACCCCGGATAGAGCTGGACAGCTTAGGAGGACCTGTATAGCGGAACGCAAGTATTGGAAAATTAAGGCTTTGACATGTAAATTACACTCATTTAATTTGCAAATGAGGAATTGACAGTTCAGCAAAGACGTCCTTGCAAAAAAAATGTTTTTGGCACTACATGGAAGGTGACGAAACATGGTATTTCCTAAATGATCCTAAGCTACAGATGCAAAAAGGAGGACATATATGTCTATTAGTCTATAGGAACATGCTTTTATCTAAATTTTATGTGAATCTTGAATGAGGCTGCCACCAAAGCAGCAATATGGAATACCAGACTACCAGTTCCAAATTTCAATGGTCAATCTCCCTGAAAACCACAAACTCCAATTGAAATAAGAAATCCTAGTTGAAAATTTTGACGAACCAATCAAATAAATAAAGCTAAAGCAAGCAACCACCCGCCTTTTCACAAAAACAGCAGAATACATTTGAAATGTCATTCTTATCAATTACTCAATGTTTTGGCAGTAAAATCATTATAAAGAAAACGAATGAGCAGTAATTTTACGTTTCTCCCGCAACAGCAATTCAGGTTCAACTCAATTATACATTTATACTAGATTAATGCAGATTGTAGATCTATTATCAGCATACAAGGAAATTCGTACTGCTTTATGATCGGTCCAATAGCCAAAAAAATGCAGCTGTTCTTTTGTGTGTGTGTGTGAGAGAGAGAGAGAGAGCACCAACAACTTGACGTAAGGATGCCAACTTTCACTGTAAAAGAAAATCAAGAACGTACCTTTTGTTAAACCCTTGATCACATGAGCTCCAAGACGCGAAAATTTAGTGATGAACATAATCGGAGCTACACAGAACCTGGAGCACAAAAGTTCAAAAGCATAAAAAAAAACCACAAGTGCCATTTTCAGCAAAGAGCAGCTAGTGGCAAGTTGGGACTCAGCTTGCATTTTCAAAACCGGCCTAATTTTCAGTAGGTTTCTGTTCCATGTGGTGACAATTCATCCCTCGGTGACATGCAAGCAAACACTTAAAACCACTCGCCAAGGAGAGAGTACTAGTAATTTTGTGTTGGTGTCAGTGACATTAACACAAACACTTGGCAGCCAAAATAGTGACGGACACAATTAACAGAGTTCGCGACTTTCGGAATTTTAGCAAAGATTGAAAGACCACTTGGTATTGTGAACAGGAACACATACAAAACCATGACATACGCAAAGAACGTAAGAGATTATATAACTAGCTATTCGATAGAAATATATCGATACATATATATATATATATATATAGCAAAAGGAAGAAAACGTGATACGTAATTATAAAAAAACAAGGAAGAAACCATGAAATGGTGAATCTAAGTAAGAGAAAAAACTGTCGTGTCAATGAATCAACGAACCTTCTTGTTCGTTGTTGAGATCAATTGTACGGACTTTCGCGTCTATTAGTGGGTTCTTTTTTTCGTCAGCTAGTTGCGCCTATGCTTGAAGATTTTCAAAGCGCCCAGGAACATTGTGACTCCACTTTGGATCTTAAAGACGTCCTGTGGATTCTGGAAACGCAGACGACGCTGTCGTTTTGAGCCACCGCGCTTGTCCGTCATGAGTTGCAAAACAAAAAACAAATGGAGATGCGGGGTATCGAACCCCTTACGTCTCTCATAGCGAGTGCTCTACCGTTTGTGCTACATCCCCAGTCGTTGGAAAGCACGATAATTGATTATCTACCTTAATTCAAACTGATACATACGCTCTTTGGAAAATGAGAAAAACAAAAACTCCTGAAAATTTTGTTTGGAAAGCTTTCAAAGAGTGATTTGGGAAATTTTATTGAAAAAAATCTCATTTTTAAGAAATAATATAAATTATTTTTTGAATTTTCGAAAACTGTTTTTATCACAAAAATAAAAACAGTATGAAAAGATGTATTTCCAAATTTGATTTTCCTAATGTACCCAAAAATAACAAAAATTACCAAAATTTTGAAAATGACACCCAAACTAAGAAAACATATATAAAGGCCAGCCTCAGAATTACGACCATTTCAGAGGCTGGGAAAAAGGGTAGGAAGTTTTGGCATTAGCTTTTCGGGCACTAGGGACAATTAACACATAATTTAGACCGCCCAATTCATTGAAGAAGATGCAAGAGTTCCTCGTTATGATCGCCCCTCATTTCAAACTATCTACCTGTGAGAGCTTTATATAAGGAATAAGATCATTGCCCTGACAGTCTTCCAATAACTGCAAGGGCTATTTCTCTTAGCTTTCTTTCTTCACAAGTTACTATCTAATATCTCATGGCTTCCATTACTTCAACTTCAACTGCTCTTTTTGCCACCCTTCCTTACACTCCCAAGGTCAAATGCGCCATTAGACAACTTAACAATTTCTCTACCATTGTAAGTGCAACCTCATGTCTTTTCTTTTTCCCCATTGATGCAGAAGAAGAAGAATTCTTGGTCATTTGATCTCAAATTTTGCTTAATTCGATGCAGGGTGAAACTACTGCAAGCGGGCTAAAACTTGTGCCTAAGATTCAAATCACAAAGGCAACAGAAAGATCTTCCCCACTCCGTCGGTGCTTCAAGAATGCAATTTCATGCTCCATTGTAATAAGTTGGCCTATATATATATATATATATACCAGTACCGTATCAAGTGTATATGAAGCTTAATAATGCCATTTGTGCAGGCTGGACCAGAAACTCTGCAAATTGTGCAGAGCACAATCGCAAAGCAACTGTCAATTGATGAAAGTACAGTGAACCCCCAAACCAAATTTGCCGATTTGGGTGCTGACTCTCTTGATACTGTATGTCCCTTGATTCTGTTGATATCATTCTCCTGTATAGTTACATTTAAAACATTCAATAATGTATGATTGATCATTATCAAATCAGGTTGAAATTATGATGGCGCTAGAAGAAAAGTTTGGAGTGTCAATTGGAGAAGTTGGTGCTGAGAATATCTCCTCTGTTCAAGATGCTGCTGATCTGATTGAGAAAGTGAAGACTGCTGCAGCTTAAGTTAATTAAACTGCCTTCAAGAACATATCTAGAAGATCGACTATTAACAAGTGGGTTCGATTAGGGGAGTACTAAGCCTGCTTGGTTTTTTTGTTTTTTGTTTTCCAACCCAGCCAGAGATTTTGATGTATGCATTGCCAAAGCATCTACTTGCTTTCAAAGTTTCCTTTGCGATGAAGGATGTCAAATAAATGAAATAAATGAAACTTTTCTCTCGTTTCGAATTTTCATCAAATAAAAATAGCCATGGATGTGCCTGCCAAAGCAGACCAGAGTATTATGGATTAGCAAGTTCAGGCCTTCAAAGAAATTCATGCATTTTGCTTATTCCTTCTCTGTATATTGTGTTGATTGTTCAAGTGCGAATACGCCCCCTTTAATTTTTTGCAAAGCACTTAAATTCTAGTCTCCATTTTTTGTTCCAAATTACTTGGAGAAAGCAGTAGGTTGACCCTTCATTTTTGTTAACATAATTCTTCAATTGCTTAACCATCTCATGATTATGAGTTGCATATTTATATTAGGTCAACACCTCTACTCTGTGTATGTGTGTGTGTGTGTGTGTGAGAGAGAGAGAGAGAGAGAGAGAGAGCATACAGAATGAAATGGATGCTTCAATCAAGTTTTCATTGAAAGAGGAGTCAGAAATCAGAATACACACACCATATATACAATTTACAAAGACAACCCAGAAACAGAGCAAAAGGCCCATATGTACAAAATTTACAAGAAAAAAAAAAGGGGTAGAAAAGAAGATATATATCCAGATCACGAGAGTGCTTGAAAGCCAGCTCTTAGTTCCTCTTTCATCATAAACTCCAAGAAGCATTGGTTCCATGGGCGATTTTCTTCATGATCCAAATCACCTTTATTATAACTCACCGTCATAAGATAAACTACAGTAACATTTGCTCTATAAACGAAAGTCCATGATTGCCGATTCTTCACGTAAAATAGTTACTTCCTCTCTCAACGATCCAAAGCATTGATCACTATCCTGCATCACACAATATTTATCAGAAAAATCTCATTCAGACCCATATGATCGAATCATCCTATTCAAATCTCAAGTAGTCAACCAGTCGTAAACGGTCGGACTTCTTGGATCCGCTTGTTCCGATGGTTCTCGCGTTGATGTTCTCCCTGTTAACCTCCTGAAATCCCCACGAGGCGTGCTCGCTGCACACAAAATACACCCCCAGAAAATCACAAATTAATAACAAAACCCCGAAAAAACTAAAAAAAAGTTCCACCCAGACCCTCATCTCTGTCATCAAACTGTCATGCATGCATTGAATATAAAGATATGACAAAGAAAGGATTACGTGAAAAGGGCGAAGCTGGGGTGCTCGAGCCCGCCGGAGAAGACGGGACGGAGCTCGAGTTGCCGGAGGTCTTGTGAAAAGCAGAGCTGGTTCGGAGGATGGTGATGCTCCGAGAGACAGGGATTTCGTTGGGGTTGATGATCAAAGGGGGAGGAGATCGGGAGGCCGAGAATGAATTGTACTTGCGGAGTTTGCCGAGGCCGGAATCGGGTGCGGGGCCGGCGAGCGTCTCGTCCCAGAGCTTGTGGAGGAAACCCATGTCTTCTTCTTTTGTAACAACCGAAATAGGTGGTCGTAGTGCAACACCCCGTACGACTGTTACGAAGAGATGGGTAGCGAAAGGAATAGAGAAGATTCGGGTTTTATTGAAAAAAGATTTGCCGGCGAGGGTTGGGGACTGATTGGCCTTTTATAGAGGGGGAGAGCATATCTCATACCAGTCCTGACTCCTATAACAGAGGAGAGAGAGAGAGGGTGAAGAGGATAAGGTAGGTTTTGATGGCTTAAAGTGAAGGAGTAGCTCCGGCTAAAATGGCTCTGTTTGGAGCCATCGAATTAATTGTTGGAGGGTAAGCTCTTTTTTCTTAGAGGCATCAAAAAATTTGTAGTTTGTGGTTTAATTGCAATTCCGAAGTAGTGACTATTTAAAATGGGACGAATTGAATATTATTATCACAATTTTCTTCATGAGAATAATTAACTTATAATTGCAAGAGCGGATGTATCAATTTTACATTTTATTCATGTCTAACCTTTTTACTATTTTTGAATGATAGTGAGAATATAGCTAAATACTATAATTTGTGTTCTTGATTAAATTTCAACTGATTTCTCAACCTTGATGTCAAGTGTTTAACTTTCTATTCCCCAATATACAATTTTTATAAACACCATTTTGTTTATGATAGACATTATTTATTTTTTGGCGATTGTGAAAGAGAATATAATCGAAGGGTCCCTACATATTTCATTTGGTTGAATGATTTTTTCAACCTTCTTATCAAGTGTTCAAATTATAAAAAAAAATGACTTAATACCTCTCTACATAATTGGCTATTTTTAGGAGAAATCATAATAATTTAAATATAGATTTTCTATTGTAAAAAAACAACAAACAGTTAGGTATTACTTAATGGATAGAATTGTGAATTATTTAAATGATTGTAAGTTCCATTTCTTGAGAGGCAATCCAATTTTCTAGGGTGTGAAAGTGAATTGAAAAAGGGAGCACCTAATATGAATGGTAAAAAAAAAACATGAGCGAGAAAACCATCAAGCTGACTTTCTATAAGCATTGCACAATAAATAATTTCTATTATTGTCTTCTTGAAATTTTGGTGTTGTATTTGATAAGTGAGGCACAATGTTAAAAAATTTGACAGGTGAAATTTAGTAGTGAAATTTTAGATGTGTAAAATGAAAAAATGTCTAAATTTATCCATTTGATGTAATGAGAAAGAGGTGTTTTCACAAGCATAGATAATAGGTAGTGAGTTCTAAATTTCAACAAAATAATATATGGATACCTAAAAACATTCCAATTACTTTTTGTTTCCAATTTTTCCTTACTTCACAGTTGGAGAGTTGTGAAATAAACAATTAAAAAAAGGATGATATAAAGAATAAAGCATAAAAGGTTAAACAGATTGATAAATTCAGAAGTTAATTTATTGAATTTATAGCTTTCCTTCTTATACGATTCTGTCTTGCCCTAAAAGAGGAGACTATGGATATGATCATTAACCTTATGGATTTATTAATCTTCAACATATAAATATCGAAAATCAATAATAAAATTTGCAAGGTTTGTCCAACTCAGTTAGTAAAGTAATAAACACACTTGTTAAAGCAATCAATATTTTTTGTTGTATACTAAGTAATTGTGCATAATTCTAACAAAAAATTAAAGTTTGTTTTGGTATTAGTAATAAACACAATGCCAAAGTATTAAAGCTTTGATAAATAGAAACTTCCTTTAGTTATATCAAAAACAAATTTTGAAGCCGAGGAGAGGATCTAAAGTCGAGAAATGAAAGAAAAGCCACAAACGGAGCCCACAATTGTCGGAGAGCAAAAATATCTTGAGGGCAAATGCTGTCTTTTGGGTTACTCTAGAAAAAATGTTGGCCCCCAAAAAAATATTGTAGAAGGGTATTATGGTAATGTTAAATATTTAATCTTTTTTCATTTTGTGTACCTGAGATATCATTACAAAACTTAAAATTGAGTGGCATATTACTGTATGACAAATGCTACATAAATATATTTTTTGTACAAAATTTTAATCTCAATTTCATCACGAAAAAAGCGAGTAAATCTCAAATACATTTACTTTTTAGTCCTTGCATTTCAAATTGATACATTTACTATTTGACTCTTAATTTTAAAAATAACAAATTATTTTGTATAAAAAATATGTAAAAATAAAAATTTTCCCACCACTGGGTCCACTTTTCATTGTTTACACACGTCATCGGATAAGAATTGGCAACAACTTTGTTAGATTTACTCCGTCTGCCTATATTGGTCAGTTGACTTGTGGTGGGACCCATATGTACCCACGTAAACAATGATGGTTCAGCCCAAAAAAAAAGCAAAGTAGACCCGCTTTTCAATCGCAATCAAGTGGTTGTTTACTTGTATTTTATTTTTTCTTAAAAATAAAAACATTTATTTTTTATTATTTTTTCAGAAGAGTTCGAAGCTTGAACCGGTAATAGCTCTCTGTTTATAAGTTTTTTTTGGTGAAATTTGTTTTGAGTTATTTTAAGTTAATTTTTTTATTTATAAAAAAAAGTTAAACAGCTTTAAAAAATTAGCTTTTTTGTTTAAAATAAAAATACTAATTCGAAAAATTTTGATTTTTCTAGTGCATGAAAATAGAGTTCTTATTCGGTGCAAGATAATAGAGTTTTTTCATAATGTTTGTTTCTTTTTATGTCATGTTTTTAAAAATAATTTTACCTATAAAAAAAAATTTTAGAATTCAAAAAACAATTTAAATGACGTGTTTTAGGAAAACTTTCTCCAAAATAATTTTCGACACAAAGCTAAGTATTTTTTAGAGTTTGCATTGCTTGAAATGGGAGTATCATCAAAATTGGTCTCATAAAAATGTCAATCCACATCCCATTCAAGTCATAAATCTCGGGAAATTGGCCCACAAAGACTTCTAGGTGTCAGTCTTTGGAGTGATAAAGGTGCATAATTTATCTCTAATTATTGAATTGGGTTAGGTAAACCTCTGAAATGGACTTATAAGTTATAAGGTTAGATTATTGCCTCTGAAATAGAAAATGACTTTCTACAGTGCCGTCGTCTTGATTGCTATTAGTTTGTTGAAGTAATTACCCATTACGCTGGTATTTGAGTCAAAATTAAATAATTATTTATAGTTTAAAAATAAATATATAATTTTTTAATTATTTAAATTTATTTATAAAATAGATAGAAACCGTTATATTGTTTGAAAATTCTATCATGAGAGTATTTTTTTATTTTATATCTCTAAATTAAAATATTAAAAAATTTTTTTGATAAAATAACAAAAAATAAAAAAAAATTCTTCAAAAACAACATTTAATTTTGACATAAAAAGGTCAAGTCATCTTTTAATGTTCTAATTTGAAGAGATAAAATAACAAAAATATTCTTACATTAAAATTTTCGTTAAATCTATCGATTTCATCCATATTGCAGATAAATTCAAACTGATCTTGTGTTTATTTTTAAACTACATAAAAATTATTTGATTTAGCCTAAAATCATAATAATGTGAAGCGTAATTACTCTTAGTTTGTTTCTTATTTTTTGTTACCTATAAAAAGCAAAATGAGCTGTCAGGTACCTGAAAGTCTTTCCACGTGGATTGACCATTCTAATGTGTCCAAGAAAGAAGAAAAAGGGAACCATTCTCATTAGATTTTGTTCCGTTTCTTTTGGGTATGTGGTCTCAAATCTCAACACGGAGACAAGAACATGTCATCTCAAGACTTATCGAATGAGTAGGACTGTAATGAGAATCATTATTTACCTTGCAATTTGGGCTCAAAGGCCCAGTCCCAAGCCCACAGTTGTTGCTTTTGTTTTAATCGATGGCCCATCTTTTGTGAGTCCATAGCATGTTTTAATTCGGTCAATCAAAATTGGTTGGGGTCCACGTTGGAATTGGGCCTATTGATCTGCTTCTTTAAAATGGGGCTTAAAGGTCACTAGAATGTGAAACCTCAAGGCTTTCAAAATGGGGATTAAGGTTAATGGAAACTTAAAAGTATCCAAAACATTTTTTTCTTCATTCATCTGTTACTTTGCATTATTAAAAACAATGTCACATGGAAGATGCTCAGAGGGGCTCTCCATAACTAGGCTGAGAACCCATAAATATGAAATGGCCAGGGCTTAGACAACTAATGTCCAGAAATCAAAGTTAAGAAGGGCCTCAAATTTTGTTCCAACTTCCAAGGGCTGCCTTTCTAACAATTTTCTCTTTTTTGCTTTTGACGAGAATTTCAAGAGGAGATAGGCAAGATAAGTTTTTTTTTTGTTTTTTGTAATTTTTGCTTCGAGAAAATTAATTTACACTTGATATAAAAAAAAATGACGAGACAAGATTAAGGTAACTCAAGTTGTTGTCTAAAAAGTTCTCTTTTAGCAAAGATATACCAGACCTTGATCTTCGCTTCTATTGGGAATGCAACTTTGTTTTAACTTTTACAGTTTGTTTACCACTTGAGGAAAGAAAGGGAAGAGAAAGGAAAATTCTCTTCCTTCGTTTGGTTTCTTATTTAGAAGGGAAGAAAAAAGACGACAAGAGAAAGTTGTTTTCTTCCTGGTTTCCTTTTATTTTCCTTCCTCTTTTTGTTTTAATAGGTATCTTATTATTTTTTTCCTCTTTCTTTTCAAATTTCAAACAAAGAAAAAAGATTTTTCTTTCAATTTTTTCTAATTATCTTTGCAAATCAAACAAATGAAAGAAAATAACTTTTTCTTTATTTTCATTTTTCTTTCTATTCCACAACTATCAATAAGACCGATAAGTTCCACCTCACTAAATTTCAATTAATCGTATTCGAGAAAAGCGTTAGACATGTACCAAATATGAATTTATGAAGCCATTTAGCATAGATTCGAATTACTAAAGTATCCTCATGTTGTCATTCACATGATGGGAAATCTAAATAATCACTAGTCCAAATGTACATTAGTGGAAATACACATTTCAAGAATGGAAGAGAGTGTACTGCACATAACAAAGAGCAAACTCTTTGTTATTATTTGATGGCTGTTGAATTAAGTTACTTTTCCTAAAACACAATGGTCTCCCAGTGAAAAGTTTGGAAATTTACTTCATTCAATCATGTGCCTTGGGAAAAGTAAATTAATCTTTAAATGGCCGAAAGCATTAATTGTGGCCCCTATGCGACAGGTGGGAGAAATTATAATACCAATTAAACCAGATTTAGTGGGAGGGAGGAGTGAACTTTGAAGATTCTCCTTTAACAAGGGATGATTTTTATATTATTCTACATATCAAACTTTTCCTTCTTGTTTGTGTTTTAGGGTGTTTAAGTTTTCTATACAAAATCAAATTCGAGGAAAAAAAATTTATAAAACTTAATGTATTACAAAAATGATGAATGATCACGAAATTTGAGAAAAAAAAATATAAAATTTAATATATTACATAAATGAGAGAAATTGATCGAAATTAAAATCTCACGCTTAATATGAAAATCAACCGAAAAAAATACTATAAAAATTAATATATTACATAAATAATAAATAATTATAAAGAGTTGACCGAAATTAAAATCTCATGCTTAATATAAAAGTCAACCCATCATTGGGTCACCCCATATTTATCTCACATCTCAACTTGTTACCTGCTAATTAAAAAAGTTACATGAACTCGTTTATTGTCTATGGACTTGAGGGGTTCTAGATATTACTAGGGGCCCCACAAGTCATTTTCTATTTGTGTCGACTTGCAACTTTCTCCAACCTTTTTGAATCCTCAAGGCCTCAACTTGTCTCCTTCCACTTTCTTTTTTCTTCTAAAGCCCAACTTGTACCTGTCATTGTCATTGCAACCTCCTATGCCTTTCAGCCACTGAAGACTTTCACTACATTTTTCTGTCGTCAGCAATGCAATTCTACTATAGGATGGGATGCAATTGTCTCTTATTCCAATCATATTGTTTGACAATGTGAATGTGAGGACATATTAGTAAAATTCAGATCTATATTAAAGAAACTTAATATGTATTCGTACGATGCGAAATGCTTTTCTCAGCAACAGTTGACAGATTCCTTTGAGGTAACTGATTCCAATGATTTGAAATAGAACTTAAAACAAAAAGTTACACTCTCAGTAAAAGCTAAAATTTTACTAAAATCAATGTACATTGTATCTTCGCTAAAAGAGTACTTTTAAATGACAGATTGACTTTAATCTTGTCTTGTCATTTTTTGAACTTTAAATTAATTATAGGTCCCAAAACATATATTCCAGTCTCCTCTTGAAATTCTCATAAAAAAAAACAAAACTAAAAAAATAGAAAAAATTGTTGGAAAGGCAGCCCATTGAACAAAAATGCCGACTTTCTAACTTATTTTGATACAAAAAAAACTCCATTTTTTAGTATTATTCTGTCTACTTCTTCCCACATTCTTTTCATTGGTTTCACTCGCAATATGATTCATTCAACTTTCAAAATATCCTGCAAATCTTTTTGGAGATCTGTTGCAATCCGACCCCCCCAAAACTCGTCTATAAACAAACAACAGGGACCACTTTTCCATTAGATACTCTTCCATGGTTTTTAACTTTGACATTAATTGGATCCAAAGAATCTAATCTTTTGTCTAATTAACAAAGAGATCTGCCGACAAACCCTAATATATTTTAGAATATGATTAAAAAACCACAAAGAAACCTTGCAAGTTGCCCACATACCACCGTCTAAGGGGAGGGGGTGGCTTCTACGAAACTTCATGCCAGAAAATGAAATTTTGGGAGCAAAAGTAAAAGAAATGAAATTTTCAGAACACTTAAAAAAAAAAAAAAAAAGAGTCATGCGTACCATTATCATTTTTCCTAGGAGCACGCAGTGCCGTTTGAACCTCAAATTCTCCTCAGCAAGCTCTGCTTTCAGACAATATGCCATTCAAATTTAGAGCTTGCTGATTTTGATCCTGTCCACAAACCCTGACCAAGAGTCAGCTAGGAAATTTTGATGTCACCATTTCTGATTTAATCCACAGCCGAAATGATAACATCAGAGATTGCAAATAGTACTAAAGATTATACAAGTGATAGCAATTACCACATTAATGGACAAAGAAACCAGGATGTTTGCATCCAAAGGGAGCATAGTTAAGAAAATAAGGGAGCAAAATACAGCAATTGCAAAGTTAAATTATAGTGTCACTGCCACCAAAGATGGAAGCACAAAAAAACTGATGAGCATTGTCTACAACACCCTCTTCCTAGAAATGAACAATTTGAACCATCCAAATGCCTTGTAACAATCAATCAAATGCTGATGTTGATTCTGCAATATCCAAGATGATCTAAAAATTCTTGCTAGGGAGTTGTCCTTTTGCCAGTTTGTGCATCTTCATATCTGTAAATGGTGAAGTCATAAGAGTATTGTCTGACCTCAAAACGACACAGGCAGGCTCGTATCAATCAGTGAGTAAGCTATCGCACCATCAAGCAGAAATACTAGAATAGCGATTAGAGTAGACATCATGGCCAGATGAAACCTTCTGTTTCCTGCCATGCCTCCTATTTCCGACTCTTCCTGGAATTCCTCCTCCTCCTTTCCCCCTCCTGGGAATTTCTTGATGTTCCGCCTGTCTTCATAAAATCAATAAAAATAAAGAAAGCACATTACACAATGAGAACAAGAAGAAAAAAAGAGAGAGACAATTATAGTAAAAAAAAAACTCTACGACCCCCCCCAAAAAAATAAATTTAAAAAATAAAAAAAATCCAAAAAGAGAAAAAGAACACAAGTAGTTGACAGAGTCCCTTCTCTTGCTACAGTTTTTTAGTCCATGAGTATTTAAACCCATGCCAATCAGAATTTAACTAAGTTGTAGTAAACTAGTAACAGGGAAGGAGTTGAACTTTATCGCCAATGAACACATTTGTGAGACTAACCAATAATATCTCGGGGCTAGTCCACAGTAAGATACTAAATCAATTGGGAAAGAAAAAGGGCCATTTTGTTAAACAGTTCTCCAATTTTCAATTGACAGCCAGCTCAACCGTATCCAAATTTGATTGGATTAAAAAAAGATTGTTAAGTTCTTAGCCTGAAGCTCAACTATATTGGAAGTCTTGACTAGATGTAAGACAATTAAGTCAACTTAGGCTCCGTAGGTACAACCGACGAGATTATACCCTTCCACAAAACCATAATTTTAATTTTAACATAGTCAACTTAAGGCCCAAATAATGTTGGGTATTGGTTTGGCTCCTTTCCCAATCCCACATCGATTGGGAGAGGGAAAGGGGCAAGGGGCAAAACTTATATAAGGAAGGTTAAGTTTTCTTTGTTAAGTGCACTAGTCAATAGTTTAGTTAGTAACTTTTGATTTTAGTAAAATTATTCTTGAAGAGGTGAAAGTTAAAATTTAACTAGTCGAAAAGCTTAGTGGGTGTCTTTCGAGTGAGGAAGAAAAATTATGTGATTGTAACAATTTTTTACATAATGTATTTTTCTCTGGGGCTAGTGATTTTTCTCCTATTTTGGAAGTTTTTCACATAAATTCTTGTGTTGTATTTTTCTCTACTTTTTTTTATATTCCTACCTTTCCTATTTCCAAAAGAGATGTGTTTGGGAGGGCCAAAAATTCTCAACAAGTGGTATCAGAGCTTTTTCAGTTGTCTCGTTTCTTTTTTGAAATTCTTAGTATCCTCTGTGATTGTAATTTTGGTTGATCTTTCTCATCAGAAAAGATTTTTTGAAATTATTAAAGATTTTTTTTTGATAGGGTAGAGCTTTGGTGTGGTTATCCTTTTGGTGGGATAGAGCTTTGGTGGAGTAGTGTGGACACGTACAATCTAAGGAGGTTCTGTCCAGAAAATTAAATTTTAAACGAGATCAGTGTGGCCCCTCCAATCTTTCCTAAGAACTTACTTAGTGAGTACTATTTCTATGGTAAAAATTTATCAAGATAATGTCAAAAAGTAAGGCTTCAAATTCTATTAGATTTGATGTGAACAAATTTGATGGGCGAATCAATTTTGGCTTATGGCAAGTGCAAGTCAGGGATGTTTTGATTCAATTAGGATTACACAAGGCGTTGAATAACAAATCAATCCCTGAAGTTAGCAGTGATACTAGCACAAGCAGATTTGGAATAAGCGATGAAGATTGGGAGGATCTAAATTTGAAAGCAGCAAAAACGATACATTTGTGCCTAGCCAAAAATGTTCTTGCAAATGTACATAGAATATCTACGGCAAAAGAACTCTGAAAAAAGCTTAAAGAGTTATATCAGACGAAGGGCGTCTCGAATCAGGTGTATCTGAAGGAGTGGTTTCATACATTGCGGATGAGTGAATATACAACTATCTCAGATCATTTAAGTGTTCTCAATGGCATAATCTCTGAACTCGAATCTATTGGAGTTAAAATTAAAGATGAGGATCAAGCTTTAAGGCCTATCTAGTCTCTACCATCTTACTATGAGCATATGAAGTCTATTTTGATTCATGGGAAGGAGAAAATAATTTTTTTAGATATTATCAGTAAACTGTTTTTTGAAGAGAGAAAACTAGGCAGTGGAAGTAATCGTTCACTTAAGAACCTAGTAGTGGCAACTGGTGATTGAAAGAAGAACCCCATGAAGAAGAAAGTAGTTTGCTGGGTGTGTGGACAATCTAGGCACATCAAGAAAAATTATCCAAAAGCTAGAGCGGGTTCGGCAAGATCCTCCAAGTCAGTGAATGGAGATACTAATAATGGCGCTAACACTGTATCTCCCTGCATATCCCTGCATAGACGATGATGTCGCATGATAGAGGATGTATTACTATTAGCAGTTCCATAAGTTTGCACACAGGCATTAATTTGACATTGATGCAGGGGGTGTGATAGAAATTCATGTTGATAATTTATGAACTTCTAGGAAAGTCAAATGTGGGAGTTGCATCATAATTTTTCAGCAAGGTTGTTTTTGACATGGACCGAAGTGAAATGCTTAAAATTGATTTATTCTGAGTGCATATGCTTTTATGGTGGAACATGATAACAGAAGTTATGAAAATCTTTATTAAAGTGGAGTGTGACTGTAAGATCAGCCAAAGTTACAAAGGTGAAGATTGTTGAGTTTTATGTTTGCTCCTTTTCCAATTCCACATTGATTGGGAGTGGAAAGGAAGACAAAGGGCAAGACTTATATAAGGAAAGTTTAAGTTTCTTTAGTTAATTGCACCAGTCAATAACTTAGCTAGTAACTTTTGACTTTAGTAAAATTATTCTTAGAGAGATGAAAGTTAAAGTTTAGCTAGTGAGAAAACTTTGTGAGTGTCTTTGGAGTGAGAACGATAAATTGTATAATTCTAACAATTTTTTATATAGTGTATTTTTCTTTAGGATTGGTAGTTTTTCTCCTGTTTTGAGAGTTTTTCACGTAAATTCTTGTGTTGTGTTTTTCTCTACTTTTTTTAATATTTCTATCTTTCCTATTTTCAAAAAGAGTGGGTTTGGGAGGGCAAATTCCCAACAAATAAGGCATAGTGGCATCAACAAACATCTACTGAACTGAGATCATTAGCTATTAATTTATAAATGCTTCCAACTGCTTCTCAATAAAAGCTGCAAAAGTGAAAGACTGCTTCTGTTACTGAGAGATCCTGCCCAAGTTACGGCACTCTGTAAGCCTTAAGAAATTTTGGTAAATCTATCAAGCATTAGGATGATTGACAAAGTTACAT
This sequence comes from Euryodendron excelsum, assembly GCA_033060915.1. NCBI lineage: Eukaryota > Viridiplantae > Streptophyta > Magnoliopsida > Ericales > Pentaphylacaceae > Euryodendron > Euryodendron excelsum. The sequence goes on from CM065384.1 coordinate 47,144,634, forward strand.
TTGAAAATATGCATTTCATGTAAGAACTAATAACTATCAATATCATGCAAGTAGACACCATTTAAGCCCTGCATGGTGGGTAGAACCACTTCAAATAACGTGCATGCACATGCGCATGTGTGTGTGTTTGAGAGAGAGAGAGAGAGAGAGAGTACTGACCCCTAGGCAAAATCCTTCAAAGTGGGCGTCAAAGCCGGAAGATTTTTCAATCTTGGCCTTTCCTGAGTTCATTTCGGAGGAATTACGCTTGTTGGTGGCATTGGAGCTCTCACTGGAATAGGCATATGAAAACGATGAACAAGAAGAAGGGGTCACACTCTGAAAGGTGGAACCAAACGCCTCGATGTCGCTCTGAAACATTTCCTCAAACAGCTCCTGCAATTCCTCAAAGCTCTCCTCCCCATTTTCCTGCCAAATACACAAACTCCAATTCAAAACTCATGCTATTCCCAAGACATGTTACTAAAGTTAAAAACAAACATAAATGTGGCCTGTCACAGGGCCTAGCACGTCTGTTATAATAAGTCTACCAATCTAACTCCAGTATTAGTAGCGAATGAATGGGACTTTCCGGAGCCAAAGCAATAGAAAAACAAGAAAAAGAGAGGGAGAGGTGGGGGCAATACCGCACAATATAATGGTATGTAGAATCAAACTGAAATTCTTTTGCTCAATAATGATACGCATGATCTAAGGCCTCTGTTCTTCGGCTCATTGTAATAGGTGAAAACCTTCTATCCCCTGCATCCACCATGGAACCCATGAATGCTAATAAGCTTGCTTCTGATAAACCCACTATTCCCCCAGTCCCTTGGAGGAGGACCCATATATTCCAGTTCCCCTGTTGCCCAGATGCTTTCACAGCTTTGCAATAACCAAAAAAACCAAAAAACTAGCATAGTCAACCCACTCCCCAAAAAGGGGGTCTGCTGGATCAAACACCTTCGCCAGTGGCCCATACCATTGTTCCCCAATGCGGCAACGCCTCAGGTGTAAAAAGAGCAATTGACTGCAGCTTGGACTGGGTGACCCGTTGTATTAATTCGAAACTACCCACCCGTCCCCCCGTCCCATCCCTCTATGGAAAAATACAAAAACAAATAGAATGTCCATATTGCAGAATTAGCTCTTTTTTCTTTCTTTTTCCAAAGTGATATGTACAATCTTTAAAGCAGTTTTCTTTTGACAAGCAGCCATCGTGGATGTGGCAAGAATAGTCCAAACAAATATTAAGCTCATAAGCACAAACCATAATACAATCAATTTTGGGTTATTCACAATCAAATCATGAATTAGGTTATTGGAAAAATAAATAAATAAATAAAGACAAGGGATAGAGGACAAAGGCTTACATTATTAGACTTGTTTTGCCTCATCATAACTGCCATTTCATTCAGAAAATCACCCATTCCCTGCGTCACATTGCATGCACACCAAAATTCACTTGTAGAATTATACATACAAAATTATTTATTTATCTATAATTTTATAATACCGCAGTCATTTTGATTAAAAACCAACCAGTGGGTATCAATGAAAAACAACTTACGTATTCGTCATCATCACAGTCGTAGACTCCAACGTCGTACAGAAACCTTTTGTTCTCGTCGGAAAGAACTGCGAAGAAAAGCAAAAGGAGCTCGTTAATCCAAGGATCACGCGGTATATAGGTTGTGTAGACTTTTTGGAAAACAATAATAAAAAATTGCTGTGGGACAGTGGAGAAGGAAAGGGAGGGAAATGACCAGAATAGGCTTCTTGTATGGCCTGAAATTTCTTCTTCGCCTCCTCCTCGTACTTTGAGTTCCCCGATGCAGAACAACGATCCGGATGCCATCTCTGCCCACAAAAATATACAGAGTCACCCATTTCAGATTTACCGGGAAAATCCACATAGATGCCGAAAAAAATTCTAATCACCCAAATACCTTCTACAAACCAGATTTCGTTTTCAACATTTTCTCGTCATAATAACTTAGTAAGTCAAAACAAACGGAACCCTAAGGAGTATCAAGAATACCCATCCTGTGAATCGCCCGGAAGAGCAAAAATTTCTTAAAAAACCCACTTTCCCGGGAAAAAATCAATTCTGCAAGGAAAATAAGGCTTTGGCAGACCAGTCTTGTCTATGAATGAAATTCAATCGAGATAAAAATAAATAAAATAGAACCAAACTGACCATTTTCTCTGCACCAAGGCTGACAGACATTTGAGAGAGAAAGACAAAGCATATATATTTTCGATGGTACATCCGAAACCCACAAACCCCAGGAGATTGTTTCAGCCCAACAAGTGATTCTTTGAATTATTTTCGACTCTATCAAACCTATACTGATTAAATATAAAAAGGTTTGTTCTTATAGAGAATAAACAATAAGTGTTGGTTCAATTCTGACCAGTGCAAGCTTCTTATAAGCATTCCTGAGCTCTGCCGCAGTGCATTCCTTTTTCAAACCGAGAACAGTATAGAAATCGCTACTCTTCTCTTCTCCGGCGGCCATTGTCGAACCCAATCAATACCCAGGAAAACGAACAACGCGAACAGATCAAATACACACGTAAATAGCTTTTTCTTGTCGACGAATTACTCTTACCTGATCCGAACCCACCAGAACTTTGTTACCGATATATCTCTCTTATTGATGAAATCTCAAGACTACATCTTGGTGGAATACGACACGGAACTCTAGCACTAATGGCGAGGCGAGAAGAGAGGAAAGGGTCAGAAGGGATCAACAGTTCTAGGCGACTAGGCCCAGGAATGCTCCAGAAACAGGCACATTTTTTATATAAAGTGGCATTCATATATATATATATATATATATATGTATCTTTTATGTGTACGTATTCTTTGTATTTGTTTATGGATTGTCCGATAAGGATGTATGTTGATGGACGGTTGAGATTGAAAGTTGCGGTAGATATTTCTAGGGGTGTCTCCAGAAACTTCTGTATTAACTGTTGTAGGTATCTTTTCTGACGGCCACTACTGGTGAGGGTGAAACCTCTGTAGATGGAGTTAAGAAACAGATTAGAGCGCTAATATTCAATTAAACATTGAAAGGTAGGAGAGCCCACTGCAAATAGGCCTAGATTTTAAAATATCTACTGAGTTGCCACTGTAACTCGAACCTTCCTTTGAACCGAATCATCCCTTTGTCCTTTATTACCCTCACTAAGGCAACAAATAACTATAATCGTGATTATTGTGTATTTGATTAATCGTGTTTTAGTAAAGATTTATCATTGAAAATTTAATCAATTGGATATATAAAATTGAAGTTGGTCATTTGGATCAACTTAATTATCTAATTTTTTTCTGTTTTTATGAGTTTTTAGATAATACTTTTTTATTTTATTTTTATAATCAAATACTAAAAGAACTGTTGAAAAAGAGTGATGAACAACTAAAATAAATACCAGCTTATGGAGAGGTTAAGCAATACTCTAAAGGAGATCTGCCCATCTACAATTCCCCGAAATCACGTGTCTTTTGTACGACGAGTCCACAGGAAAGAAATACACAGAGGATATTTTCACAAGCATCCGTTGTGTTCAGGTGATGTAACAGACGAAGAGTGAAGTAGGTGATGTGACACTTATTAGGTGAACAGTGATCACAGCCGCGGCTGTAGCTGTCATTTTTCGTGTTTGCATATCAAGGCCTAGAAGTAGAAATGGCAACGAGTTCGTTATGGATTATGCAAAATGGGTTCGTTTGGTAACGTTGTCAGTTTTTATTTTTTGTTATGTGTTTTTATTTTGTGTTTTTACTGTGTGTTTTTTGTAGTTTGATGATGAGCATTTATAGGTTATCATTGTGCCAAGATTACTAGACCAATGTTTTGGTAAGAGAAAATACACCCATTTTAGTGTTTTTAGTTTCCTTTTTTTGAATTTTGTAAAAAATAAAAAAAAAATTTAAACAAACACCGTTTTTTATTTTTTCTGAAAAAAACAAAAAACAAAAACATTAAACGTTACCAAACGACCCCTAATTAGTCCTTAAAATTTTTTTTTTTTACCTCACATTTCATTTCAAATCCAGTTATGAATCGAACATTTTCACCCTGCTTTAACTTCTGTTTTTATCTCATTTAAGTTAATTAGGATTCAAGTTGAAATGGATTAAATTCGTATCAATTTTAAGATAAAAATATATCTTTAAAAATAAAAATAAATCAAATTATTTAAACACTAATACAACATAAAAATTAAAAAAAAAAGTTTAAAAAGTAATATTATAACCTTAATATTTACTTATATACTAAGAATATTTGTATAAATAAATATGATATTAGTATTTAAAATTTTTCATAATATAATTTGATCATATTCGGGGTTAGGTAACCTAAATCCTATCCCATCTTGAACCCACATCAAATTATGTTTTTTATTTTTTTTCATATTTCACTCCGAACTTGTTTATTTATATATCAAATCCTTCCTATTAGAGGCGAAGTGAAGCAGGGTTTTATTTTTGGATTTCAATTTCCATCTCTAGAAGACTTGAGTTTTCTGATGGCACAAATACTAACCAGCTTTCTATGCCCAAGCCCTACTTAATGAAATGAACAGTTAGAACTGAAATCTTTGATAGTTGGGCACTACACTCGCTAATCAGCCTTGAATAGTTTTGGCTCCAGAATAGATATAGGACAAAATAAAATCTATGCCAAGAAATTGGTATACATGCAGGGGTAAACATAACAGTGCAATTCATATATTTGGATCGGGTTACATACCAACCCAATTTGGTGAAAATCATCAGGAGTGAACATTGAACAAGCCGGAGTGGACTTATACAAAAAAATTTTATTGGGCTCAAAATTAAATTTTAAACTAGTTCAATTAAAAAAATTATATTTTTAAGTCGGTTTATTTAATATAAAAATTATTTAATATATAATTTTTTTATAAATAATATCAAATAATATAAAATTTAATTATTTATATATAATGTAAAAATATATTATTTTATATATATTTTAAATCAGACTAAACTGAATTTTAAAAATAAACTAATCAAAGCTTTAAAAATAAAAAAATTTCAAGTCTATCATTTATGAAGATGGTCTATCAATCTCGGAGCCATAATCACCCCGTCTGTTATTTTTTTTTATTTTATAAGCCCTATCTGTTTGCTGGGATAAGCCACTATAGGATCGTAGAAAGTTTGTTCTTGCGTTTTGCATTTATTACCTTGGCAGGACGGTGGCTGGTCGGCCATGGTAGTCTTTTCTAACTTGAAAGCTAACGAGGATGTTGGTACGCTTTTTGCCAACGCCCATCCACCGAAATCCCACCTCTGAAAAGGGTCCACTGGGTCCCGTTCGTCTTTCTCAATCCAAATCCAAACAGGCCACTTGCAATTCTTCACTCCCAGACAAAAAGTAGGCTGCTGCTCCTCCCGATCCTCCAAATCAACAGCTAGCCTATATCAAATGTTGCTTTTGGGCTTGGGTTTTCTTTTGACTCAGAGGCCCGAGCCACAGATTTATAGCTGTAAAGGACATGGTGACCCCACCCAAGTACATCACTTTTCATCAGGAATTTTTAGTTTCGACTTTCGACCTCATTCACCTGTTGAAATCACAGTTTTGCCCTATAACGCGACTAATTTGCGTGCTGGGGTCTAGGCACTAGACATTGTAGACGATGACAGCATTGACAAGGATTCCCAGGAGGGCTCATTCATTTTTGGAGTTTACTTTTAATTTGAGTGTAGATTTAATTTAATTCAGTAATTTAAACTTAACATCATTTAAAATAATATTTTTATTAAAAATATTTTGTCAAATGACATTTTTTTTCTTGTATTTTTCACAAATATAAAAAGAAAAAAATACATAAGTGTATAAATTGCTTTTATACTCAAAAAAGCTTTTTCAAAAAACATTTTTATAAAAACAAGTTTTTTTCAAAATTTTTTTTAATAAAAACGCTTTTTAATAAAACATTTTTATCAAGAATTAACCCCTATCAACTCCATTGAACTAAGTCCATAACTTTCAAACCGAAACTCATTTGATGTGGCGTCAATTTCGACACATCAATCATACCACACTGGTGCCTCCCATTAAGTTTCGTATCTTCTGAACTCTTTTTTCTTATTTTGGTACCCTAACGGCCAAGATGACATACTTCTGATAATCTAAGTTTTGAAATTCTAAAATTTTGCATAACTTCCAAACCGGGACCCTGTTTCATGTACCGTTAACTCTTATAAGTCACTCATGTCACACTGACACCTCCCGTCAAGTTTCATAATCTTCGGACCCTTTTTTCTCATTTTAGCACCCTAAAAGCTAAGATAACCTACTTCTAAGAACCTAAGTTTTGAAATTCTAAAACTTTGTATAACTTCCAAACTTGGATTCCGTTTCACGTACTGTCAAGTACCACATGTCACTCATGCCACAACGATGCCTGCCATCAAGTTTTGCACCCTCCGAACCCTTTTTCCCATTTTAACACCCTAACGGCTGATATGACCTACTTCTGAGAAACTAAGCTTTAAAGTTTTGAAACTTTGCATAACTTCCAAACTAGAACTCCATTTCACTTGCCGTTAACTTTCACACATTACTCATGCCATACCGATGCCTTTCATCAAGTTTTATACCCTCTGGATCATTTTTCCCCATTTTGGTACCCTAACGGCCGAAATGACCTACTTTTAAGAACCTAAGGTTCGAAATTCTAAAACTTTGCTTAACTTTCAAACTGGGATTCCGTTTCACGTGTTGTCAACTCCTACACGTCACTCGTACCATACTGGTGCCTCCCATATGTCACTCGTGCTACAAAATACAGCATACACCAAATAGCTAAAAATAAAATATCTACTTTTTATTGCCTCTGGTCAACCATACCCAATTACAAGCCAACGAGACGCTATTACAACTTTATCACAAACAACCAAAAAACAAAATGAAGAGAAAAGGAAAAACAACCCCTTTCGGGCTAGCACAAAGAAAGTTCTAAGTTTTGGTTGTTTATTCAAGTTCACCACACGATGATTCCTCTAAAGGCTAACCACGTCATGGGCACTTTCACCGTGTTAGCTTATGCTCGACGATGTTCAACAACGCATCGTGAAGGAGAACTTCTTCCTACTCCTGCCAATACATGGACGCAAATGGCATCATGAGGGAGAAATCATGCCTCCCATTAACTGCTCCCTCAACTGTAGATCAGCATGAAGGGGCAACCCCATTTCCCAAGTCCTCCCATTTTGAGACTTCCAACGATGGGCACCCCCCATTTTTTCAAGATCGCTAACAATAGCTCTTATCCACCTTGACAGATTCTCCAATGATGGGCAACCCGAATTAGCTGATCGTGATGAGTGACCCCAACCCCTCTCTGCTCAGGCGTAACCCTTATGAGACAGATTCCACAAATTGAATTTCCGTCCCAATGATAGGCAAACCTCATTATTTGCACTACTTGGGGCAACCTCCCCCTATTTAGGCTTTAAGATTGGGCTACCTTCCCAATGAAGTCAGAAACAGTAAAGATTTCTGACATTCCAACGCATTTCCAGCTTATTTGGACAAGACAATGCAGCCCTTTGACAAGGTTGCTTACCTCAGAGATACTTGACCAGATCAGACAAGGCAACCGAGGCTTTACTGAAAAGAGACCACTCACGGGTTGAAGAGATTCTTGACTCTCAGACATACTTGCTCACCAAAACGCTGCAACCCAATAAGGCTTTGTTTTGAAGCCTTCACGTGAAGGCTGCAACTCACGATTTGAATTGTCATGTTAATGTTAATGAAGCTTTCACATGAAATACTTCATGTTGGCTAGTCTGAGCATCCCACGTGAATAATATTGACATAACTAGAATGTGTCAACTAGAGCTCAAAACAATATTGCTTATATAATGTTATGATTACACAGGTAATGCCAAACCATACATTCAAATATAACAAAGCAAAAAGTCAAGGGTGGGTCATCATCGAGTCGTTTGGTTCCAAGTGCCAACATGGATGATTTCTAAAGCTCTCCAACAACGATAGGTTCAGTCGCTACATACATGGACCCAATCAGTAACAAATGATATAACTGAAAGCGTACCTTTCTTAATAAACATATTCTAATGTACGATACGATGGGTCCGATCAACTACATCTTCATCGACGATGCATCATTACAACCATACCACGAGGTGACCATCGACGAAAACAATTTGTCATGGTAAGCCTTATTTGATAAACGTTGTGAACAAGAGGTGTATTGCAGATGACATGATCTTTGGGTCCCTAGTTGCTTGCAGAAAATAATATAATTTGCTCAAGCAACGACAAGCTCTCGTAATGCCCAACAACAAGCTCTTATAAAGCAACAAAACATAATTTTTAGGCCATCTTCACTGCCAATGCCCAAATAATACTAAACAACAGAAGGTAGACCTTATCAAAAAAAAATAAAAAATTCAAAAGAAGGCACACAAAACCAACCTTTCCTAGTAATAATCAAGTTTAAAATATAGCATTGCACAAGCTCCTACCTAATGTACACAACCCAAAGCTAAATCAAGGAAAAAACCAAAGCTATACATACATGCATATATATATATATATATATATGTAACAACCATCTTACCTCCACAATGAATACTAGTATCACCAGAGGACCCATGGCGGCCGAGTTGTATCCAATGTAGTACGAGGGAGATAAACGTAATAAACCCTTGCCTCCCTAGCCTTCACAAGCCCCAAGCCCTAGCCTCCACAATGTAGCCTTCAATGTTCACCGAAATGAGCGAGGGAGGGTATACTAATGACAGATCCAAGGAGAGAGAGAGAGAGAGAGATTTCAAAGTGAAAGTGAGTGAGCGTGAGAGAAAAGAGACTAAGAGCGATAAAGAGAAGAGATTGAGAGCGAGATAGAAGAGAGACTGGAATGAGAGATCGGTGTGGTTTGATAAAATCCCATAAAAAAACACATTTAGAAAAGTTTTAAGAGAAAACGCTATTTAGAAAGACGTTTTTGAAATACGCTTAAAAAGCGGTTACACACTATTGTATTTTGCTATTTTTGCTTGAGTTATTACAAGAAAAATACACCTTATTTAGCTCCATTTCGAATAGCGTTTTCACTAAAAGTGCCATTTTAAATAGCTTTGAATTTGGATTTCTAAATTAAATTGAATCAATACCCAAAATAAGAATAAACTCCAAAAATGACTTGTGTGACGGATATGAGCCTACACAAGAGGGGCTGTTCTTATGCAGGACTAAACTGTCATGCGGTTGTAACCTATACATTATACAACAACTAGGTTTGAAATTGAAAGCCTTTTATTTTTTTTCCTTTTTCTTTTAAAATCGATAGACAACAAAACTGCACAGGTAGGGCAGTTGGTCCTCACCAGTCTCCAACTGTCTATGAATCAAGAATTTGGTTACGAAAAATAAAAGGAAAACAAAAAGATAAAAAAAACAGAAATATTTATATTTTTGTTATTTTTTTCATATTTTTCTTTTTCTTTATTTATTTTTTAGATAAATATGAATTTCAAACACAACATAAATATGAACAGCATTCAGGACTCAAGAAACAGAGTCGTCCTTGGAGGCTCCCAGCAGCTACAAGTTGCAAGTTGTGACCTGAACCTGTGCAGCAGCCCACAAGCTTTGATCCAGAGCTTCAGCCAGGATGCCATAGTACTTGTCTGCCACGATGACTTCCATTCTGTGCTGTCAAAACCTCAATTTTAAATCGTTGTAGTGATTTTGTTGAGAATATAGAAGTAATAAGATTTAAAACAAAACTTTATCGAGTTACAGTCACAGATTTTACTCGCTACGAAATCTCCCAGATCGAAAAAATGGGCAGCAGAGTCTTTTATTTGGCTCAAATCAAGAGTGGACAAGTGTACGTTTCACATAGTAAAAAACTAACACTGGGATATGTCAGTATCAAAGCCAAGATATAGAAATAACTAGAAACTATGAATCAATTTCACCATAATTATATATGTTGCTTCCTGCTGGCTGCTGCATATATAGGGGTTGGGACAGTGAGATATTGAAAAAGAGAAGTGGTTGTGAGTGCAACCAGAATCGATTTCCACAATGTCACATTGACAGAGACTCACAGCTTTGGTAGGTTTCAGAGAAAATAAAAGAACCCAATAGAGCAACAGATCAACTCAGAATTCTAATATGCCACCAGCATCCAATTCAAATTGGATGGATTTGAATGTATCAAGTAGGCTATTTGAAAAATAGATCTTTCAAAATGCACATTTACAGCAAATTATATGCATATAAATTTGTTTGTACAACTACAATATACAGTGTAAGCACATAAATTAATCCTATTCAGGTGCTTTGGGATACCAGATTTGACCCCCCGAAAAAAAGAAAAAAGAAAAAAAAAAAAAAACTACATATGGTGCTGTTTTCAGATCACTACTTTCTTTTCATTACTTCTATGGATGAACCCTTTAAGATGGTGAATGAATTAAATTATCTCAATTGCCTATTACAAGAACAATCATCCAATTGATGTTGAGATTCACCGATTACTACTGTAACTTCCCTTCCCCTCCCATCTCCGTTCATCTTTATATGCTTATCTCTGACTTTTTGTATAATGTTTGTATCACTATGAATGTATATATTTGTGCTTTATTCTTTAGTTCTACAACAGAGAGTTCCAACTGAGGATTCCGGCTCAGTATTACACCTGCAAGGTTTTTATATTTATCCATTTCAGAAGTTTCCTTACAATTTCGAAATGTATACTAGTCAAAATCCAAATGGATGCCACGTTAGCCCACCAACTCAGCCGGTGGGAAATTACGTGAATAAATCCGTGATCTGCAGCACGGCTCCATAAAAAACGCTTTCAACAATCCAAGAGCAAGGACGAAGGCCAAGTACACCAACATTAATACATACGTACTGTTGCGAGAGGTTATATATACATTTCAGTCAAAATATTCATATATGACAGCTGCTTCCGGTTATACATAAGAGGTCAAAGAAAACTTAATGTTACAAAACAGTACATGTTTTGTACAGCCACCCGGCAGAATACTTGAATGACGAACAGGCCGGCCATGCTGGTGCGAACAACAGAGAAAACAAAGGAAGAAGTAGAGCCAATGTATTCTTCCCCACAGATAAACACTAACTCATCTCTAATCTGCAACACAAAAACACTAGCAAATTCATGGGTAAGAACAAAAGAACAATGATTTACCATAAACTAATGGGTTAGGATTAAAATAACCCAGGACTATATAATCATCTTTGTTGTCACGGCATGCAAAGTACTACCCACCTATTATAATCCAATTCCTTTAAAATAATGCCATGGACGCTATCAAAATTTCATTAACTAATCTCCATCACCATTACAACAAAAATATCGATCACCAATCAACGTCCAAACGCGGCCTTATGTTTCTGTACATTAATATGAGCTGTGAGTTTGAGTAACTCAGAGCAATTCTGCTTAGTTATGGGTGTGAAAGCCAGTAAGTTGAGCAAGATTATAGGCCTTCCCGTAGTGAAGTGCTTAATATCTCCTCCTCTGACCCCCAAGGGCTATATACCTATCTCGGTCGGCATGGAGAATGAAACCAAGCGGTTTATGGTTCCCGCTAGGGCGCTGGGCGATGCAGATTTCTTGGAGCTTCTGTGCAGATCAGCTGAGGAATACGGCTTCCATAACGAAGGCATTCTCAGGATTCCATACGAAGCAAAAGCCTTTGAGGAACTGATGATTAAAAGGTCCAAGCAAAAGATTTTAAGGGTAAGGCCAACCACCCAGTCGTAGGATATTCCCAGTACTTAATTGGTGTTTGTGTAAATACAAACGACCCAAGTGTTTCTAAATTCGTTTACTTAGACATCTCCATAATTATTGTTTTTAATATTTTGTTGCAAGTTCAGTGATTTAAGTTCGGGGGTGAGTATGACCAATGTTGTAGAACACTAATCTTGTTTTACAAATGCGCCCAAAAGCTCTCCAGATCGAAAAAGAAGTGTAAAGAAAGATTATGTGCAATTAGAAGTTAATATGATTAAACATTTTTAAGGAGTCTGGTCTATATTAATGAAATTAAAAATCATTAGAAAATAATTGAAATAAATACCATTTGGGTACATATATATATATATATATATAACCCTTAGTTGGAGTTGATCTACTTATAATGTGCTCCTCCAATCCAGTAGTTACGAGAGTCCACTCTACAATTTTTTATGATCAGTTTAAATGGAAGGGCTTGAAGGAAAGGAAAACAGGAAAGGGATGCCATTTTATGCGAAAGAGAATAGAATCATTGAAGTGATTTTCTCCTCTGCTGTTGAAAATAATAAACGACTTAAAAAGAATCCTTCTTCTTGTCTTTATTTTCTACTTGGTGCCAAACAGTCGGAGAAAACTGTGTCCTTAAGTTTCTTTCTTACATTTCCTTTCTCTCCTCAGTAACTCCTTTACTTCTTTCCCTCCTAAAGCACACTGAAAATGAAATCAAGCATATCTGGGAGGAGTAAATGCTCAGTTCAGGTTCTGATTCAAGTTCAAACTGTTTAACCGGCTTAAGCAATTTGTATGCAGGCCAACTGGAAACAGTATGAGATGCACAAGAAGTATGAGTAAGAGTGCTTTGGAGTTTCCCAAATAAGGCTGCTTAGATCACAATTGGTTGTCAATTTTGAATAGTGACGATAACATGGGTTGGGACTTGGGAGTGGAATTGGGTTCCCAGTTTCCATTCAAGTCTCCGACTCTCCAAAATCACAACCTGTCCCTTTTCTTTGACAATTGGGAGACCAGCTTTGATATCCAGTGGACCAAAGCCCCAACTTGCAATTCCCTTGCAAGATTTCATGTGATTTGGACTAGAGGTAAAATGGTTAAAAATCGCGAAAATTAACAATGATTTTGTAAGAATATTTTTGTTATTTTAATTCTCTAAAATGGAACATTGAATATATGATTTTGCCCTTTTATGTCAACATAAAGGATTGTCCTTCGTAGGGGAATTTTTTTAATTTCATCTAATTTGTCACGATTTCATCTATTTTATAAATAAATTTAAATCATAAGGGGTATGTGTTCACTTTTAAACTATATAAATTATCTCTTTTTTTTTTTCTCAAATTACAATAGTAAAGTGTAATTACTCTTTTTGTTTGAAACTTCAAAGCAATTTGGCAATTTCCATCCAAACAAATTCCATGAGAGGAAGTGAATATGCTGGCGCGGCCCATTGAAACCTAAATCCAGATCTTAGCTCACTCTCATATATGGTGGTCTAGTTGTTCCTTGTTGGTACTTTAAAGTAGTATTCACAGTTGTCTTTGTATCACTACCAATTTTTGTTTCGAATAAAGCCGAGATTCCTGATACATCTGCCTCGTTTGATATGATTTTGTTTTTCAAAGAGGTTTCTTTTGACTTCTAAAACATATTCACTAAAGATGAAAAAATAACTCTTTTAGAAAAAGCCAAAATGCCCCAAAAACAAAAATCTTTCCAAAACAGAAATGGAGATCTACATAGTGCACTCACACGCACATGTGTACATACTAAATGGCTCAGCAAAAGTATAAATATATTTATACATACCATATGTGAGTGTATGCATGATCACCACATAGTAATACTAGCAGTGAATTTGCACGGAATAAAAATAATATATAATAAATATAAATTTTTTATGAAAAATAAATTATCAATTGTATACACTAATAATATGATTACACTAAATTATAATAGTCAATATAGTATTAAAATAAAGTATTAAAAGTTTACTGTAATAAAATAAAAAACACCTTAGCTGCCATTAAGAAACTGAATTTTAATGTGAACGTTCTAATTTTTTTTTATGTTAAAATATTGCTCAAGAACTACATTAATCAATTGTATAAGTTACACATTACAAATTATTTATTTAATTAAGTACCTTTAATAGTGCATATATAACTACTTAAAAAAGAATTGGAATTTTTTAGTGAGAGAGATTTGATTTACCTAGATTACTTGAGTATTAGTAAATATTTTAATAATTATGAATAGAAGGCAAAAAAAATTATATTTCATGGTTAAAATGAGATATGTAATATTATTATTTAAGAATTCAAAAAATTTAGTCAGCAACCAATTGCTTAATATATAGTATAGATAGATTTATCCTTTAAAAAAAATAAAAGGAATTTGAATAGGAAGTTCCACAATTTTTAATTAAACAAAGGACTTTCTAAAATTATAAGGGAAGAACTTAAGAAAATCTAAAATAAGAATTATAATATTTTGCATTTTATGCAAAACATTTCAAAATAACATGAGATTTTAGTAAAGGTTCATTAATCATTAAACAAAAAGTAAAAGTTTCTTTATTTTATAGTTTAACCTATACTATTATGACACATGTAATATTAGTAATTCAAAATTTTAAAAAATAAAGAAAATTAGATTAGGTCTTTCAACATCACAGCCCCAACAACGTATTATTATAGTATAGATAGATAGCTATAAATACACATTATGTTAATTTGAATAACATAAAAAAAATATGTCAACGTTTAGTATCAAAATGATAAGAGTTTAGTAAATATATTATAGTTTGAATTTTGAAAAATATTTTAAGGAAGATTTTAGGAAAGGATGATAAAATTATATTTTTTAATCAATCAAACTCTAACAATGTTATTTTAATATTAACAAAAATTTAATTTTTAGAAAGTTTAAGGGAGTGACTGCCACACACCATAACCCGGCCTATACGGATTTAGGGTACATGACCGACCAGTAGCAAGACTACCCAAGATCGCATTACATTAAACCGGTTGATCACCTGTGCATAATCATTTAAAATTATGCATAATTGCGAAAAATAGAACTTTTGATAACTTGAAAACATAATCCGTGTCATAAATGGTAGATCTGTGCCTAATCCAAAACATAATATACATAAGGACCTAATCAAGGTCCACAAAAGTTATAGCAATATATATATCATTACAAAACATTAGGTCCAGCCCTCAAACATTATACAAAACATAGGCCCGTGGGCCGTAGCTCAAATCCACATATGGCCTCGCTCTAGGGCCTCCCGGATTGGCTACCTGAAAATCATTTGAGAAAACGTAAGCTAATGCTTAGTGAATAACAATGATGCATAAGCCAGAAAATATCATGGACTAGCATTTATATCCAACGTACAAGGATAGATAATCATTTATGCATGAGCAATGAGCTTTTGAACTTTTAAAGCGTAGACTTAGAACTCATAGGTAACGTAATCATCATTTGAAACGTTTTAACATTTCAAAACATAGTATCATAAGAAGAGATGCAACATAACATTATTCTTGAGATAACATTTCATATCTTGTCGTAAAACATGTGAACATATCATAGTTCTCAGTTCAAAACATAAGTATGCTACAACTCGACATATGAGCTAAGCTCCACAGTAACCATGTAGGTCACGCTAAGGCTCTTTAGGCCAGGGATGTCTCCCAACATAGATAGTTTATTTCCTGTCCCCTATCGTAGGACTAGATAGTTTATTTCCCGTCCCTTATCTTAGGACTATCGGGCTAGATTAAAGTCTCGCCACGAGAAGACCCGAGTTGGCACCATACATTGGAAACTTAGCATCTCTTTCGTTTAAACATTATAGTCCATGATTTTCATTCATAACATAAGTATAACTTGCATGCATTTTAAGGTATGACATTTATACTTGAACATAAATATTGATGCATTGAAAATATATGAAAAACGCTGCATGATATGTAGGTGAATTTAAAACATTTGGAAATTAATAGAGTTTTACTCATGACATATCGTTACTCACCTCTCTTCGATAGGATGGGTGGTAGACAAGGTGTTCCTACACAAAATACACATAGAAGTATGGAAATATCAATACAAGACTCCAAGGCAAAGCAACAACGTAAAACGAGAACATAAGGTTGAGGTTTGAACATGAAAGTCGAAACATCGACTCCGTTATCCCGTCCCAATCACCTCTCAAGGAAGATTTCGCACTCTAGCTTAGTTCCATTTGAAAATAGGCTTAAAGGGCTTTAATTTGATAGTTCATAGGCTAAAAACACATTTCGGATGAAGAAGTTAAGCCCCATAGAAAATGGATTAAAATTTTGGAAGAAGAATGTTACTGGCAGAATTTTGAGTCAATTTTAAAATTCAATATCTCCCAAACCACAAGGAATTAAAGTACAAATTTATATGGATACAAAGATCTATGAGTCTACTGTCCAATGCTTCCAACGGTGCATCAATCCAAGTTTTCTAGAGAAAGTTATGCCCATTTTACAAAATAGTTTCTGAGTTGAAAAGTGAAACCGGGGCTGGACGAAGGTGTCGGCTCCAGAAACAAAGGAGTCGCCTCCTGAGCTGAAGAAACAAATCTGGGAGTTATCTGGGCAAAAGTGTCGCCTCCGAAGACTAAAGAGTCGCCTCCTGAGCTGAAGAAACAAATCTGGGAGTTCAATGGGACAAAAGTGTCAGTTCCAAAAATAAAGAGTCGCCTCCCAAGCTAAACAAATAAATTTGGGAGTTCACTGGGAAAATGAGTCGCCTCTAAAAACTGAGGAGTCTACTCCAAAGCTAAATATCCAGATTTTTACCCGAAAATCTCCAAATCTCACTCAAATCAAAACCAAACTCCATCAAAACTCTCACAAACTCTTCCAATGCTTCTATGGTCCAAAGATTGACCCATGTAAACCCCAATAACTCAAAATCAAACACTTTAAACAAGAAAAACGAAGGGATCTAGGGTTTTAGGAATTCAAGCCCTAACTTGCATAAGTTGGGGATTTCACATCCCAAACCCTCAAATTTTTCAATAGGGCTTTCAACACTCTAAACTTAGCTAATTTGGGACTCAAAAAAGTCACTCACAACAAAACAACAACACACCACACAAAGATAGATACATACACATATACCATTGGAGAAGAAAATGGAACTTTACCTTTCTTCAAGCTTGGTTAAATCTTCTATTGCTTCAAGCTCTGCCTCAAGCTTCTTTCTCCTCTTTCTCTTCTCCTCTTCTCCCTCTCTTCCTTCTCAATCAGCTGAACATAAGTGACTTGTGTGTGCACTTATGTGTATAAAAGATGTTACACATGGGAATAATCTCATGTGTCTCACCCAAAGGTTTAAGTTACAACATAAGCTCTCATTGGTCAGTTTTGGCCCAAAAGAAGAAATAACTAACATCAAACATTATATATACTAAAAATTCTCATTAATAGAAATAAATAGAGATTCGGGATATCACAGTGACTTTAGGAAATATATAATATGAATCTACAAAGTATATATAATTCTATTGGTGAGAGTTTTTAGACTAACCAGTTAAATTGCAACATGTAATATTTCAATATGACAAAAAATAAAAAATTTGTAAAAATTAAATTGGGAGTTTAAGGCTCAAAGACCTCTTAACTTATTACTATAATATATAGGATAAATATAGATGAGAAAGTGAAGCTGGGTAATTCACACAAAGAATTTTGTACAAGCGGTGATCTTTGAAAGGCAGTAGATTTATAGTCTTACACCTAGCACAGTTCTGTATTAGTGAGTTGAAGACAATTATGAAACTATAAAAATGTGGCAGCTTCAAATTTGAGGATTTGGTTTGGGCATTGCTTTTTTATAATATTATAGATATATCAATAGAATTAAATTAAGCTTAATTTCCTATAATATAGAGAAATTATAACCCCAGTCACTCAAGGGGCCAAAAAATACAAAAAAATGCAACAACCACAATACAGCCAATCATTTGAGAAGTTTTGTTTCAAGAAGTCAATTTATCACAATCTATCTGAGGCTCTGATTGGAAAAGCATTAACAAAGCTTGTGTAACAAAAGCATCTGCAACTACCCAATCATTTGCAGCTTAATTAAATTATTGATTAACACAGTAAAGCTTATTATAACACCAAATATATTATAATATGAGTTCAAAACTTTGTCAGATGTATCTTCTCCCAACTACTTCTTGAATTCCGCCAAACGCCAGTGCTCCTATTCCCATCAACTTCCAGCTAGCTGTTGGCATTTTGGATTTTTTTGGTGCCAAAAGTTTCATTCGCATGAATTCTTAGGCACTTTTCTTTCCTAACTCCAACAACAACAACAGTGGCACCCGAAATCTAGTTCATGTGCTGCAAATTAATTTTCCTTTGGTTTTCTATGCTTGTTTCTAACGTAATTTAGAAGTAACAGATCATTGATTCACTAATCTTGAAATCTACTAGAGAATAAAACAAAATAAGAAAATTCATACCCATGGCCATTTTCTCTCTGCAATGCATTTCATGAAATTTTCGAAAAAAATCCTTTTTCCATTCAAGAAAAATAATGAACAAACCCAAGAATAAACGGGATTACGGATCATCAATTTGAACATCAGCTAATCTCTGACACATTAATTTATATCACCCACTAGGATCAGTAACTATAGAATTCAATAAGGTCGTCCATGGAATCCAAATGTGAGTCAGCCTTCTCCAACATCCAAAGCAAATGATCAAACAGCACTACCTCGCATGCAACGCTAACTCCGTCGGAGCCGTTAGATTCATTGACCAGAACTTGGAAGAGAGGGTGGCCAATGACTTCCGAGCTGACTAGGTACCGCCGGCGAGACTTCCCGACGTACACAGGATGGAGTTTTCCGGTGGCAGAGTCTTCTTTAGCGGCTATGAAACCGCTGATGGTACGGTTCAGCTTGGTTAAGGAAGGCCATTTCTTCATTGCAGACTTGAGCTTCGTTAGCTTTGCACCCTTCATTACCTCTGCTTCTGTTTTGAATGCCTATATATATGTGTGTGTGTGTGTGTGTGTGTGTGTAGAGAGAGAGAGAGAGATTTGAGGATGGAGAAAGAGGAAGCGAGGGCTCGTATATAAACCAGGGGGAATGCGAGGGAGGGGGCACGGATGGGAGGGGCAAATTTGTGAAGGCAAGGGTGAAAGTGCGGGACCCACTATTCGAAACCAGCAGGATATTTTCTGGGGAAAAACCAGCTGTGTCTTGTTTGGCATTCTGTTGGGCGTCCAGAACCATCGTCGTCTTCTACGTATTGACGTAAATGCCCCTGCCCAACCTAGTGGGTTCTTTTCACCAGGGTACGTCTCTTGTTTTTTCTTTTTTTAAATTTTGTTTATGGTTTATAGCCATAACGAACCATGAACCAAACCCATCTCTAATTCATAATTAGATTGAGAGAAGTAATTATGAGAAGTGCTAACTTTTTTTTTTTTTTGGACAATTTGTAAGAAATAAGTTGGCATGCCTCATTTTCTTATATACTTTTGTTTAGTGACAGAATTTTCCATATAAATCTCGTCACTCTATATTAAACATGAGTTGCAAGGTTCAAACTGAATTTGAGACAGGAGGAGCTTGGGAGGATAGATGTCAAACCATAGCTAATTTATTTTCAAAAACAAATACTAAACAAAAAAATCAAATAAAAGAAAAAAAGAAAGAAGAGAAAAGAAAAACGTAACAGCTGTCTTCCTTAATCAAATATTGATGGATTATGTACGCTGTCTTCCTTAATCAAATATTGATGGATTATATATATAAACGAGAGCAACTTTACCATTGCCCATAAAAATTAATAAATTCTTTATAGAGGCATGTGGCTTGGCCTAATCTTGAATAGAAGTAGCCTCCGCTTGCTTTAAACTTTTAAGCATAAAAAAATAATACTAATTATTAAAATATTTGGTATGCCACACTAACTTTGAGCTATTTTTAAGATGGAATCTATATGTCTTTGTTAGTGAGCCTAAGTTATTTTGTGTTCTTCTCCATGAGAAGATGAAGAACAAGCATCTACTTGCTCAAATTCATAGAGGTTTGAATGAGTTCACGACCTCCAAAGTAAGTATCATGAATATGGTTATTGGGTGGAATTAAAAGTTTTTCCCACATTGATTGTCTATGGAAAAATTGATGGGTATACAAAGCCTAAGTTTGGAGAAGAGTTTGGGCCCTAAAGGGCACCCCACTTTTGTAAAAGGGGTAGGATCTATGAAACCCATGGATTGAACCAGTACTCCACACATACACGCACACCGTTGCCGGCTCAGGTCAGGTCTGGTGTAATTTAATAATATTAAATAGGCTTGGGCTGATTTAGTATTTAATTTTTGGATGCAATTCGACCTAGTGATTTGAACCAGAAGTATTTGAACATGGTGAGAACCGAACCGAACCGAACCGAACCGAACCGATTCAGGTTTAAATTTAAATTCCAACGGTCGCGACCCTTTCTAAGACCGCATTTGGCTAGCACCGTTTTTGAAAGGGTGCGAATCTTTTTATATATAGAAAGATCCCCCTTCGAATTTAAGAACTGTTTTTATATATTTTGTTTCGTCTCTCTCTCTCTCTCTCTCTCTCTGAGAAAGTGTTGCGACACCGTCGAAGTACTGCCCAGATTCCGGCAAGATTCTGTCTATTTTTCAACGACTGTTCCAAACGACTTCCTGTATGACTATTCAAGATTCTGTTAGTTTTTTCTGATCGATTTCATATTCACTTTCAAACTTAAAAATTATGTACAAGTTTCTATTCAGGTTTTTTTATCCGGTTAATTCTATGTTTTACCAGTTCGTGTTTTTTGATTAATTTTTGTATATGCTCTGTGGTAAATTTCAATAGAAATTCAATCACTTTATTCTGTGTTTCTGTATTGAATTTCAATGTTAAAATTCTACAGAATTACAGTATTTTTCTAGCGTGAAAAATACTGTCTTTTGTTATCATATCATATTGATTTTGTCAGAAACGGTGTAGATTTTTTGTATAAAATTTATTGTCATAATTCTGCTTTGAATTAGACATAAATTTTCTTCTATTTTGCTTCATACATATTGCATTCATACTGTACATTAAGAGAGTAGAATATGACATTTGATTTGTCTGGACCTGAATATTGTAGTGCTATTTAATCAATGTCGTGATTATTTTATCCTGGAGATGAACACCCGTTAATCATATGAGCACCTATGTAGGGGAGAATCTGTCTTAAAGAAAGAGTGTGAAACACTCGACTTGATCAGCCTTACTTTACATAGTTTATTAAATTTTTATATATAAATTATCGAGTATGCCATGTTACATTATTTCATACACTTTATTAATATTACTAATTTCACTTTATTATATTGGAGATATTATATAGCATTTTTTCAACAATTTTAAGACAGATTATGTATTTTCTTGTACATTTTTTTCATATGTAGTAATACTGTGAAATTATGTGTGATTGTATGATGTTGAGTATAGAATTTTCATAATTATGTGTGAATTCAAATTTGACAGTGAAACTTGAGTTTTGTATTGCATAGCAATTGACATGACTCCTAATATTTTGATGAACTTAAATTGCATAATGGTTGTTAATTTGTTAAAGTTTTATTTCTGTTGCATTTTTAGCATGATAAGTTGTATAAGTACATCTTTAATGTATCTTAAATGCTACATGTTATTTGTCTTGCCATGCTTATGTGTTTTTGGTGAAAGCATGACTTTGTGATATAAGCCATTTTTATTGCTAGAGTTTTTAATTTCCTTTTAGAAATTAAAATGGTGTTATTCTATAATTTCTAACCTTAAGAATATAGGTATATGATACTTTGTGTGTTAGCAAATTTAATTGCTAGAGTCTTTAAATTCTTGTAAGAAATTAAATTTGTGTTATTCTACGATTTCTAATCATAAGAATTTTACCATGTGTTTGTAGTTCACATGAGGACGATGGACACTTAGGAAGAGGTGGGTCAGAACTGGTTTGATGAAGATGAATCAGAGAATCCTACACAATCAGCAAATCCTCTCGTGTTACACACAATGTATCATCTGAATGGCCCAGAGGACGTTGTTCTTCTTAGGCCAATAGCACTGCCTATTCCGCTAAGGCTGGTGATTAGACCGAATAAGGCAGGACCTAGTTGCTATTGGAACTATAACGGGAAGATTCGATACACCGCTTGCAAGAGTGTTCCATATCTCGCTTACTTTCAGAGGTTGAGGCTTTTAGTACAGCTCGAGGGTTCTTATGATGTGAACTCTCCTTATCAACCAAACACCCTCGAGCGTGCACGGAAGAGGATGCGTGATTCCGTGTTGATAGTGATTAAGAGTTCCTCTTCTGGAGGATCGTCTGGTCCTTACTAGTTTCTTGTTATGTTAATTTGTTTAGTATGATAACTTATTTCGTTGTTAATCTTGGAACACTTTTAGTGATCATATGTGTATCTATTTATATATATGTTTGTGATGGTAATGACATATCTAACTGTTATGTTAATTGTTATATGGTGATTGTATTTCATAGTGTTATTTGAAATATAATGAAATTAAGAAGGTATCACCGAAGAGCATACTTACAGTTATCCATGCACCTATTGGTACTGCCAGAAAAGTATACTTTAAGAACTCAACATATATATTATAATGTTCAAATGAGTTTGAGAATGAAGGTAGTCAACTAGTAAAAGGTATTGGACATGGTGATAATGTAATTTTAGTAGCTTGATGTCCAAATTTGTCTGTCTATAGACACCTAGTTGTTTCAGTAACTTGATTGTTGGCAAGATAAGATCCAACTCTTAATTGAGATGATATGTACTACTTTGTTAAATTTTGGATAATCCAAGAAATATAGGGGGAAACTGTGTTTTCTCTAACACGTGTTCTCATTAAGACACCCCACAGAACACTGTGTTAACACCGACAGAATTATATATCGGGTTATCCGTAATCTAAGTTATAAAATGGTGTGAGTGTTTATTCCACAGTCTGCTTGAACACAGTTATGCATGTGAATGCCTTGGTAGACGATAATCTGTCTGATATTCTAGAATCATCCGTGAGAGTTTTTTCTAAATCTAGAAGTGGGACATTCTTTTGGGAATGGACTTCTTTGTACTTTTGTTTTTCACTCTAAGAGTCTTAAAGACTTTATAAGTAAGCAAAAGATCCAAATTTTAAGTTTATGGTTGGAAGGACGAATAGTTCTAGATAAATAAAGGAAAGAGTAACTGATTCAAATGAATCTAACTTTCAAAGTCAGAGGTGAAGCCTCAAAGAGAAAAGGAACCAATTGCAGTCTCGATAACTTTAGTAAAGTGAAAAGATGTACGGAGTTTTGTTATACCTGAACCACAATAATAGTTTATATGGAGGTAAAACTAAATAAGGTAATAGACGATCTGCCTGATGGATCCAAAACCGAGGTTATCCAAATGGTTCAATGAGTAGAGTCTAGACTCAAATACTTAATAGATATGCAACGAGATTTAGTCTCAATAGTTGCGACTTCATAATATGAGTTTACAAAAGTGGCAAGGGTAAACATATCTTGATGTGAATAAAGTATTTTATTCAAACCCATGGTTAATCCATTGGAAGGTGATAGATTTGTGCTACAAATAAGCCTTGATCACATATACATTCAAAAGTACTAGAGATGGTACACTGTGAAAATTGGAGTTATGGATTAGAAGACGCTAAATCCATAAATGGATAAGTCTTATAAGAAGTGCAATAATTTCTTAGGAAATTCTCGCAATGGAAGTAAACAGCCAAATTTTGCAGAGGAATCAATAAGTAGGAAAGAAGTATCAAGTGACTTTTTAAACGTCTTAAGATATAGAGAGTTCCCGATAATAACAAAACACGATAAACATATCTGTTAAAGGTCATTACTTGCAGAAAGTAATATTTAATGATTATGATTTAATTAAAGGATATTGAGAGATCATCTTACTATTAGGCCTAGTA
The DNA here is from genome assembly GCA_033060915.1 of Euryodendron excelsum. NCBI lineage: Eukaryota > Viridiplantae > Streptophyta > Magnoliopsida > Ericales > Pentaphylacaceae > Euryodendron > Euryodendron excelsum. The sequence goes on from CM065384.1 coordinate 47,168,461, forward strand.
AGAGGTCGAAATTCATTCATCGAGAGAATTGGATATTGAAGCCTATTATCTTATAAGTTACCTTAATGGCAACCCAACCTAATTGACTGGAGATCCCAATATCTACGTTCAACGAAACAACTTAGTATAAAACAATGGAGAATTTTGTTCCACAATCTAATTCTATGGTGAAATATTGATTACGTGAAACATTGTTAGGATAAATTACAGCTTTTAATATAAAATGAGTATGGCAGAGTACTCATATTAATAAGTCTATATTTTTAATGATTCTTATTACTTGGCTACCAAGTGGAGTATGTATATCTGTTCACTCTATAAGAAATCACCTATATTAGCGTGAAGGGGCCATTTCTGTGAAAATTCTAAAGGTTTCAATTCTCTAAAGCACTCATGAATACCAAGGTGGTTCATGGACAAAACGAATACAACCGAAGAATCAAACTTGGATAGGGAAGAAAACCGTATGAGTACTGTTGTCTCGGTTTATACAAACAATATAACAATTCAAAACATCATGTTCACTGGTCAGCCAATAAACCCAATAGTTTTTTTACTAAGAAAGGTTCAAAGCCAAAAGCCACCTTTCTTGATGGGGTGACTTTCTGCTCTACTCTCTTTTTTACATTTGTGCATCTACATTTCTTTGTGCATTGTTTTTTGATAGCCAATCTTATTCATGTGGAGAATTGTTGGAATATTTGGTGTGACACATCAACTTTGAGTCATTTTTAAGGTGGGACCCACATGTCCTTGTTAGTGGGCCCAAGGTGTTTTGTGTTCTCCTCCATGAGGAGATGAAGAACAAACATTTACTTACTCAAATCCATGGAGGTTTGAATAACATAATGGTCTTCAAAGTAAGTACCATGAGTATGGTTATTGGGTGGAACTAAAGGCTTACCCCACATTGATTATTTATGAAAAAATTGATGAGTATATAAAACCTAGGTCTGGAGAAGGGTTTGGGACCCAGGGGCACCCCACTTTTGTGGAAGGGGAAGGACCTATGGAACCCATGGGTTGACCTAATATTCCACACACGCGCGCATATAACCACCGGTGCCTCCAACCCGTTCGGCCGGCTCAACTCGGGTTCGGGTACAGGTACAGGTGCGATTTAATAATATTAAATAGGCTTAGGCCAGTTTAGTATTTAATTTTTGAACTCGGTTGGACCCAGTAATTTGAACTAGAAGTGTGTGAATCGAGCGAGAACCGAACCGAATAGGTTAAGTTTAAATTTAAATTCCAACAATCACGACCTTTCCTAAGGGTACGTTTGGCTGACACCGTTTTCGAAAGGGTGCGGATCTTTCTATATATAGAAAGATCCCCCTCCGAATTTAAGAACTGTTTTTATATATTCTGTTTTGTGTCTCTCTCTCTCTCTCTCTCCTCGAGGAAGTGCTACGACGTCGGCCAAGTGCTGCTCAAATTTTGACAAGATTCTATCCATTTTCCGGCGACTGTTCTAGACAACTTTCTGACTGTTTAATTAGTCTTTTTTGATTGATTTCATCTTCACTTTTGGACCTAGAAATTCTGTACGAGTTTCTATTCAAGTTTTTCTATCCAGTTAATTCTATGTTTTATCAGTTCATGTTTTCAAATTAATTTCTATATATGTTGTGTGGTGAACTTCAGTGAAAAGTTAACCATTTTATTCTGTGTTTTTGTATTAAATTTTAGTGTTGAAATTCTATAGAATTACAGTATTTTTTCAGCGTGAAAAATATTGTCTTTTATTATCATGCCATATTAATTTTATCAAAAACGGTGTAAGTTTTTGTATGAAATTTATTGTCATAATTCTGTGTTGAATTAAATAAAAAATTTCTTCTGTTTTCCTTCATACATATTGCATTCATACTATACATTGAGAGAATAGAATCTGACATTTGATTTCACTGGACCTGAATATTGTAGTGCCACTTAGTCAGTATCGTAATCATTTAAGAATGGAGATGAACACCCGTTAATCTCATGAGCACCAGTGTGGGAGGCAAATCTATCTTAAAGAAATAGTATGAAACACTCGATTTAATCAGCCTTTCTTTGCATATTTTATTATATTTTCACATATAAATTATCGAGTATGCCATATCACATTATACAATATTTTTTTAACAATCACAACAACAATAACAACAACAATAATAATAATAATAATAGTAATAGTAATAATAACCGCTATGAAAACGAAGCTTTTGATTCAAAATTATTGTTATTTATTCTAATTGCCACCTTCGTGACACTGGTTTTGGTTAGGAGTCAGAGCTTTTCGCCTGTGATAATAACCGCATAATTGTGCAGACCCATTACTACCATGATCCGTGCCCCCTCCATTTGGGGATTTTGTTCTCTCACATTCCATTCACTAAGAAAAATTTATATTATAACCAACGCTACTAAAATGATGTACAGTGATAATACACATTCACATTAGTATTTTCGAAAGAGTAGTGATAATATACGTACAAAAAAAATGTATATAATAATATGATTGAAGTGTGAGCTTATCATTTTGAAACAAAAAACAAATAAGATGCTTTTTAATTTTTTTAATTACAAAATTATAAGACTTCATATAAAAAATTTCAAAAAAATAGCAATTTAAAGCCTGAGCTAGTTATAATATAAAAAAACTAGATGTGGTAGTTAGTTTGAAAAAGTGAGAAAAAAATAAAAAATAATTAATAAGTGACTATAAAATTTAAATAAATATTTTACTATTTTATTCTAATCAATCAAATAAAATATGTATAACATTAATAATTTATTTATTTTTTTTAAAGACATCTTGTAATTTATTAATTTTTTTAGAGACGTCTTGGTCGGGTAGAATGATACTTTTTTAATTCGGAGCTTCACCTACAATAGTATTGATGTGACGACACGTATACACATGTCAAATGATTAAACTATTCAACCGTTCATGTATAATCGTCAAGGTCCAGATACGTGGACGCAGCGGAGTAAATCAAGTTTGGGCGATGCGTCACAGCCTCACAGGCTGTCTGGGCAATGCTCGACTTTTCTAGACGCTTCTGGCGCACAAAGAGTACTTTAGAAGTTTCCCATCTCGAACTTTCCCACGTTGCCTTTTTCAGTCCCAAAATTTTCTCTCTCGTTTCTTACGAATCAAACAGCTCTTCCAGAATACCGGTTACGTCCCAACTGCGAATTAGTTCTTCGCACAGCACAACTTTCTCTCGCTTTCTCGGCACCAATTAATTTGCCTTTGAGAGGTACGTACATGTAGCCAACTGGGTATTAATTTTTTTAATAATTATAAATAATACCATAGTAAAAGAAGCGAAATTAAAAAGATAAAGAAAATAGCCCTGTTGGAATTATCATGCTCTGTCTAGTATCGATAAATTTTAAGGGAAATAACTAGGGGATCTCTCTAATGCCATATTTTCTTGTATTTTCCTGGTGTTTTCCCGGGAAGCAAGGGTTGGTTGGGGTTTCTCCCCTGAATTTTAGGTTTTTGTAAAGGGAAACACAAAGGCTTCTTTTGAAACATATATGTTTCATTTTCTGTATTTGAGTCTTGAATTCAGTTAATTTGGGATTCCTATTGCGTGGATTGTTTATATTCTGTAATGATTCTTATAGTTCTATTTGTTTAGCACTACGACAGTACTTTCCTGCTCTGAATAGCAGAAATTGAAACGATACTTGTTCTTCTAAAAGCTGGAAAAGGGCTTATGAGAAACTGAAAAACCGAAGTCTATTTTATGCAGAGTCTGCTTGGTTTCCGGAACTCGGAAGGAGATGAGCGCTGCAGATTCGAGTGTTTTCGATTTGGCTACCGCCACAGTGAACCACCTCCTCAATAATTTCCCTGAGAGTATGGAGAAGTTCACGTTCCCTTCGCGGTCAAACGAGACCCATGAGAATAAGGGAGTGTCGTCGGGCATCCCGGCTGACATTTTGGACAATCCCAAAGAGTACATCTTCTACATGGATGTCCCTGGCTTATCCAAGTCTGACATTCAGGTAGGCTTTGGCCCTCCCTTCCCTATTATTCAGCATTCCCAACTAGTTATGCATTCACATTGCAACTCTTCACTAGCATTGTAGTTTTGTCTTGGTTTTATGTTTAGACCTTCTCTTTTATGTGCGCTAGTTTTGTTCTCATGATGGAGGCTTTGTTATGAGCCAGTCTTAAATTGTCTGCTGTTTTGGCTCGTGCTTTGAATTGGGAAGTGTTTGCTGATGTGCGGGTATTTTACAGAAGGTGCTCTTGTCTATTGGGGGTGTATTTAAATCTTTAGGGTCCATAGGTGTCTTAGCTAACTTTGACTTCTTGATGGTGAATTTTGTGTTGAACTCTTTTGTATCATTGAATGTCAGGTCACTGTCGAAGAGGAGAACACTTTGGTGATTCGGAGCAACGGGAAAAGGAAGCGCGAAGATGTTGAGGAGGAAGGCTGCAAATACATCAGGCTCGAGAGGAGGCCACCCCAAAACTTGCTGAGGAAATTCCGCCTGCCTGAGAATTGCAATGCGTCTGCCATCACAGCCAAATGCGAGAATGGTGTGTTGACGGTGGTCGTTGAGAAGCTGCCTCCACCACCCAAGCCCAAGACTGTTGAAGTTACCATAGCCTAACAGCAAAAAAAGAAAAGTTGTAGGGATCCTGTCCTTAGTTCGATGCTGTTTAGTTTATGGAATCGACGTGGTATTGAAAGATTTGTTTTGCACCTTCAAAAGTTGCTAGCTAGTTGAAATGTAATAGCTATGAGTTTTTTATGTTGTATGTAGTGTGGACTCCACAACTCGAATGGATCGTATCCTATCATCACGTGTGTGTAGATTTGTATATTTGATTGCTTTATCAATGTCTGCATGTGCCTCTCCTTGCTTCCGCTGTGAGCATTTGTAAATAACTAAGAGTGGTGCTACATAGCACGGCAAAGCTCACAGCCTATTCTCACCGGTTGATGTGGCTTTGTCTATGTGGCATTTGTTTTTCGGCAATAATTCATGACAAGTATGGAATGTAGAGAGAAAATCTGAAAGGAAACAACACCTATCCAAAAACATATGTACGCTTATGTATATATACTATTCAAACAAAACCCAACACTCTTCTTCATCTGTCCCGCCCACCTCTCCCTCTCTCATCTGTGTTTGAGGGCTGTCGAGCACATCCACAACAGAGAAGGCTATAAATCAAGAAGTACCCATGAAGTATTGGGCACAGTCACTCCAAATTTATGATCAATCCATCACAAATGTTGAAAACCGAACTCTAAAGAGATAAAAGATGATAAATATTACAAACATATTATTTGTAGTGAAAAAAAAAATAGTACAAAAAACCAAGAGTTGGGTTTAGTTAGTAAGAGCAGAGAGGGAGAGATTACTGCTAAAAGAGTAAAAACGGCAACAGAGCCGGAGGAATCTTTGTTATGTTTTCTCTTTTTATTTTCATTTTAATTCTCTTTTATTCTTAATTTCAATAATTCTAATCCAAGCTGACGTAGTTGTTAATGACTGCCACGTTTGGTTTCCACCTCAGCCGGTGAGAATGCCTGCCGGTAAAAATTACCGTGCTCCATATCTTTTCTCAAATAACTATTGAGTTGTGAGTTCCTAGTTGAACTAGTGTTGGATTTGGATCAAGGAAAAGAAAACGAAAAAATAAGAGAAAAGAAAATAAAAATATTTTCTCTATTTTTTTTTCTTTTTTTTTTTTTGTTTTTGTCTTGATAAATTCAGTTTAAAACACACAGCATTGGAGAAATAAACGAGAAAAAAATAATGGACGAGAAAGTGCCATCAAGCGAATGGGCTTGATGTAAAACATTGCTTTATCTTTATAATAATTGAATACTACGTACAGATTCAGATAAAGGATACATCCAACGGATGGGCTAGTCTGGGTTTCATAGCTCTTTTCATCCATCTAGCACTGTTCGCCGTGTTGATTGAGTTCAGCTTCCACAGAGAGGGATCTGAATTCTTTGATTGTGAACATTAAATACCAACAACAATAAAAGTTGCTAATTTAATTCCCATTTAAATTGGGAAATTGATCCGGAGAAGCCAACAAAACATAGTGACAAATAGATAAACAATACAAGAAGTCCCAAGTCTTCTGTACCTTAATTCTATGCTTGTTTAGAGATAATACATTATACTATTCCCATGTCTCCCGGGCTCTCATAAATTAAACGGACAAAATTCTTTGGACATTATTATGTCCAAAACTACTTCCACGAATGGACTAAATTGTCAAAGTTTAGCTCAAGGAGGGACTAAATTCATTCGACATTATTATTGGACTTCTTTCTCTTCTTCTTTGACTTTGGAATTTTTCTTTCGCTGGACTTGTTTTTTGTCGGGGTCCTCTCATCGAACAGATGCTCATATTCTTCAAGACTTGCAAATGGGGAAGCTGCTGCGTGCCCCTTAGACTTTCGTTTCCTTTTTCTTTGGTCAAATACATCCTCTTCATCACTTCCATCAACAGCGTCTCCTATCTCAATATCAATATCATCATCATCATCATCCTCTCCCTCAGCAACATCCAATGGGACATCCATCTCTTCATCACTAACGTTACCAACCAAGTCTTCATCCTCTTCAATGGCAACTTGATCAAAATCATCATAATTGTAATCACCGTCTGTAGCTAAAGAAGGATTAGTAGAGTCCAACATGTTCTCAATCTCTTCATTGTCACTCTCATCGTCACCATCAACTGCAAATAACTCTTCAGCAGCCTCATCCTCTGCTGCTTTCTTCTTTTTCTTTTTCTTTGGCCTCTTTGATGAACTCATTTTGTTCATATAAAACTTGTGGAAGACAAGATCTTCAGGGGGTACATCCATCTCGGCCAATGACACAATCTCTGGCCCAATCAATTGGTTATTCATGTCAAGCTGAAGAGAGACAAAGAGAGACAGAAGAGATAGTCAGCAATTTCAAATGAATATGGCAGAATACCACTGATGACCTATTGAGGAAGTGCTACATCATTAAGACCTAAGGCTCAGGCATGTAGAAAAATCTTCTGCAAATGTCTCAAAATTGCTAGATTGACTTCTCCCAGCTAGTTGCTTCATTTTATTGAGTGTCATTAGACAAAACAGAAAGGTTCTATGAAAATGCTGGATCCGACAGAAGTGTTAGCTGGAGCAAATAGCATCATAAAGCTTCACACAGAAACAGAAAATCAGATGCAAGCTTCCACCATAAAATTGCTAAATAACCAACCTTTTTGGCAGGTTCAATCTGGGAACCACCATGCCATGTGTTCTGCTTTGGTTTCTTCTCCATGAACTTGTCCAGGAAAGCAGTGAGCGAAAGGTCGTTTAATGGGTTTCCGTTGTACACAATGTTGGCCCCAGAAAGAAGGGTTCTGGCCATGGTAGCAACTGATGGGTGTGCATGCGAAGCCAGTATCGTAAGCTCCCACCAGCTCACACAATCTGCATTGCTGTTGATATGTAAAACAGAAATTAACAAGACAGTTCAATGGAAATATAATGTTATGACAAGAAGAAAATTGAAGAAAGGCAGAACATGAGACAAAATTTGTGGATACAACTATTAGGCATTGTATAATAGAAACATAGAAGAAGGCTACTACCAATTGTGATCTCTCTCTCTCTCTCTCTCTCTGAGTACAAGTGCAAAATTTGTCTAACCCCTCTTGTGAGAACACAAGTCCCTCTCTCTCCCTTTCTCCCCTCCTCTTGGAGAAAACAATTGCCAATTTCATATATAGTCTTTTTCATTGTACAGCAATTTCATCAGGAAGAAAAAAAAGGAGGGGATTGATTTTGTTAAGTAAAGAGAGAGGAAATCGTGCAATCCCTTGAAACACACACATATTCAAATGCGATACTAAGAAAGTAAGAAAACGAAAGTACCAATAAGAAGGCTCCCTGTGCCGTGGGTTGTATCCTCCAGGCAATGAAGACCTCACGTTGGATACTTGAGGTTGCTGCCTAGTTTGCTCAGGCATTGTTTTGGTTTCCTTAACATCTTCTAAACCACCTCCAACAAGTAAGCCATCTGCTTCATCTGAAACATCACTTTCAGAGCCGGAAGTTGGAGAAACACCTTCATCTTGTGAGGAATCACTGTCAGTATTGGTGCTATCAGCAGTATGAACAGTTTCACTGGCATTATCTGGTTCATTTGATTTGGTGCTTATTTGATTTTCGGTTTCTTCTACAATATCTTCAAAATGCTCAAGATCTTCATCAACAGACTCATTCTGAAGCACCATGTGCCTGAATTTTAATTGTTATTGAGAATGGAAAACAGGAGAAGCTTTTGTCAGTCAAGACAAGATTAAACTTGGTGCATAGCATATTAACACTTCAAGCCACTGTTACCATAGAGGTGGCCTTGCTTTAAGGACTTCAGAGAGGAGGAAAAGACATCCACAGGCATACTGAGGTGGCTGCTGAAGGGCAACCTGTCAAAGATTATAGCCAGTCAGTATCCTGAACAGAAGGCAGAAGATGTTCAGATACCTTGTCTTCAGACTTGCAGATAACCTGGCAAATACTGGATCAATCATTGCCTCTATTTTCTTAAAAAAAATTTAACTTGTTCCAAACAGGGGCTTAGAGAAAGAAATTCCAAAAAATTTATGCAGACAACATCAATGATATGGGTAATCCGGAGATCATTTTCTTGGTTTTCTTGGCAAGTAAATAGAGAGTAAAAGGACTAGATTTCAAAGTAAACACAATGGTTTTAAACTAACATCAAGTCCCAGCACACACAGAAATCAAGAAAATCCAGAGAGAGGAAGAAATTTCATTAGCACTTTAGATACTATTCATACCTAAATTTGTTTACTTGAAGTAGTTATAGAGCTACCTCACTGAAAAATTTTGTATTCCTCAAGGAAACCAGAAAAGAAGATAATCAAGTTCCACATGTGAAAGTGGAGATTGTATACTTGCTAAAGACAAACACCCACATGAAGGGCAAAACAAGGCAAGAACATGTTTCATCACTAACCTGCAATAAACGCTTTGAGAAGGCTGATACACGCTTTAAGTTAATATCATTTTTCATAGCTCTCAAGAGTAGTCCAATAAACATCTCTTCCTGAAATGCGATCCATGTCCAAAAAAGTTTAGAAAGGAAAAATGAAGAAAAGAAATTAGTAAGAACAGTTAGATACTTGAATACCATTCTGCTGGTACAGTACAGATACAAATCAAATCATCCAAAAATAATAAAAAAAATTAAGTAAATAGAACATGTGAAGGTAACATGCAGGATAGAAGACACTGGTATTATGACTCAGAACAAGGTAACTGTAAATGAGGAAACACCAGGCGCATCTCAACATTCAAATAAGAAAAGGATTTGCAGATTATTTTCATAAAGAAAACCAAGTCGAGGAATTATTATAACCTGCAAGCCCTCTATTGAGCTTAATCTTCCATTTCCAACATGAATGCTTAAACTGTCGATTCAAACATCTTTTACTAACTTTAATGCCACACGCAAGTTGAGATATCCACATGTTATTGAAAACGTGTGGGGAAAGAATGCTACAAGATACGAGGCAACTCAGATTTGTCCAACATATTTAACAAGGGCTTCTAAAACTTGTAAACACCGTCAATTGGGAATTTCCATAAAAGTAATTTCCAATATGTCCTCGAAAAGCTTAAAGAAGTAAATACCCCTGCAGTTAATCAAACAAAGATGACAAACACACTTGCCTTGGAAGAATTCATGGCAGCTGGAAGTAGAAGTTTTGAATACAAGGCACGGTAAAACCGATCACTAACAATCTGATTTTTGGATGAGATCTTATCAAGAAGCATTAGGGCTTGAACTCCTACATTGAAGTTTTTTGAATGAACCTGCAGACGTAGATGATAATTTTGAGATTCAGATGCCTATATGATCTCTAAACATATTCAAATCCATATCTCCATTGACAAAACATAATACATTCTAAAACATAACTTCCTCAAACACCTAACACTAATAAATTGACAAGCAGCTCATGAGCTTACCAGCTGGAAGAGCATTGGTGTTTGCACCTCGATAATATCATCCGCTTCATTACTAGAAACAAAAGGAAATGCTCTATTGACTCCCTGAGTGATAGCGGAAAGGAATATAAGTGAGTCTTGAACAAGTTTTGGAGTGAGGTTTCTTTCCCCAAAGTAAAGTACAATTGGAGTAATGTAAAATAATCATCTTATGAGGGAAATGTTCTACCGTTTGTGACACTATCCATAGCACTGTTTTATAAGACACAACATCACGTTTCATTATAACTCCAACATTATGCTTTGATATTAAGAGTAAAAATTGGTCAACACGAGTGTGCCACAGATTGAAGAACAGGAATCAGATAACAAAATATCAGAAGTTAAGAGGCAATTACAAATAATTGCCAGCATCATGCATCAGAATCATCAATATAATGGAACATCCTAAACCAAACATTGCACCCCTCACCCCACAAAAAATAAAAAATAAAAAATAAATGGGAAAAATAGAAAAGTAAGTGCTTAACTAAGACCCAACATCTCACAGATCATTTTTGCAAATTTGCAGCAATCAACCTAGTTTACCTTTTACAACTCTATCTCCATGGATGATAAATCCACACACCTAAGAATAATAGAAAATTAAAATTGAGCATGAAATTATGGGGTGAATAAAATGCATAAATTCTCAGAGAGACGTCAGAATTCATGTACACCTTTTACGAGAGACAACACAACTTGTGAATGATAAGAAAAAATTACAACGCTGAGGATATACATGAATGTGTGTTTGTGTGTATCTGCTTCTTTGAACAGTTCGAATTTATATTTCGGCAGCCTTTTTAGCAGAGTTCAACATTTTAGCTAGAAGCAAGAAGTCTTTTGTACTAACTGTCAGGAGAGCTGATAATAATCGTGAGTCCATTTCAACTTGAGATTCTGATGACTGACTTTTCACTTTACTATCTTTGGAAGAAGTGGTAACTTTACTATCCTCTTCTTTCATTTTTTTGTCTGTCCAAAGACTCCCACCAGCCTCAGAAATAAGTACCTGAAATAGGAAAAGTTTTAAGACTATTAGATTTTCAAAAAGTTGAAAGATACACAATAATGTGACACGCTTCCCGAAGCTCTTGGTGACTAAATAGTGCACCAATAATCATGTTCTATAGTAGAGATGGCTTGACATTGAGACAAAGCACAACTTTTACAGAGAAAGATATGGCAGTTAATGGGTACACTCAAAGAGGACAAATTATGGAATACTTACTAAACAAAGAAAGGTATGGAATCTCTCAATACCTTAAACAGAGCAAAGTAAACATCAATCAAACGCTTTGCCACCTTAGGCCCAGCTCCTTTGTGACTCAGACGAATTTGGCTCAAGAAGTTTACCTTCGTACGAACAAGGTCAGATCAATATAATGTTCATAGTGTCTCCCAGAATAATTTCAACAAACTTAACAGACATACTCTATACCGAAGTAATTTCAGTAACTTTAGTGGATGTCTAGTGGAATTCAAATAAAACTATTAGTGTTTTTAAAATCAAAATGATGCAGAATTTATATCAACATTTCGTGTGCAACTCCAAATAAGTTTCAAAGTGTACATCCATATATCAAATGTATCCTTAACGAATGTTTCAATGGCACTTTATTCCCCACCCCACCCCACCCCACCCCCCCTGCCAAAAAAAAAAAAAAAAAGCCTTCATGTCAAAGATATACATACAAGTCGTATTTGTTAGTGGCCACAACAGTCTCCAGAAAAAATTTATTTCTAGGCATCTGCACAAACTATAGCTTTTATGACAAGCAGCAATTAGCTTTCGAATGACACCATGAACTCTGGGTTAAGGCACTATATCATCATAACTTCCTAGCCAAATCTTAAAAGATTTCAAGATATATCTAGAAAAGACTTATTTCTAGATGCATCTGCACAAACCATAGCTTTTATGACAAGCAGCAATTGGCTTTCGAATGACACCATGAACTCTGGGTTAAGGCACTATATCATCATAACTTCCTAGCCAAATCTTAAAAGACTTGAAGTTATAACTAGAACAAAGATCACCACTTACCTAGTTAGAATGATGGTACAAGATTAGGAATCGATACAATTGAGAAGGGGACGCCAAAATGGCTACATATAAATAAACTACATTTTAGGAGCATACTTGTTGCTCTTGCAGCTACCAACCAGAAAGGTTATTTTGATTTTCAATAGTAGAAGCATGGGAGAAGTACGGATAAGTGCTACTTTTCCTATGAAAATGAAATGGCAACTTTGTGTACAATTTTAAAGAGGGGCAGATAAGTCATCCAAGAAAGAAAAAAAAAACCCTTTTGAAATCAGAACTTCAGAAGAACGGCTCTATTGTCATAACATACTTTTATGGACTCAATGGTCCTTGAGAAGGAAAAGTAGAACTTATAAGTACTTTTTCCTAGATGTATTGCATGTTTTGGACCTGCTAATGACCAACAGAGTATTGATGTCATAGCAGCCTTGCCATAACATTTTTCTCAAAACATCAGTGAAAGTTTATTTGTAATAATATTTATTGCATAATCTACTACTTACAACATGTGAGGGAAGAGAATTATGTTTGAAAGGCACTTGTATTTGTCATGTGGCCCCCAGATCGCCCCCACCCACTTGCAAGGTGCAAATAAATTAAAAAACAAGGGAAGAAGCTGCACAGGCTGTTCTCAATGCACAGGGAGTCCAAATATAAAAAGGGCAGCCTAGTGCTCAAGGCTCCTGCCACTACAGGTCTACAGAAGGTCAGATGTAAGCAGCCTCACCCTGCATGCAAAGAGGCCATTTTCGTGTTTCAAACCCATGACTCCCAAGTTGCAGTGGGTCCAAATACTTGGTCAAAAAAATATAGGAATAAAATTTATTGCACAAAGAAAGGACACATGCTTTCAGTGTTGCTACTCAAGAAACCAAAAATCAATATCTGCCAGGATAAGGCACTGATGGGCTGTTAGAAAAAGGTGCTGGAACATGTGGCAGAAAAGACACAGATGAAACAGAGTTAAGAAAGAAAAAAGAAAAAAAAAAAAAAAAAGAAGGTGCTGGAGCATATGGTCCATACATGTGAAATCATCTAGAGCACCAACTGTTCTATCACACTTGTGCGGCAGAACCCATAGCTTAAGTATATTGCTCAGTGCGGCCTAAAGAAGGTTAGTGGAGGTATACCACAAATTGGAGGTAGAAATTGCATTGTCATCAATCTATCAAGAGCAAAGTTTCTGTTAGACAAAAACATTAGACCAATATCAACGGACTCAATAAGCAACTGAAGAAGCAACATAGACCCAGGTCTTGGCATTGGATATATAAGGAAGCAACCAAGCTGCCAACTATGCTGCAATATTTGGGATGTGCTGTAGAAAGAGAAAAAGCTTAAACCAACCAATTCTGGATTCATGCAGACAGGTCTCTACAATCGGATGGTACCACTAAAAAATGATCAGTCTATGGTGCTTCTGATCTCAAGAATCCAACTATGTGAGAACTACTAACTATTTCCTACTCTAGAACGAAGGTATTGTTAACTGTAACTATTTTCTAACCATCCATCCATTAACTAATGTAACCAATAGTAATGCTTTTATTTGCTACAGATATTTTAAAAATGCGTGTCAGACGTGTATAGACTTTAATGCAACGAACATCATACGACACAGCATCTAAAGATTCCAATTCAGAATGTGTTAGGAAGTTTTGCATCAAAAAACATATAAGACTACAATTTTCAACACATTATCCAAACAGCTCTCCCGTATACAAGAACAACTGAAGAGGTCAGCTGCCAAGGTATTATAACTCTGTGAACCATTAAAATATGAAAAAACAATAATGATTATTGACCACTTTTATCCTAAGTGCAAAAATACACAATTACAATAACATTGTTGCTAACCCAAAATAAAAAATGACACTGACCCTGAGAAAAGCACAACCCACGTGTTTCAGGAAAAAATTCTAAACGGTAAAAAGTTTTTACTGATTAGACATACAGCATGATACTTGGCTCGCAATCCCAGATGAGGCCGAAAGAGAAAAGTATCCACCTCATCAATCACCACAGCCTGTAAAAAGAGGAAAATAAAGTAATAAAAAATGCAAATTCCTGCCAGATAAACATCACCACATAACACGTTAAGAAAGTTATTCCCCCTCTTTTAAATGCCCTAGACATGGGACAGCTGGCTTGTCCTACTATTACAAAAGCTTTCTGATTTCTAGTATGGAGATTATCTATATAACTAGTCAAAGCAGTGAATGAGATACACACGTATACTATATGCCCCCAAAATAAAGATAAGATACATGCATGTGCATATATATTTGACAAGTTAAAATCCAGCGAACTTACAAATGTAGCTAAATTAGAACTTCACCTTCATATTTGGATGGTCGGTCAAAAGCTTTGATAAATGAAAATCGGCATTAGATGCAGCCTTATTTTCAGGATCCCCAAGCTGTAGAAAAATGAGAATATATTCAAAGAAGCTATAATGGTCACTATAAGTTCAAGGCACGATGATGATACCATAGAAGTTACTATTTTGATACCAGTAATATTTTCAACCAAAGTGAAATTCAATGCAAACTTACTTTGTTAACTAGCGCAGAAAGCAATCTGCGCTCTTGCTCTGATTTACTCCTCAGCAACATGTACATGGCCTAAACACAATTAAGAACGTAAGGAAACTCCAAACAAATATTGTCTATCCTAAATATGCAAGCAATATAAGCCATGCAAAAAGACCTATCAAGAAATACCCAAGCCTAATAATCTTATTTTGCGACATGACAATCTCACTCGAATTACAGGGACCTACACATATTAGTACAGTATGCCGGGGTTCATTGTCCCTCAGTTCTTACCAACCTCCAGTGTGTAATCGACATGTTGCTAGCTTCAACTCGGTCAAGAGCAGGCACAGCACAAGGTTTGGAACCCTCTCCCTAACCTAAGGTCTAGCCAGTGAACTTACTCGGATTCTTAGCCGATTTCCTTCCTCTAGTCTGACTGAAAGGCAACGTTTTGGGTTAGGAAAGACTAATTCCTAACTAGGTTCGACTTTACAGGAGAAAGAACCCCATAGAAACTAAAAAACTCGATACTCTAAACACACCTTGTAATAAGCATGTAATTGTGTTTTGAATCAAGTCGGAAGTAAAATATAGGAGGAAGACTTCATTGTCCTAGCAGTTCTTGCATTCAAACCCCCCCCCAAAAAAAAAAAAAGGTACATAACTGAGGCAGACACATTTAGTAGTGTTACAGATTGTTAAGAAGTTTCAAATATACTGCTCCATCTTAAGAATTTTGCCTATAGAAATATTTTGCACTGACAAAACACATAGTCAGACATAAGGTTCAAGATATTTTTTAGTAGATTCCCACAAACACATTAGAAGTCCTACTACAGGAATATTACACAACCATCCTCAAGAAGGCAAAAAATTAATAATTCTAAAGGTTTTGGACAGGCAATATGCACATAAGCTAGAAACTGCACCATACAGGACATAACCAAACCACCAACCTTTAATGCTTTGTCTTTTAGTATAGGTAACATGTCTCTTGATGCTTCCTCAAGTGCAACAACAAAACGCTCATACCTGCAACAACCAAGTACATTCATGCATGACGGAGTGATGATCAAATGGAAAGGAGACAACAATCCAGCATCCCATTGCACATTCGTATGAATGATCTTCAAAATCTCTGTCCTTTCTTAGGTTAGTTTAGTTTACTGATTGGAAGAAAAAGAAAGAGTAAATTTCTTAGGTGTCTTGTAATTTTTTATCATTTTACAACACTAAGGAACACCAAAATTAAGCAAATTTGTACTACAACTTGAGTGTGAGGACAATTAGCTTAGCAAATTAGAAACGTTGAATTCAACTTATTATTTTCAGTTTTTTATATAAGAAAGCCTTGGAAATCCATTTTTCTTTCTTTTTTTTTTTTGGGTCTTTTGAGGAGAGTGCTGTTAAGATATTTCCTATTCAACTCATTACATATTTATATGAGGTAGCCCTGTGAGTTCTCCACTTTCAGCTTATTGTGCTCCATTTTCACTATGTTTTTAAAATTCACACGCACTCAAAAGGTGGAGCTTCTAAGCATGGGAAGCCAAGGCTCCATTTGGTATCATTTGTTCACCCGTTATTGTTTTTGGGATTTCAAAAACAAGAACAATGGGAACTTCAGAAACACCATCAGTTTCAATTTCCTATGAAAACTGGTTTTCAAATAAGTTTCTGAAAACAGTTCTCGAAACTAGTTTATCAAACATGGTTTCAATGATTTCCATAAAACCGGAACCAAGACCACAACAAAACACAGCCTAAAGGTGAGAACAATTTCTCCCTTTTTCTTTTTAATAAGTAATAACGGCATTATAGAAAAGGCGCCAGAAAAGGAGGCGCTACCTTATACACTTGTCGTATGCAAAGGACTATACACCTGAGCCACCCCTATACATCTACAAGGACATAGAAATCCCCCCAAAAATCAACAAAAGACGATAAATAGAAAGGACACGCATTCTTAAACTAAAAAAATAAAGTGACAAGTACTGTGCCCGTAGGGCTCATAATAGAATAGTCCTTCCATCAAAAGACCTCCTATTCATTTCTCTCCACAAGCAACATATCAAACAAAGAGCCCAAGCCCTTGTATTTCAATCTGTATGACAACCCTAACACCAGCAAATGAAGAGCTCCCTAACTGAATGAAACATCACTCACTCAACACCAAAAACCGAGAATAACATACACCAAACTTCTAAAGCCACTAGACAATGTAGAAGAAGATGGTTCACACTTTCCCCATTCCTTATACACATAAAACACCAATCCATGATAATCTTATGTCTCTTCCTCAGAGTATCAGTGCTCAATATAAGCATCTCTAGTAACCGTCCATACAAAGAAAGCCACCTTCAAAGGGGCCTTAGACCACCAAATTCCCTTCCGCAGAAGCGTCCCACCCCCTTCCCTGACAAGGTGCCAATACGAAGAGGATATTGAGAAAACACCCTTTTTTTTTTATACGTATTGAGAAAACACCTGCCTCAACCTTAAAATCTTCCAATCTTCCTGATGAACAAGCAGGCCTTCAAAAAAACTTCCAGTGAATATTTCCAAAAGCCATTCAGCATTTCTGCATATCACTTAGTTATCACTTGGATTTCTTCCTTGACGTTAAATGTCCAATGAACTCACACCCCTATCTTCTACAATTTAGTTCATATCATCTAAATAGTTCTTTTATATCTCTCAAATTTTTTACATGCCTTCTTGTAGACAAACCAATTTTCACATCATTAACATTGTGTTCCAAACATTTTTCAACTCACTGGCCAAATGAAACCAAAGTACGGCTATCAGTGTTGATAATGAAACACAGGGTTGTTCCACTATGCCATGCATGATAACTCAAGCACGGAATCGAATGATTACGAGATAGACAATGAGACAAAGCCAAAAGGGGAGAGCACTTAGACAATTCACTTTGAGTACAGGGAAGTCTGAATTCAAGACTCAACACGCACGTTATTTCATTGACATCCATTAAAAACTTACATTATTCATGCTTCACTACTGTGCTTCTTTGAGCTCCCTAGTGCAACACAATGTATTGTGACCTTAAACTTAAGAGAAAGATAAAGCATTTGCATCTTGGACAATAAAAATTTACGAAATTTAAAAAAAAAAAAAACAAATATGATCCAAAATCCATGACTACCAAAAAAATAAAAAATTTCCAATCCTCACCATCATCAAGTTCGATTAAGACGACTACACACAAGTTACCAGAAGGTTAGGTATGCCATGCCTAAGTATAAGTTGGAGGGTAAAAAAGGAAGAAACAGGTTTAGAGATACCTCTGCTTTAGACATTCCTCCCAATGCCAAAAAAGTAGTAGAGAGTAACCGTCTTTTGACTCGGGAAGATGATTTAAAGGCCGCTGGAAAAGGGTCTTCAATTTGTGATCAGGTAATAGACTGGCGAGAAAAAATAGAATCAGTAAAATACCATATCATTGTTATGTACACAAACAACTTTTCTGTACCTCAAGATCCACATTATATTGCAATCATTGAGTTATAAATCTAAGAGCAAACCAGTTCTTTATGAATGCAAACACAACCACGCAGGCCCGCACACAGGCAAGATTGTCGTGTGTCGTGGCAGTATAACACAGCAAATCTTGGGAACTGATCCATTTTTTATACTTCCCGGATAACTATACTAATTGCCAAAATAAAAATAAAAATAAATTATTTTAACAATTTATAATAAGAAAATGTCAAACAAGAATAACCAGGGGTGGATAAAGTTGGTGGCTAATGCAATATTATTTTGCCTGCTTGAGCGCACATCCACACCCAGAAACATATGCATGACGTAAGAAAAAATTACATTTAGTAAATACATTCACACGTGCATACAAAAAAAAAAGAGAGAGAGAGAGAGAATGAGAGAACCTTGAAATGAAGAGTTCTTTTAGAACTTCGTACCCTGACAAAGCATGGCGCTTTCCCACTTTTGATGTAACCATTCCTGTATCGCATCGTTATATCATCATTAATTACATTAATAGCAAATTCTTGGATACAGTGCAGAATTTGGATACAATGCAGTAAGGCCATTCACGATATCAACAGAGTTTGCCAGTGATTGACTGACAATAACAATTAAGAGTCAGTTGGACATATTTCAAAAGTTCAAATGCACATGTAAGCTACTAATACCTGAATTCCGACTGCTCAAAGGTATCCGATTCAGCACAAAACTATTTAAAATGTTCTACACGGTCCAATGGATTGACCCCCAAATGCAATCTCAAACTTGCACCTTCTAGCTTCACTTTGTACACAATTCCCCAATGAAATTTTTTTTCTTAATTAATTCCCAAGTGAAATGTAAATTGCAAATCCATGACCAAAAGGCCACAATTATTATTTCTATTTTTTGATAGATAATACTCTATTAGAAGAGCATGTAAAAAGCGCAGCTAGACGCAAAAAACCAGCTCAGAGATTGAGCTCATTTATAAAATCTGACATAAAAAAGGAAAATTCACAGAAATTTCTTTTGTAATGTTGAAAATAAGCAACACTTATTTTCATTTCCATTGAACAGAGAAAGCTAACAAAGGGTTAGGGACAAATCAATAACCTTGGAGATATATTAGCATCTCAAACGAAGCCTTAGAAAATATTCAAATCTTGATTTTAATCCACATAGGTTTCTAGTACCCAACCAAACAAAAAAAAAAAAAAAAGTCACCAAATATAACTTATTCAATCATGATTGACAAGGAGGTTATACTGTGCAAAAAGTAGAGAACCCCATGATCAAGGTGAAAAAAATTAACAAACTTTTGTTATCATAGTTGCTTTTCAAATGAAGGAGCAAATGTCAGCTATTGCATCAACAGAAGGAAAATAAGATGCAAAGGGAGCCACTCATACTGTAAAAAAAGTTCACAAAAATTTGAATACTTAATAACACCTCTGAGCGCTATAATTCTTTACTCTCTAAATAAGCCTTCAAATTTCTTTTATAACTAATATCAGTTATAACATGAGCAAAGCAAAGTGTGCAACCCATGTCCACATGGGGTAAGGACGAAGAAAGTATGTTTTAATTTGGATGCTGTAATTTCCACTCCAGCAGAAGACCGCCTAATACACTACTCTCTTCTAGTCTATCACAAGCATGCAACAGCCACCTTAGCATTCCTTGCTCCCTCCCTCACACCACTGTTCTCCAAAACTTCCCATAGCATGACCCAACCAACACAATCCAAGAAAATTAGCGAAGCCTACAACCCTCAAGCAAGCTCACCATGCAGTAAAGGATGGCAGACAGACTCCTCATCAACTTTACAAAGTTATTTCTCATTCTGAAGCTCTGTCTTCAGTGAACTAAAATTTTATTCCTGAATTTGAGAAACCCATTAACACTTCAAAGTAAAGCCTAAAGCACACGGTAGACCAATCCTACTACTAAAAATGCCAACCATTTTGTTCAACTTCAACACAAATAGCCATAGAATAACTTGAATTTAATCCGGAATTATATAAACAGCTGTCATTACTGAATTCAGTGGGAGATATAAATCATAATCAATATGTAATACCAATAAATTGGGGATATTCGGGGATAATGCTTCCCAAAGTAGAATCAACAAATAAAATTACCTAAGAGTGCATCAAGTGATCTCAAGTTCGCAATTGGGTTCTCCCCAACCATAACTGAAAACGCAGACACCTTGTCCGCCGCCGTCCCCGACCTCTGCGTCGCAATGAGCATCTTTATGTCCCCGCTCTGTCCTCTCGACAACTCGTAGTCCTGCGTGTACTGTGCCAACAACATCTCCGCGAGCTCCTTCTTCTTCGTCCCTAATCTTTTCCACTCCTCAACATCCCGAAACTCGACCTTCTTCTTCGCTTCACTTCCAATCACTCTCTCTTCCAACTCGGCAGCGTCGACGTGCCATACGCCCAGCGAGCTTGCCTTCACCAGCGGAAGCTTCGGAAGGTTCTTGAACTTATCAAACCCTTTCAAATTATCGGCCGATAAGAGTGGAACAACCCTAGGTTTTGGCCGTTCTTTACTGTCGTTCTTCTTATTGTTCTTAGCTTTCTCTCTGGATTCTGCTTTTGCCTCGCTATTGGACTTCGGTTGTTTCGAAGACTTGTTTGGTGTTGATGGTGGTTTGCCGTTGGGTTTGAGAGGCCCGGTTTTGCGGAAATCGGAGTCGTCGAAGCCGGAGCTTGGGAGAGAGGAGGAGAGGCCTATTGAGGAGGCGAACGACGCGACGTCGGATTTCAATAGCTCAACGTCTTGGATTTCTTCTGATTTCTTGGATTTTGAAATCGCCATTGTTTCATGCCAGTGCAGAGGTGTGAATCTTCCAGGGATTAGTTTGGCATGCGAGCTCTCTGTCGTCTCTACGTGTAGGGTTTGAAGCAGTTCCGCGGCAATATTATTAGACAAACGGGGTATGCTCGTGATCCGATTGGGCGTGTGCGGGTCAAAACCATTTCATGTTTTTACTTTTTATTTTTTGCTTTTTCTTTCAATTTTTTTAAAAAAATGCTTTTATTTTTCTCTTGAAATGGGGTAATAAATTGTCTAACTCGAGTTCAAGTATTCTAAACCAGGTTTTTGAAGAAAATAAAATTCTGTTAGGCATAAGTATTTAAATTAAAAAAATTCGAAGGATGAATGAGTGATTCTTTTAGAGAAATTTTATTAAATAATAAACATAATATTTTAATTCTCACAAGCATGTGGCAGACCTGTCTATGAAGATATTTGATAAAAATAAAAAACTAAATAAGAGTTGTTAAAACTACGTTAATTAATTAAGTAAATCTACTATAAATAATATGTTTTATTTATTTTTTTGAATTTCATTGGTGTTTTCTCTTTATAAGTAAATGTTTTCATGCTTCTTGATTTTACCACCTTAAAGTTACTTAACAAATGGTTTGATATGGAAATGCTAAAAGCTATTATGTGGCAGGCCAGATAAGCCTTTTATTTTATTCTTGAATGGTTATTAGATTAGGAAATTCTTATGAGCTAGTCAACTTTAAGTGCTCAAACATTCTTCTAAAAACTAGTAAAATAAAAAAAAAATACGTTTGATATATAAATAAGGTTTTGCTAGTTTTTCATGAATGTTAATTAACAATTGTTGTAGCATTTTGATTATTTAAACTAGTAAGAATAATTGAGAATTATATATGCCATTGGGATGGCATTCTTAATAAATTCGTCCAACTGACAAAACTTTGGTTAGTTCTTCATAATACAAATTTACCATCTTAAATTACCATACAATGCGCATGTCTAGATTCATCAACTCATGAGCAACTTAATTAAAGTTTGTGTGAATACTTTTTTAGGCTCGTTAACGGTTTGAAGTTAAAATTAAACATTCCACTAGCCGACTCTTGCAACTATATTTGTTTCACAGGATAAGAACGAGATTTGATTAATAATCTCAACTTTTTGCAAAAAAGGGTCAAGATAATTTATTTGGATGGAACTTCTCACCCGACATACATGGTATTATATTCTTTAGGGTAGAGGTGGGATAACTTAATCAAGTAATTCAGGTTTGGAGATCAAATGACAAAATTATCATCCGAAAGATAAATAATTAACTAATTCTGGAATTATTGTACTGAGATTAATCATCCAAGTATCCTATCTCGCAAAACAAAGTACCAACTGGTGAAAACTGGACTATGTGGAGGAAAAAGAAAAAAGAAAAAAAAGGAAAAAAAGACCAAGTCCCCAGCTAACTTTTTAACAAACCGGACTTCAGGCAGCCCAACCCATGCTGCCGCCCTTTACTTCGCAGGTATTTTCGCAGAATACGAGGGGTTCTCTGGTCACAAAAAGAAATTAGGGTTTTAGAGAGGAGAGGGATATAAATACAACTACAGTTGTTCGCAACAAAGACGAAGCCCTCATTTCGTGCAGTGGAGAACCCCGAAGCACTTGGAGCCAAAGCTAGGGTTTCAGAGAAACTGAGAGTGAGAAAGCAACCATGGCGACCGCACCGAGGTCTCTGTCAACGAAGGAGGCTGATATTCAAATGATGTTGGCCGCCGAAGTCCATCTCGGCACCAAGAACTGCGACTTCCAGATGGAACGCTACGTCTTCAAGCGCCGCAACGATGGTTCTCTATTTCTTCTTCTTCATCAATTCCTCTCTCTAAACATACACAAAAATGCTTATGCGCATCTGATAATCAACGATTTATGTGTTATTTTACAACAACTATGGGTAGATCTGAGGCAGACAATATGTAACATTAGCGAATTAGCTGAAGAGCATTGTACTGAATGTGTTATTCGATCACGAATCTCACCGTATTTGTTATTAGGATAAGTCATTCTCTATTCACAAATTCAAAAGCCTCATTCCTTTTTTCTGTTTGCTTTTTTTCCCTTTAAACGTACATTTCTAGATACTTGCGTTTATGTACTTGAACACACTTACACACATGCCTAACTTTTTGTGAGGCCTAATTATAGAATACTGACTTTCGTATGCTTAGTTGATTAAGAATCAGAGTAATTATGCAAAAAAACGTTTTTAGTCAATTGTAAAAGTATGCTCACGGGTTTTTATTGGGTGATGTTGATGTCATTTTGTTGCTACACTAAGCTGATTAGTAATGTGGTTACAAATTAGTTTAGGTAATTGCTGTTTATTCACAACTTAGTTTTAGTTGGTGAGCAACACGAGGATTGATTAATTCACACAACAAGTGCTAAGTATGCCGAATTAGGTTTCTGCACGATGTTTCAAATATATATTTGACTGAGTCTCAAAGGCAGTACTTGAGCAAAGACATGTAGTGTATCATGGTTCGAGATCATTTTGATTGATTGGGAAAAGGTTGTTACTGGTAGCTCTATGTTGCATTATGGGAATGGAGATGATACTTGATATAATGGGGATGGCCATGTGTGATGCTACACGAGCACAGAAGAAGGCAATTGAATCTAAGGGGACAAATCATGAGCTAAAATATGTGAATGAGCCCGTATATTTCTCTTGCACTAATGTTTTTACACAATCATTTCTATATTGATGACCAGGAATTTACATAATCAACCTTGGAAAAACATGGGAGAAACTTCAGATGGCTGCCAGGGTTATTGTTGCAATTGAGAACCCTCAAGACATTATTGTTCAGTCTGCTAGGCCCTATGGTCAGAGGGCAGTCTTGAAGTTTGCACAGTACACAGGTGCTCATGCGATTGCTGGTCGTCACACTCCAGGAACATTCACTAACCAGCTTCAGACTTCATTTAACGAGCCTCGTCTTTTGATCCTTACTGACCCAAGAACTGATCACCAGGTCAATACCTCTTTCAACCCTTTACTTCTTGCACAGTGTTATTACTTGTTGAATTAACTGTAATTGGCAGGGAAGAAACTGCACGTAGCCATAGTCCAAGCGATGGTTGGTGATCTTATGTGCTTCTGCTATGTTATGAGTGCTTTTTGATCCTTATGTAATATCCTAAACTGTTTGCAGCCTATTAAAGAAGCTGCCCTGGGAAACATTCCGACCATTGCTTTCTGTGACACTGATTCCCCAATGCGGTATGTTGATATTGGCATCCCTGCCAATAACAAGGGGAAGCACAGCATTGGCTGTCTGTTCTGGCTTCTGGCAAGGATGGTTCTGCAAATGCGTAACTCAATTCCTCAAGGGCATAAATGGGATGTTATGGTAAATATATGAAACCATTGCACTTTCTCATGCTTCGTTTCATCTTTTTGGTTTTTTTGATTGCTTGAAAAGAAAACAAAGATAAATAAGGGGGTTACTGTTAGTATTGTTCAAGGTGGATGATCAAGTTATATATATTCTCTCACACTTATTTATCAAAAAGAAATATGTATATGTATATATTCTCTCACACTTGCCTTTCTATTTGCAGGTGGACCTATTTTTCTACCGGGAGCCTGAGGAAGCAAAGGAACAACAAGAAGAGGAAGCACCTGCTGCCCCTGATTATGGAGATTATGGTGCTGCTGCACTTGGTGGTATTGCCAGTGATCAATGGGGTGGTCAAATTACTGATGCCCAGTGGGCTGGTGATGCAGTTGCACCTCCAATTCCTGCAGTCCCAGCAGTTCCTGCTACTGGTTGGACTCCAGATGCAGGTGGGTATCTACATCTAATTACTAAAGACGATAGAATATAGATTTATTTTTACTGGCCCTACTTTTCTTTAACTTTTCTTAACCTGAGCATAAAAGTGGAGCATTACAGTCAGTTGATGGCTTGTGTGAGCTTTATTACACTGGCCTATTTATTCTTTGTTAACTACTATTTGATTTGTTAAATGTTGATCTTTCAATTTTAATTGGCAAAATACGGATGATTATATTGTCAATTCCCCCCTAATTTTGTTTGGATTATGCATCTTATAAACTGCAGGGCCAGTCGTTGGTAACGGGTGGGAAGCTGGAGTTGCACCACCAATGGCCCCAGTTGCAACTGATGGAATGGGTGACTGGGAATGAAAGAAGTTAGCAAGAACTTTTGCCCGAGACATTTGTTTTCACCTTTTTTAGGCTTTAATGAGATTTTTTGTTTATTTCTATGAATTTTCTTATGGAGATGACAGATTATTTTGGCGGAAAGTTCTAGTTGTAAGTGATGCTCAAGTTCTAGAGAATTTTGTGAAAGCTTGGTATCCTAAAGGATGATGCTGACGCTTTCTTTTTGTCATGCATGGAGTTTGTATTATTGATGGTTTCTACTTCATATTTCGTCAGGATCAATTTATTGCCGTTTAATTAGTTTATTCCAGAGGAAAAAGGACATGCAGGCATCACTGTTAAACCACCATTGGCAGAGAGCATGAGTAGTAAAAGTGCTTCCTTGTCATCTGGTTAATAAGGGAACTTGAGTATAGCTTGGGAAGATTGGTAAGCTCTAGCTTATGCTCGAGTGTTAACCTGCAGAGACACCGTCCTCTCTTACCTGTGGCTGTCCAACATAATTTGAAAATTCGAACTCTTTATTTGTGTTGATTTTTTTTTTACTAACTGGGTGTCCGGATCAGTTTATGTGCGCTTTGACTAATTCGGGATCTTGTGCAGTTCTTTAATTTCACACAAATTAGATAATTATCATATCAAAGACTTTGGGATGGTCTTAAAAGAGTTAGCAGTGCTTGAGATAATTAAGAAGTTTAGAGTTTGAGATTTTGGAGGGAGTGAATCCCAAGCCTTAACGGTCAACCTCTTAAATTTCTTTATTTGTGTTGATGTTGGTCAATATAACTAGCGGATTTTCCAGAGTTTAAGAATCTATTCTATTTAGAAGAAGTAGCTGGCTAGAAAGGGTTCTGGGGACCCGTGTGCTGGTCTGGACTCATTACCATTCACCAAAGGTTAAGTATATTACTACTAAGGGGAGGGAAAATGGTGGGATGGGGCTATGAGACTTAATGATGGAGAAATGGATAGGCCTAGACTCAAACCCGAGCCATAATCAGGAGTATTGAAGTCCCTTAGCACCGGGAGTCTGGGACACCTCTTTGCCATACTAATGAGATTTCATGTTATTGATACGTGCCAAATGGTACAATTCATTTTAGTTGACCGTTTATTTTTTTAATTATATGGGTAAGAAATAAAAATGTATGACCAGAGGTACTAGGGAGTAGGTACCATCCTCAGCGAACGAAAATTTTCCCAAACCGGCGCACCCAGCCAAGTTTTATGTTATGTAGAACAGAGCAAAGTCAGTTACCTATAGTTATGGCATGCTCTAGAAAAGTGCCATATGTAATTCTTCATCTTTTCTCGACAAATTTCTAACTGCAAAATATCAATACGTTATTAGATGCTTTTGACTAAACTCTCACCAAAATTGACCTGGTTCATGACACACGGAATTTGCCAAAACCGCGCGCGGGGGTGGGGTGGAGGACTTGTATAGTGACAAAGAGGCACCAAGTAAAATGCTTACATGTAAATTGTATGAATTAAATGGTACCTTGCTATATGCTGCAATTTTGCCCTTACCAGATAATGATCAACCAACCCCAGATAAAACTAATCCGGTCTTTAGTGCTCTAAAAAGCTGGTAGGAGAGTACCCGGGTACGGAACCTGAGGGTTGCCAACTTGCCACAAGGTAACTGCAGTACTTACACGACATATACATCAGTACAAAACTAGAATTGAAACATCACCCGGCTGACAAGGTAAACGACATACACATCAGTACAAAACTAGAATTGAAACATTAGCCCGCTAACAGGGTTAAAGAATGTAAAGTGATTACAGAAGAATAATATAAAATTGGAGCTTCAACTAACCGAAAATACTTCTAAAATATTTACAAGGTCGAAATATTCTGAGTTCATAAACTGGGGGGAGAAGAGAGCTCCAAAAAAACAATTAGCGCTGTTGCTATATACTCAAATATACTTCCTATGTTGTTCTCAATTGATGATCCGGACAAATGCTGCAAATTTACAAGATCTCAACATGTCTTGTTCAGAAGAATCTATCTTTCAAGCTAACGCCGGTTTTTTCTTTTCTTTTTTCTTTTTTTCTCATTTCTCTAATGTCAATCTCCTGCAATATATTTTCTGTTGAGAAATCCACATCCTTCGGATGGGTGGATTCAATCAGATGATGCTGGCACGAAATATTATTTTTGATGTAAAACTTGAGCAATAGTTCAACAAAGCATCTCGCCATAGTTAACCCACTGCACGAAGCTATCAGAATATTCGGCCAGAATGCCTGAGTTCTGTCAGTAGAATAAGTAACATCAGTTCCAGTATGCTTTCATCACAAAAGGAATAAATGAAATATATAATAAAATAAGGTATAAGTAGAAATAAGGCAGCTGATATTTTCTTCCTGCATAAGACTGCCGTTAGTAGATAAAGAATTTAACCACCTTTGCTACTATAAAATATAGACCTCTAAAATAATCACAACCTTGTTCTGTGATAGTTGTTTCCAGAGACAAATAACTTTGCTTAGATTTACCAGCAATAAGATGCATTGTGAAATAAAACAAAAAGCCTAAAGTGATAAAATCCTAGCATAACAGCAATTCCACCCCATTATTTTGTGAAACAACTCAACACCTAAATATGACCCCAATAAAATCAAAAGTAAAAGAAGTGCAGATGCATCAAGTGTTTGACTCAGAAATAGCATGCTCGTGGGCGGGCTATGTTAAACGGACTCTTGTAAATTTGATTTGGACACTTGATACTTGAGTAAAATATTGGATACGTGTCCAACATAGACATGTTGGAAATGTAGCCAACAAATATGTATAAAGAGTTGAGTTTACTCCATAACTATGCATTAGACTTCCATTTTTTTGCATAATAGGCTGAATATTAGTTTGTGAATACCATTTTATCAAAAACATGGAAGTATTTATGAAGTATGAAATTTTGTTGTTCCTTGGTGTCCTTGGACATGAGAATTAGATGAATCCACACTTAGACATATACTAGCACCAGGCCCCACACGGTTGTACTTGAGTCTACGTAACATACTTCTTGGATTACCTTGCCTACGACACTTTCTAGTCTTTACTCTTGCTCCATTCCTAAAAAAGAATGGAGAGTAATTGGTTGCAATATTTAGTCCCATAAACCCAAAAAAAAAAAAGAAAAAAAAAGAAGAAAAATAGAAAAAAAGAATAAAGTGCAAAAGTTACAAGTGTAAAAGAAAACAGAGGAGCATTTGATAGAATGGAGAACTGTTGTTGATGACTTACAAACAACAGAGAATTATAGTGAATAGTTGTTATGGCAATCTAGACTTACCATAGGATGGTGAAAGCCACTAGAGTTTTGTAAACCAACACTACCATAATAATGTAGTGTCTACCCTTATAAACAAGTTCAAACATGTACTTTCCCCCAACCAAGCAATTTTCCTCTAACAAATCTTTCAATCATAGCACAAGAAGAATGGATCTGAGCCATTTTGTGTGCTATATCCAATCCAATTATACATATACATATGGCATTTTCAGATTGATAAGTTCACCATGTCAGGCAGTGCCAACAGTAAGATTTAATAGTTTACTCACCTTCATGCTGGACCCAGATTCACTAGCAGAAGCACCTGATTCCATTTTAAGTGCAGTTGGAATACTATCTGATGATACACCAGCAATAAGAGAGCTTACGAGTGTAGATCTGCAGCAATTAAATCGAGGGTTCAAACAGCAGATTATGGATGTAAATTCTTCAAAATTTTCAAGTAAACTTGTGTAACGTAAAACTAACCCACTTAAAAAAAAAGCAACAGGATGAAATATTCGTCTCTTTAATGCATTTCTTGAGATTTTACTATATAGATGCATCTTAACTGAAAAAATAAAAATATAAAGGTGGGAGATATTGCCGGCAACAGTTTGGTTGCTTCCATAGTCTTTCAGGTTGAGATGTCCAGCAAACATTTTTTAACGACTGGGGAAGCAAACCAAAAGTCCTACAGACTATCCTTGCCCTTTGTTATTTAGTATCAAACAAATTTTATTCCAGTGCAAGCACCATTTGAAATAGAGCAGCAAAAATTGTTTGGATATCTTTTAGGTGAGGCAGGCATTTGTGCGTGCACTCGTTGAGAACTATAATAGAACTTTTCATCTCTAGAGTAAATAATTTTTTGACTTCCATTCATCTGTTCCTGTGTCTGGCCATCGATATGCTTGCTTCTCAATAGTATGTTTGAAAAGCATAGCCAATTGATGCTTTCAAAAACTATGATGCTTACTTTTGACACAATTTTCAATTTAGATGCGAGGTCTTTAATGATCTATCAAACAGAAACAAAGAAAAAGAAAAAGAAGGGAGGACGACTTTAATGAAGTTAAGAACGTGGCAAGGAAGTACAATCTGCAAATATGAATGGTAGTAATTATATCTGGGCATTTGCATCAATATATGAAGTTCAATATATGAAGTTCTGATGAAAGCCACTGCAAACAAATGAAGATTGCAAGGAAAAATTATGTTTCCTTTCATATCATTTGCTGCATAACAAATGCTGGTACAGTAAATTGCTATGTGAAAGGAGTATAATTTCTGATTAAAGACGGAGGATCAAAAAATGTTTGTATGCTAATGTGGCGACAATAGTGATGAAGGTGAGGTAAGCAGGGAAATGAGAGGTGGCAGTGACAGCCACTGCGAATAAATGAAGTGGTGGTGATAACAGCAATTAAAATATGGAACTACTTTCTTCATTTAAGCTTATTAAGAACAGTACTCCAACAACCACTACTCAATAGAATTTCAGAGATCACCTTTCATATGTCTCTTCTTCGCATGAATTTCCGGATGAAGAAAGCCAATCCATGTCAAAAAAATTTGAGCAGTTCAATGAATCCCGATGTTCAACAAAACAAATACGATCACTTTCTAGACATTCGTCCAGCTGCATATCTGGAAAAAGCCGCCTACAAGACATTGAGGGGGAATACCTACGAAGACAGCAATAAATTAGAGGAATGTTGCAAATACTAAAATCAAAAAAGCTTAAAATGTCTGCCCTCTGACAGCCTGCATTAACTGCATTTCCCCTTGCCAAAGGGATTCCTTTTAATTTCATAAACAAGGAATACAACAAACAAAATCAACATCTTTAAAAACAATAAATAATGTGTAAAACAGTTCATGGACCTGAACCCAGGCCATGTTAGGAGACAAGATATGAGCTTATGCAAATACCTCGTCTCCAAAATTTGATTACTTATGTCAACATAGATTATGCAATAGCAAAAAGTAATCAAGAATAAAAAGTGGACCTATGCACCAATGCATCCACACATCCCCCTGAATTAGTGATTGTAATAAACACAAACATTTTAGGATTATAACAAAATTAGGCACATCACTCATTTACCTCAGCCACCATATTGCATACCACATGAAAAACAATATCTGATGTACAAACAAGGACTTTAATTTCCAAAAACAGACAAGCTATGCATGCAAAATAATACAAGCAACAAGTACTAAATATGCGAGGTATTCCACACAATATTCAAGCTTCAAATATTGGTTACATATGATGGACAAGCTATGCATGCAAAATAAAAAGTGTATGAGCCTAAATGGTAATGAAAATCCATATCTTTTTGTTATTGGAAATGTTATACTTTACAGTTTCAAATTCACCACTCATATCATCTGGGCAGATTATCCGACCATTCCTGATCAGTCCAGCAAGTTAAAAGCATTAGGTGTAGACAAACTTTCTGAATTTCATCAACTTCTGTTCATCGGGACATTTGGTCTATAAGAGCTCCACACCGGAGCCAAACCAGTCTAATTGGCAGGTCCAAACTGGATTTTTATTAGAGCCTTCTACTTTATTCTTCAAAGAATTATGTGAATCAGATGATTTATTTAGGCCATTATATTAGTTTTAGTAAATCAAAATAATGGGAAAGCCCCAATTGCACTGGTAGAGAATCAGAGTTAAAGGATAAAGGAGCCCCTCGACAAAATGTGATGTTGAATCACCTGGGATAAGATAATTGACTTTCACAAGTTGAGATTTCTGGTGTTGACTCTGACAGACCCTTCTTGCCACCTTGCATGTTACCAGGCAAAGGCTGGTTGTGATCTTCATTCTTTCCAACATCTGTGGCTTCAATAGGTGTGGTGCTTTCACAAAGAATGTTACCATCTGATAGCGACCTCTTAAAATATGGCCTACACATACAGAATGTAGACTTATCAACTGTTTTGAAAGAAACCTCATTTTTGTCATAGAGTTGAAAGCTAGGTATCACATACAGAGTTCCCGATATCCACAGAGATAATTATAATGATGGAAAAATAGATAAGAAAATCACTACCCACTCTACTTCGTGTCAACCAGGCATGGATGAGCGATTGAGAGTACTCAAACTCAATATTCAAATAGGGCAAAAGGAACTCAATCATTACTTGAAGGTTAAGAAATTTCTGAACACGGTTTGCAGAGAGTCTGAAGCAGATGTCTATCATGTCTCCAGATGAGATTGAAGTTTAACACAAATATTTATAGGGGAAAGGAAGAGATTGTGTGTGTGTGTGTGTGTGTGTGTGTGAGAGAGAGAGAGAGCGAGAGAGAGAGAGAGAGAGAGAGAGAGAGAGCATTTTAATAGGGAGATGAATATTTTCTCCAAAATGAAAACTAGATCCACATAACTATTTAATCCTTTAACAAGCAATGAAAATAGATCATCTACTTTTATTTTCTTCTATTATTCTTATTAATTTGTTATCATTATTCGGAATACTGAAACGATCTATACATTGCTAATAGAGTGATAGCATCCGTCCAACATCACTTCAAAGATTTAATAGAGTGATTGCACTACAAAAACACAATGCTTGTACCTTGAATTTTCATCTGCAAAATTAGAACCATGCCTTCTAATATTGTAATGTTGATCCGAATCCAGTTCCCAAAGAGCCGGTTTATCCTGCTGCGGCTGAAAATGCCCCAAGAACCTGCTCAAATATCGAGCCAAATGCACATTGGAAATTAAGAACACAAAATTTCAATTAATACCCAGCAGCTGATTATAGAACAAAGGTCTCTATTTTCTCGCCATACATCACTTTTTTCCAGATTACACAGAGACAGAAGAAAGAGGGAAGTTAAGTAAAATGAAATGATAGAACAAAATGCTAAGTCAACGTGTCCCACTGGGCCACTCTCAAGCTTATTCACAAAGTACATGAGGATGCAACCTATAAGTGCCTGATCTTCTGCCATAGAAACGGACATGCAACTTAGTTGCTGGGGGTGCCGCGGGGGTGGGGGTTATCTGACTTACACATTGATTGCATCTTGCTTTTCAGCATCCATGTAGGCATTACTGTAGTACCGCTGTATAGTTCTCAAGAACTCCTGGGACTGAGTTGCTGCTTTCCACTGACCTCTTCTCTGGGAGAATATCTGTTTAGCATTACAAAAGTAAAAGGACCATGGAGAGAGTTACCAATTTAACCAGTACTGCACCATGAAGATACATAACAGAACTCAGATGACTTGACAGTGAATTGTCATGTATGTCAGTTTATATATGGAAATAGACACCTAAGGATGAAGACTCAATTGAAGGCATTAAATGGAATTCCAAAATGGACAAACAATTAATTAGTAGGCGGTAGGGCCTTATTTGGGGATGTGATCCAATCAGGGTCCTGCTGTGGGCTGCTTACCTACTTGATAAGGCATAAGACAACCAGGGTATATGAAGGAAATGGTTCAGAATATCAGAATGGAGGATTAGCATATTTGTGGATGGAAATTAGTTGTTGAGCTGGAAATTGATAACAGGACATGGATTGTAATTTCGCTGTTATTTTCAAAGGAAATAATCCAACTTCAAAAGCTTCCTCTTATTAATCTGTTTTATTCGTTGACATGCTTGTTCTCCATATAGCCACATGATTATATAATGGTTTTTTTTTTGCCAAACTATTCTCAAAACTTCAAATAATTGTATAATGATCATGCTTAACCTAAAAAATGAAGAACTACATGAAAGCAAATCATTGGGAACTAAACCACATACACACACCAATATTATTAGACACTATGTTAGCCATGTTGGATTCCAAAACAAAATGAATTTTTGGCAAATTATTGCTACAATACTATGGTAATCTACATTAGTATGGATCAAATATATTATTTTGTCACAAAATGGATATTTGGAAATATAATACTAAAATCCAATAATCAGACGTAATATTTTCACTGGTAGAAGGATTTGAAGTAATCAACCCCTTTCTTTGTTCCAAGTTAAAACACAAGCTCAGGCTTCTAATGTCATTATATTCACCACCAATAAATCAATTACACAGCACAAAAAGACCTTATTCATACAAATCACATGCTAAAACAACCATTCCACTAGCTTCAGATAGGAGTCGCATGAGTGTTGTAGTGGAGTAAACTTCAAAAGAGGATTCTTTAAGTTCCTCTCTCTCTCTCTCTCTCTCTCTCTCTCTCTCTCTCTCTTCACATGTAGTTCACATCTTAAAAGTATAAATATCTCCAAGTACTATCATGTAGAAGGATTACCTTATTGTGTGCTGCAGATCCACCATATTGTCGTGCAAGAGTGTCACCCATTATCTCATACACCCTCATTAAATCATCCACCAAAGGGGAATCCATATCAATATTTGGGTCATTTATATATCCTAAAGCATGCAGCTGATGCCCAAGAGCAACCAACCCATAAGCATATTGAGCAACATTTGTGCGATCTAAACAGTCTATGCAATTGGTCCGAAGGACCCCTTTTTGAAACATTGGGGGCTTGACAAAATGATTTCCACCCGCATCAATGCTGCTACTATTATCTCGTGTTTCCACGTCAGCATCCTTTTTAGTATCACAAAGGTTGTGTACAGAGCATTCAACGTTATCAATGTTCCTGCATCAAAATTTTCTCAGAAGTGTTAATAGCTGGTCAGAATCTGTAAGCCAACATAAAAGCCACTAATTAGAACATGCAGCCCAGGAGACAATCTCAGCAAGCAGTGGGGTCTTTAATATTTTCATAAAATTTCAAAGATATATGCTGATCCTGCAAAACAACTCTCATCAAGGAAGACTACTACAATCATGAATAATAAAGCTATCATCTCATTTTTCTGCATTTTTTTTTCCATTTTGGGAAGTTCCAAAGCAATTGTTTAAAGAGACAAGTTAAAAGTTTCAGAATCCTAAAGAATATTGCATGAAACAACAGGCTTGTGCAATCTTCATATTATATCTTTTCCATATTAATAATTGAACAGGCTACCATTTGCACAGGTTGTGCTCAGTTTAAGAGTGAGCAAAGCAAAAACCAAGAGAATGGACAACATGCCCACAGCCCAACCAAGCTCTAGGAGGGTATAAGGTGCTGGATTCAGACTCAGGTTCACATGGGAGGGTAGAAAAATTATTACTATAAACATTACTCTGTCTTCTCCAATACAATTCTCCCCTCTTTCTATAACTAATATTGGTCGTCATCATTGATAATGTTAAATAGATGAACCATTGTTTAATTCAAAGTTCTCCCATAAAAAACCAAGAATAATATAGTCCTAAATGTAACATCACAATAATAACATTAGTTAATTGCATTCGTAAAATTATTAGGACACCCCAGATCAGGCTTGGATTGCGCAAGGCCAATATTCAGGCCTAATACAATCTTAAGATCCGGTTGACATATTTCAAGCAAAGCCCAAACCAAACATCTAGAGGTTTTTGCGCTGGTTTCTGCGTGAGCCACAACCAAAGGTTAAACCAGCTGCGCAAGGATTAAACGAAGAAGTAAGTGATAGAATAAGGAATATCAACCTTGTCAGAGACTAATATGCTCATAAGAGAAAGATGGAAATGACGGGAAACCAAGCCATAAATGAAGTTGCCTTTGTCAAACTTACTCAAAGTATAACCAATTTAGCAGTCCGTTGGCACCTGAAGTTGGTGCTACTTGACAATAAAAGAAGCCGGTTAAGTTCAATGCATCTGCAGCTACTTTGCCTAAAAGCGACAGCACATCTGTTGCTTTGCTGGAAAAAGAATCAAGTAGCATTCACGCCAATGATACTTGTTATATGAGCATAAAAAATTGAACGTAAGCAATGGAAAGCATGTATACTTTTTAGAGTATTTGTTCAAATCCCAGTGAAGGAATTTCAAGCGATTCTCCTCTGTTAAATCTTTATTAATGAAAGCAATAGCATTGGCAAACTCCGCACGCAGAATAGATTCTCGGGGCTTCTTCTCATGAGTCTTTATGACCACGAACCAATACAACAGACAAATTAAAAGAAGATTGAAGACCCAAATCAGAGAATTGTTAACTTACTGTGAACATAAACAAACTGAGCATCATTAAAATACTAAAAGTAGTCCATCAGTTAATGTACAAAGGCCTACCTTTATCAAATTCAATATAATGATTGGATTTCCATATCGCTTGACAAGATTCTCAAAGTGAAGTCTAGTGGCTTGGTACTTATGGTCCTTCTTTGATACTGGAAAAATAAAGAGCCATCAGCAAAAATATGATGGAATGTTACCACTTTTAATTCAAGGGTTTAGTGTGACCAAATCATACATATGATGTCTGGTTTAATATTCAATCTTGAAGTTTCCTGTGACCAGAAAAGCGGTATTGAACCCCGGTTCTGCACGACAGAACTTATTTGCATTGGGCATCCTTCAGGAACATCTTCAAGCACAATCTGTTCTGTCTCAACATCATTAGCTACTCGACCCTTCTCATTTACACCTCGTTTCAAATATCTACACCAGAAAAAGAAAAAAAATAAACATAAAATCAGATTCAGCTTGAGAGAATCTCTTGTAGAAAGATAAGGAATCTTCATATTACATGCAGTGCTTTACAAACTGGTCATCCAAAGGAACCTACAAGAAAAACTTTCTGGTTTAACACCAGTAATTGGGGAGCAGCTAGGGTATGTTAAAGAGAAGACATTACAGGCATGACCACATAGATAAACTTGAAACAGCAAATCCTAGCAAGATATAGTGTGCATTTTCCCCCTTGAGGTCCACACACAGCATGCTGGGAACTAAAGTATGCAGCATTTACAGTGCAAATAATACTACATGTATACCAAGTGTGTATTTAAAGCACGTAGTCATTTATCTCATAAAGAAGCATATTTTAAGCAGTCCAAAATTTTCAAACCTGGTGCCAGCATAATGACGTGATCGTCTGGCAATGAGGGTCAACTTGAAGTCCCTTCCAGATGTTGAAAGTTTGACCTGATATTACAAAGCATGGAGACATGTAGTTACATAATTGTGATAGTTTGACCTCACACTTCAAATAGGAAATCAGAAACATTACAGTAAAAACATTTGAATCATGCAGAAAGATATTTCAATAATTGAACATTTGCACAAAGCTGGTCAAAGTTATACTGGAGGTTAGCTGGTTAAAAACCAAAATTGTGCTCCTCATTGTGCGATTTATACTTCATTAAAATTTTGATACAAATAGGCTTAAGTTACATCTAGTTTGCTACAAAATAAGACCATGCTACTGAGGGGTGGAACACGTACACAATGAAATCAAGAATACTGGTAGAAGAAATAGACAACATGAACTAAATCATATCCATGTGATTAGTTCATGCCCTAATAACTATTGAATTTCCCACGTGACAAAGAGCATAAGAACTTCCAAATTTGATTTGCATAAATAATGTAGCAACACGACTCCTAGCAGTCTCAAGACATTGCTCTAGAGAGGCAAAAAATAAAATAAATGATGAACTAACCATATCCATTCAGTCTACTCTTTAACTTATTTTCCAAATATCTACAAACCGGCAGTACCCAAAAGAAAGCCAATACCTGTTTAAAGAAGCCATATACCAATGCAACCGTCCACAGAGTATTCTTGAGGAGATTGCGGATTCCATGAGTTAAGAACGCGTTCCAGACAAACATTGTTTCATAAAGCATTTGTCCTGTCTCATGATTGCATAAGTTCTTTTGAAGACTATGCATGACATGATAGGAGTAGCTAAAAAAGAAGTCCTTTGTAAGATCCACAGAGCATAGGAGCTTCTTGTATCTACGTCATGAAACAGAAAAACAGAGGCAAACCAAATAAGTACACATACAATAATTGGTCCAAGAGGAAATAGAAAATGAATGAAATGACTATCTACTTATAATTTTAAGTAGGAAAATGTAAAGGAAGAAACTAAATTCTCCCCTGAAACCCAGATGATACCTTGTCTCATTCAACATGTTATATTTACATCACAACAGCAATGAAGTTTGCCCCTGTACATTTGCAGGAAATAAACTGGCAAAGCCTCTATGAACAATATTAACTAGAGAGGATGCATATGGTGGCTTTAATTCTTCATCCAGATATTTGATTGATGTATCCTTTGTTTTGCCATTTTAAAAGATGAACAATAACTAATCAGAAGAACACAATATTAATTTGAAGTGAACAAGCCCACATTGTTGATATCTCACTGAAGGGTGTATCCACAAGAATAATATCGAGATTACCTCCACAGTGTAGAACTTGTTTATCAAAAGAAGACGTCCAAACTCAGACTATTCGTCAAAAAGGAATTCAATTGCAATTACGATAAAACAACCACATTGGAAGACAATTTTCATGTAGATACAAAGGGATATAAGTATTTCTGAATTCTAATAGCTTAGGTCTCCTTAGAAGTACCGGGGACATTTTACATTTACATGCAGAATTGACAAAAGACCTGTTCTCATTCTTAGAATGATCCATATTGGATCGCACAGTAGAATTCGGAATTGGAATCATCTCGCTCTTGGTAATGGCATATACTGCATGCCCACAGATTATGCCAATCTTCCTTCTTTTTGTTATAAGCAGCATGTAATAAGGTCCCAAGAATTTTATGAACCCTAAAATCAGAGAAAAGGCAATGAGATTTACTGTGAACAAAATAAGAATTTGTTAAGGTAGAAAACTTTGCAATATGACATACCAACAATTCCATAACAAGTGGTGACAAATTTAAGCCCACCCGTTGACTTGTTTCCTTCATGTATTCGTCTTAGCAGGTCACAGCATTCGATTTCAGAGTATATGGTAGAATCTTCAAGAATGTTTAGCTCAGAAGGCTCTAATCTATCAATCTTCAAGACTCTCCAAATACTTCTGTTCTTATCCCGTCCAACCATATAAAAGTTCTGTTGCATGTAAATGGCATACATGAAATGCGTAAATATTGTGTAACCAACGGGAAAATAGATACCCATGATTCCTTTAAATAAGTTTTCAACCAAAAAATAGATGAACAATTGCACAATGGACGCAATTCAAAAAAGGAAAGCCAACATAACCAATGATCATGCATATGACCAAGGAAAAAAATAAAATAAAAAAAAACTAGGGAAATATACAGAGTACGTAAAGGAGAAAAATTGACATATAATAATAGTTGCAGTTCCAATAATGCAATGGTAGGTAAAATAAATAGTTAAAAAAAAAAAGAAAAAGGAAGTCTTGGTGTAAACATGAATGCAAGTCACAATCTACAACATATTGTGATCTGAATTATCATTCCTCAAAATTTAATTATCAATGAGGGCAGATAGGCTGTTACAGAATAAATGGACACCACTTGCAATGAAAGGGAAGAAGACAATGAGATAGTAAATTCCTTGAACAAATATGTAACCATCTTTAATAGAGTTTTAAGGTACTATTAGAACTAAGGCTGAAGAGCACGCTTTGGCTCAAGCTTAATAAGGATGCTCAGGTTGGGATTGTTTATTTAGCCAAACATATCTGTGCACAAACCTAACAAAAAGTATTCATATTCTCCGCTCAATTCTTGACAAATGCAAAACCAATGATCCACCCCCTAGCATACACTACTGCATTAACAAGCCCCTCTTTGGTCTCTCTCTCTCTCGGCAGTTCACCCACTGAATATTTCAAACTGAACCTCATTAGTTGAAATATTCAGTGCCAATCACATTAGAACTAAGGATACCCTTCTTATTCACTAATATATGTAATGTATACATATATATATTTAAATGTGATACCGTCACATATTTATGAAGAACAATGCTGAGATTTATGGGTTGTAGTATGCCATACATAATTATGAAACACAGCAAATTTAAGAGGAGAGAGGTCATAATATTTTCCCTATCTCCATGTATATCTATTCTACTGACTGGTAATATAATCAAACTTTCAAATAAATTATTAAATTATCAGGCAATAAAACTATTACTTGTCCCACACGGAACTAAGGGGCTATATATGTAAATGGTCTCCAAGAATAATATATTGACAACCTCACAAAATACAATATCCCCTTCACATTTCTAAGTTATTTACTTTATGATTGACTTCACTCACAAATTTCATGAGGACTTTTTTTCTTTTTGGAGTGGGGGTAATCACATAGACACGAATTATTAGCTTGAACTTCCTAAATCATGTACCATACATTGCATGGCAACAAACAATTCTCACAACTTCTCAATAAGCCAAGAAAGTTTAGACAAGGCCCCCTTTCTGTGGATTACAGAAAATTGATGAAAAATCTCTAGCAGGGACAGAAGTGGTGTGGAATAAGAAAAAGAATCAAGAAAAACGTCATTCAAATGCTCTTATCTAAATTTGAAGGAAATAGGAAATTAAGGAGGGGGGGTTGGGAAGGTTCTCAGCACACACTTTTAATATTGATACAATTTCAAATAGGGGAAAACCAAAGAGAAAATAAAAAAGAATCGACCAAGCAAATCATATTGATTAATACCAGGATCACATTTGGTTGTGATCCAAACAATAACATGTGCCTCTCTAAAATCAATATAACAAACTAGCAACTTCATGGAATTAATTCCTTAGTGAATCACCACAAATAAGCTCAATAAAATTAAATACATGAAACCGTGCTTCCTAATGGGGTTGACAATGAATCATTCATCAATGGTCGCTGCAGGGCAGTCGCATTCAGTACAAAGCTCATTAAAACACATATTTTATTGTGCTGCCGAATTTGAATCATTCCACTTCAGTCATCACAAAGTTTAAATTTATCTTCTGAATTTCATTATACATTTTATTTTCATATTAAGTAGTTACCGCTGAGGCAGCCACTGCAAATACTTCAATCTACCACACACAAACGCGCGCGCACACACACAAAAGAAAAGATAAAGAAAAACCGAATCACAGAGTTCAAAAGAAAAAGATTGAAGAAACCATTTCGCGTTAAAAATCATAATGCTTAAACTGATCACATCCATAATTCCAACGAGCTAGCCGGAGAAAAAATGTATGCATTTCGGAAACAGAGAACACAGTGCCAAATTCACAAATTGACCATACTAGACTAACTTCGAATAACATCGCTAAAATCAATGGCATGAAGATGTTAACAAATACGCATACACAAATAGATATATCCCTATCTATGTGACCA
Source organism: Euryodendron excelsum (assembly GCA_033060915.1). Lineage (NCBI taxonomy): Eukaryota > Viridiplantae > Streptophyta > Magnoliopsida > Ericales > Pentaphylacaceae > Euryodendron > Euryodendron excelsum. The sequence continues at coordinate 47,209,061 of CM065384.1, forward strand.
AGAAGTCGGAGTCCACTAAAGATCAAAGCAACAAACCAAATCTGCAAGAACAGTTCACAAACACCAAAAATCGTTAAACTGTACCGAGCGAGTCTCATATAGCCTGAACTTCTGCAAATTTGGAGCGTTCGGTTTGGCCTCCTCTTCGATCCATGCCTCTTGCTCGTTCTCTAAGGCCATGGTTCAAATCCCGAGCCTCAGGCCCGGGATATATCACATGCGCATACAAACAAAGAAAGAGATCGCCGGTCAACTCAGCGCCACAAGCCCTAGATTTCGCTTCGCCGCTTCTAATACATCGTTCTTTGCCGAGTCCTTCGCAGCATAAAAGCTTCAGAGCTTAATGCCTTAATCCACATACGACGAATAAATAATGAGATTGATACATAAAAGCTTCAAAGCTCAATCTACGTACAAACGATTTTGTCATCTTCTATAATGTGTGAACGAAAGTCGAAACTAGTAAGAGCAAAATCGAAGCTATGCACAACGAGATACTGAACGTCGACAAAAACGATGCAGAAGAAGACTATATGGATATAGATACAGAGATAGATATATGTGGCATAGATACAGAGATAGATATATGTGGCAGAGATCAAACCAGAGAAGACTGAAAAAGTTCTGAGACAACGCTTGAAATGAAAGCTGTTTTGAGCTGGAGAGAGAGAGAGAGAGAGCTACAAGCTCCGGCGACTGCGTCCACACAAAAAATACGACGAGAGTTTCGATTTTAAGCCGCAAGGACTTTTCAAGTTTTTATTTAACCAAATACCCCGAAAAAATCACAAATTCAAATGCCATTTTTTTGGAGGACGGACTCAGACGAGTTGATCACAAACTCAGAACGAGTCCTGACGGTGATCCATAAGGGTCATCAAAAAGCCCGCAGCCCATGGGCCAGCCAGGCCCATAGCCTGGAGAACCCAAACCTGGCCCATGGCCCGGGGTAATATGGCCTAGACCTAAGTCTAATTTTGTGGCTCGTGGGCAACCCATGGTCCGACCTGACTCAATGATATCTTATGAAATTAGTAACTATTTTTTTTTAATAGTTCACCTGATGATGAAGAATGGTGATAAATAATTTTTTATTTCATGTATCACTTTTTAATATTTTATGAAATTAGTAACTATTTTTTTTTGAAAGAATTGTGCAAATGATTGATAGATGTGTATGTGTCAACTTAGTTGAAATATACTTATATTGTAGTGATGCAGTCCCTCTCCTGAACTATAATATTTACATGTAAAGAATTAAGATCTATGAATGATTTCACATAAGTACGCATTAATTTTTATAACTAAAGTTTTTTTTCTCTATCTTTGATACTTTTAGTCTTTTAATGTAGTATAAAAAATTAAAAAAAAAAGTAAAGGCTCATAAGCCTAAGCCCAAACTAGGCCCATAAAACCAAGCTCAACCTAGGCCCATGGGCCAGTGCCTATCTTATTTTTTAGCCCATGGCTTGGCCCGGCCCGTTGACAACACATAGTGATCCAATGTGAGCACACCATCGACCATCCTCGAGTGATGGAAGCAACAAATGTGGGTTCCAGCAAAAGAAAAAAACGCGTGGTTTATAACCCAAAGTCCTGAAATGGTACATGCCTACATGGGGTTTAAACCATTTTGATCGCATGATCAAACGAGTCAACGGCGCAACGTTCACATTTTCAGCTTGTCACTACGGTGTCCCCACACGGTGCAGCTGCAGCGAGCAATTGAGTCAACTCAGAACCATTGGCCTATTTTCTAGGAATCGAAGGGCATTTTCGAAACTAATTTGCTTTGTGAGGAAATTTTGGAAATTTGTCTTATTACCTGGTGCCTATTTTATATTCAATCATTGGAGTGAGGGTGTGGGGACTATTTTCAATTATTATTTTCCACTTGAAAAAAGGAAAATTTACTAAAAAATGGAAAGAAAATATAGAGTTGATCACAACCAAAATGCGAATATACTTGTGTACCTTTCGTTAATGATTTTTCTTTTATGTACATACAGAATATTTTATTTGAAGATGACATTACAGTGATATCTCCACTAACATTTTCTAAATTTGTGGGGATAAATTTTTTGAATGACTATTTAGTCACCTTGTGATCATCATCGTGCATACTGATTTGAAATTAGGGGAATCTCATTCAAAAGATTTGGAGAATCAGATTTCTCACTGATTGATGATATTAGACTTTTGACCTTTGGTTGTGTAGAATGTGAACACTTTTAGTGTGGAGATTGACCCCAAAAACAAATTAAAATAAATGCATTAATTTCTAGCATGGAAAACATATGAAAAAAATTTGGATATATGTATGCTTATGCACATGTATATGTCACATGTGCACTCCATCTGAATTCAGTAGATATCCATTGCACATGGTTGAATATTGTTATATATATATATATATATATGGGTTAATTATATCAAGACCCCCTCAACTATTATACTTTTTCATTTTACTCCCTTCATCTATAAAATATTATAATTACATATTTTACTTTTGTAATTAATTTTCATCTTATTTTTTCGTTTGACGGAATTTTAATTTATACCTATAATACCCTAATATTACATAAAAAATTAATTTAATGACCAAAATAGTAAATGTCACTAATAATAAGAGAAACCCAAATAGTTCTGAATTTACAAATATTACAAACTAACTCTATAAAATTACAAATTTAACACAAATCCAACCCAATTAAAATTTAAAAAATCACAAAATACTAAAAATATATTTTACCCAACAAATATGTTGGAGGTGTGCGGTGGATGAGGGAGGAGATGGTGGCAGTGGCAGCAAGAAATAGGGTTCTACTGCACACTACCACCATCTCCTCCCCCCTCCACCGCATACCTTCACCATAATTGCTGGGTAAAATGTATTTTTAGTATTTTGTGATTTTTGAAATTTTAATTGGGTTGGATCTGTGTTAAATTTGCGATTTTGGAGAGTTAGTCTGTGATATTGGTGAATTCAGACCTATCTGGGTTCCTCTTTCTATAAGTGACATTTAATATTTTGGTCATTAAATTAATTTTTTCTGTAATAGAAAGGTATTTTATGTATAAATTAAAATTCTGTCTATTTTTTTTAACAGAAGGCAAACAAAATGCTAAGATGAGAATTAATTGCAAAAATAAAGTGTGTAATTGTAGCATTTTATAAACAAAGGAGGTAAAGTAAAAAAGTGCAATAGTTGAGAGGGTCTTGGTGTAATTAATCATATGTGTGTGTGTGTGTGTGTGTGTGAATGTGTTTTGTTTTTGCTATAGTTTATCTACGCATTCGATCAACTATTCATTTGATCTCGTGCATGGTCACTGTTTATACAAACAATGTAAACTCCTTGCAATGCATGACTACTGACTAATCATAAGTAGATATGATGATAGATTAAATTTGAGACCAGCCTTGTGGATAGATAAGTTGTTATATATATTATCGGCAAATATTTGTTTTCACCAAAAAAATTTAAAAAAAAAAGTATGTAAGAAAACCTTGCAAATCAAAACCATACTATCACTATGTACAAATAAAAACTTATATTTTTTTTTGTTTTGATAGCAATCTAAGTATAATCTACAAAATAATTTAATATTTGTAGGCATACCAAAACCATTAAATATTCACACACATACTATAACATCTCGACATGGGACTCCAGCCTAATATGCAAATTTAGCCCCAGTCCTGTGCAATTAAGCTATCATATGGACTGCCATGAAAATCTTGACTTAATTGCCCTACAGGTTGCTACAGAGACCTTGACTGAGCCAGCACAGGCCTTGTCCCACACCCGAACATTAGCACCCAGTTTGTATGTTTTGAAAACAATTTAGGTATAACCCACAAAATAATTTAACTTTTATAGGCATACCAGTACCATTAAATACTTACAGGGACGCTATAAAACTTATATTTAAGTCCTACAATTTACATTTTTTTCGGAATTGCTCCTATAAAATGTATGAACAAAAAGAAAATCATGTTTTTTTTAATTTTATTTTATGATCTTGCTACATGTCTTTTGTTGATGGTTGCCTAGAATTGGCATATGCGGTTTGCCGTGCCTCAAAGGTCATCTGTGTTCGTATTTCTTTCAGCATGTCTTGACTTTTTTGGCTTTTTATTATTTCCTCTCAACTCTTGTTATCTCTTTATATCAATTTACAAATCTCTCTTCTTTTAAACCTAAGAAAAGGGGAAAAACAAAAGAGGACAATTCATAGCATTACTGTTCAATAACTTGTATGTTCCTATGAAGTTTATGAAGAAAAATTTATAGTGAAATTAGTTTCATTCCTCTAGTGTCTTTCTAAAATATTGGCCTCTAAAAAAAGTCTTTCTAAAATACAGGGGAAAGGTGAAGTAAATATTGAGTTTGAAGACCAAGCAAGTGTTACTTTAGTAAGTCATCGAACTGTGTATTTTAGGTTCTTTGAATTCAAGTAGAAATATGATATTTGCATCAATAAAGTCATGATAGGCATATCATTAAGAGATAAGAGAAAAAGAAAGGTGCTAGGGTGCTAGCTCAGTATAGAGTATGTAGCCATAATGCTAAACGATGGCATGTTATGACAATTGACACTTCAACTAAAAACAATTTATTTCCAAATATTAGCAACATTGTGAAAAGTGACCTTACAGCAAAAACACAAGAAAATGTTGCGAGTTTTCACATTTTGAGCTTGTTACACAATTAAAGAGATGAAACATGGGGTCAATGGGCCTATAATTGTTTGAAAAAAAGAAAGAAAGAAAAAGACTCCAAAAGAAGAAGCAAATATGAGTTGATAGCCACTTGTGTAGCGCATTCAAATACTGTAATGCATAATTGGTGCTTTAAATTCTGTAATAATATGAGAGTTATTTCGAAGTAGGCGTTAGAATTCAATTCCCATTGACTATATGCATATATAGTGATTTTAGTTACAAAAACAAGTTATAGTGATTTCAGATATGGTTGAATAAGCATAATTTATTTTAGTACAAAATAATCAGGAACAATTAGGCATGGTAAGAGAGCAGATTTAGGTCGGAAAATCGTACCCCATTATTGTTCCGACATGGTGACATCTCTCCTTATACTCGTCTCGTCTCATTTAACCTCTCTTCACACCAACTTCTCTACTTGATAAAATCATAAAAATAAGAAAAAAAACACAATATTTGTATTTTAACATAATATGTATACATAACAAATAAATATATATGTATAACTAAGTGAGTTTGGAGTGGGCCGAGTTATTACATATTGTCTCCAAACTTAACTCTACTCGATTACTATGACCTTATACCCGTTTCAATAAAAGTTTTGTGGGGCAACGAGGTAATGTGTGGGATTATTTTGACATCACTGAAATGACTCTTAGGTATGAAAATGTCATAATATATCATTCTAATGAGATTTTGTTATAAATTTTACGGAAAAATAGTGTTTTTCAATGCTAAAATAAGGTAAAATAAAGGTACACAGTAACAAGGATGATTAAATACACACTAAACCAGAGGTCATAACTGTAAAAGGAAAAAAATATAAGTGCAATCATTTGCGTGGACACCATCATTTAATGTTCAGTCACTTACATGTAATGTGATGTTCACACACTCACCCACCAAACATTTGCAAGACTTGAGGTGCCCCCAGGCAGAGCATGATAGCAAGACTAAGACCTTTACTATGTTTAGCTGTATCCTCCACCACCACCTGTATGTATTTACCTAGCCAGAGAAGACATTTTCCCGCCGTTGTTGGGAAACTGGAGGGGGAAACACGATTACGGGTACAAATTCATTTGAAAATTTTAAAAGAATGTGAGAAAAACATTTTAAAAATTATTAAAAAATTTAGAAAAATATTTCAAAGCATGAAATATTAATTTATATATATATTTCTCCTAAATTCTAACCAAGCCTGAATGAAATTATTTATATAAATTTTTTCTAGATTTCTCAAAAAATTTTACTAAATTTTTTAATAAAAATTTTATTAAAATTTTCAATTAATTTTTATCTTTTATTATTTTTTATTTTTATTGTGCTCTTCCCTTTCACTACTTCATTCAAATTTGGTAAATATGCATTTTCCACAAGATTATTACTTCGAATGGCAAACGTAATAATTTACATAAGAGCCAGACGACCGTGTGTGTCTGTGCAGCCCAACGACATGTGGGAGCACCCAAAAGGTTAATCAGAAGACGTAAGAACCTAATCGTACGGCTATAAGAACTGACTTTGGAGTGTGCAATGGATTAAAGATCAGAAGACAAGACAAGGTCAACGTGGCCAGATCTTAGCCTAAGCTGGATACAGCTTTGAGGGGTTGACGTGGCACAATAGAGACGTTTCATATCGACCACGTGAAATTGGAGCATGTTGTCCCATTTCTTAAGCCGACAGGGACGCCACGTGTCAGGCTATAAAGGTCAAATCCAATTATTTGATTGGAAAGAGGGACTTCTGGAAAGTTGTGCCTGACATATTACTCGCGAAGGATAGCCACACGGTGTAAACTCGCTACGGCAAGTTGACGCCTGGTGGCTGTGGGGTCAGTTTAGGCGTTGCCAGCAAGATAAAGCTTCGTAATCGTTGACAGAAGGCAAAATTTGCACGTGAGGTAAATCCAAGTGAAATACGCCGTCGTTGATGTAGAGATAGCGGTCGTGCCCCGTTTGGGGTTGCTCTGAAGCAAAAGCAACAAATGGAGCATTTATAGTTTCAGGATGCTTCTTGCTTAACATTGAACATAATGCCACCTTCTTTAACAAGCACCTCCTTTCTAGAGCTGTTTCTCAAGTTTTTTTTTTTTTTTTGGTTACGTAGCAAACTAAATTATAAGGTAATCCTTATTTTTTGAATCAAGCCTTTTGGGGTTGAAAAAAATTACGGTGCTCTCTTGTTAAAATTCATCTTTATAGAAGGACATATGCGACGGAGTTTGAATTTTTAAAATACAATTGAATAGAGTTTTTTTTAAAAGGTCTTTAGAGTCGCTATCTAATATATTTAAAGATGTGTTAGGTCATCTAAATCAAGTAAAACCTAAGAGTTAAACTTAGGTTTTGAAAAGTATTTTTAAAAGACGTCCTCATGAGAGAGTTTTAGAAGGTAAAGTTGTTTGACAATCCTAAAAATGTTAAAAAGTCTTTTAAAAAATTAACTCTAATTTTAGTCTTTGAAACAGAAATTCCTAAGTTCGGGGATTGGTTACGTGTAGGAAAGATGTTCGAGGATCAGTTACCAATGTTTAATGTTATTTACTTAGAAAATATTTGAAAACAAAGTTTGAAACAGAGTTTGAAAGATAGAATTGTGTTTGAAAAATTATTATGGAATTAAAAATTTAAAAAGGGTTATGGAATTGAAAATTTGAAAAGGGCTGTGACTGCATCCCAACTTACCTCCTTAAAGAGGATCTGGTCAGTCGTTGTTGGGATAAAAGTTCGAAAGAGTTGGAATTTTGAAATGAGTTTCTATTTTTAAAAAGTTTTCATTTTTAGAAAGTTTCATTTTCAGAAAATTTTGACTTTGAAATATTTTCTTTTCAAGAATATTGGATTTTGAAAATGTTTCTTTTTTACAACTGTTTGATTTTTGAAATATTTCCTTTTGAAAATTTAATTTTTGAAATGTGTCATTTTCAGGAAGATTGTATTTTGAAATGTTTCATTTTTAGAAAATTTTGATTTTTGAAATGTTTCATTTTTAGGAAAATTAGATTTTTGAAATGTTTCATTTTCAAGAAGATTGAATTTGGAAATGTTTCCTTGATTTGAAAAGATTGAGATGTGATTTGAAAATATTAAATTTAAAAAGATTTTATTTGAGAAAATTTTATTTCATTTTTGGAAAAAATTTGTTTTCTTTTTTTAAAAATATTTGATTTGTTTCCTTTCGGAAAGATTTGAAAATATTTGGAAAAGTTTTATTTCCTTTTTTAAAAAAATTTGACTTGCTTGAAAAAGGTACGTTTGAATTGTTTTCAAAATAAGAGGAGTTGATTTAAGGTTTAAATTTGAAAGGTTTGAAAAATGAGTGATTTGAGGAATTTGAAATGGAAGGTTTTGATTCAATCAATTTAAAAAGGAAAGTTTGAAAAGAAAAGGTTTGATTAATTCAGAAATTGAGAATTTGGAAAAAAGGTATGATTTTGGTTTAAAAATTGAAGGTTTCTAAGTTGGCAAAGATAAGATTTTGCTATGATTTAACTTCTAGGGTTTAACAAATGCGAGTTTTTAAATGATTAAAAAACCGAGTCTTTTGAAAGCATATTTTAAAGCCCGAAACCCTAACTTGGATTTTAAACATTCAAATGAATATTGTACTTTGCCCAAAGCCATTCTAGCCATTAAAAGGCAAGAATCACTTTAGGTTCGTGACTTTGAAAAACAATAAATGGATGAGGCAAAAAATGTAGACCTTTTTTGACCGTTCTGAATGTCATATGCTTCCCGAGACAACCTTAGTTATGAAATAACTAAGATCGTTTTGGGATTGTATTTTTTGAAAAGAAAACAATATAGGCTATTAGAAGCCATTTCAAATGTCACACTTTTTTAGAAAAATCCTAACCATGAAAGGGTTAGGATTAGCCTAGAATTGTGATTTTTAAGAAACAACTTTGAAATCGGTTTTTAGGCACAAAAAGATGACAAAAATGCAAATGTGTGACAACGATAGTAATGGCATGAATCATACAAGGCTAGGTATCACCACATTGCAAGAGGGCTCTAAGGTCATGCCATGAAGTGAGTGAAAGTTAAGAAGGAAGTCTCAATCGGTAGTCCTCTCTCGTCCACTCTTGACATGGACTAAGTGTTTTTTTGTTCCAAGCATGCAAGAAATGGGGGTTTAGAAGGTAGGGGTTAAAAATGAAAAAAACTCAAGTGGGCTCGGAAGGAGAAGAGAGAGTGGGGAATACGAAAAGGTAAATAGAGGATTACCTTGTTTTGTTTCTTCTTTCTTCAATGGAGGCTCAGGACTTGGTCTTGAGAAGACATTGGGGGCTTCCAGGCAGTGGGCCGGACTTTCGATGGAACTTAGAGGTTAAGGTTAAGGTTTCGGAGCTTCGGGCTAGGGTTTGGCCGACAGGACTTTAAGAGAGAGAGATAGGGCTCCGGGAGCTGTTTGAAGAGAGGGGGAGAGCTTCTGAATATTTTTTTTGATCAAAAATAGTGAAGGGGGAGGTCTGTATTTATAATGCAAAATCAGAGGGACCGTGCACCGTTATAGGTTTGGCAGTGCGCCACTAAGAGTGGTGCAGACTCATTTATGTGGGTTGGAAAAAATGTTGGATACTAGGCTTGTTGGGTGCTGGTTGATTTGTAATTGCTTTTGACAGCTTGGGGGGTTAGTGTGAGCCTTTAGAAGTGGTTTAAGACAAAAAATTGGTCATGCTTCACTCGAAGTGGAGCAAAAAGGAAAGTGCTGGATGGTGGGGCCTAGCCAGAAATGGAAGGGGATAATCTAAAAAGTGTCCTGGAAGTTACCGGTTTGATTCCCAAATATGGTGTGGTTAAAGAGAGTGACTGATTCGCTGTCACCTTATCTCGGGAGCTATAGGGTTGACCAAGATTGATCGGGATTGACTGGGTTGATAAGAGTTGACTGGGGTTAACCAGAGTTAACTGAAGCTGACTGGATTGACCAGAGTTAACTAGGTTGACCAGAGTTAATTAGAGTTGACTGGGGTTGACTAAGGTTAACCAAAGTTGACTAGGGTTAACTAGAGTTAATGAGGGGGTTGCTAGTTTGATACCCAAAGTCTGTGTGGTTTCTTAGGGCGTTTGGATGACTATGGGCAAAATGGTCATTTTAATTGAAAAACCTTCAGAAAAGGACCGAGGTTGATTGGATGGCACTAGACATGTCAGACCGTTTAGGGATGACCTTGGAAGGTGGTCTTACTGTTCTAAGAACTTGGTACTTTCTTGAAGAACGTGCTAGGCCCCCTAAGAGTAAAATGATTATTTTTTACCTGGACGGGCTAGCAAGCGTTGGTGTTGATCTTCGAGGAATTGGTACTTTCTCAGTGGATAGGTTTGAAAGGGTTTTATTGTCTTGAGGGATAAACTTTCTCAAAGGTCACATCGGACTTGGACAGTCTTTCGTTTTTTAGGGGTTTGTACTTTCTCAAGAAACGTGCCGGGCTTGAACAGCCTTCCGTGCTTGAGCCGTTTGTGCTTTCTCAAAAAATGTGTTGGACTAGTGGACATTTTATATTGGTGGGCTAGCAGGTGCCAGATGTAAATCACTCTTCCATTTCGGGGGCTTAGGTACTTTCTGAAGATGCGTGTGAAAGGGACTTTATCGATCCAGGGAATAAACTTTTTCGGTGATCGTGCCGTACTGGGTTGAATGGTTCTACTAGTAATGAGAGATAAACTTTCTCGAATGACGGGACAAATGGATTTGACTTTGAATTTGAATAGACTTATCGTCTTATGGAAGACGTGCCAGACGGGATTAGATTGATTAATGCGCTGGGCCATTCTGGTCATTTTGCCTCTATTGAGCCCAGCAGGGCCGCGAAGCGGTTGTTTGATTGGACTGGATTTGGAAAGCCGATTTGAACTTAAGTGTGCTTGTGTTGGTTTAAGTGTGCATCCGGTCAAGTTGGATATAGTAGAGTGACCAAAATGGGGTGCTAACGGTAATTACATTTTATCTTTTTATAATTTGAATGAAAATGACCCTTCATCGTTTTGTAGATAATTTCAAACCGTAAGGAGTTATTTATTTACTTTTGAACTATAAATAAGTTATCTAATTTGTACTCAAACTATAACAGATAGATGTAATTATCCCTAAATTATATCAACTTTTAATTTTACCCTCAACAAAATTAATAATTTCATATATATTCCTATTCTAGTACTTTATGATAAATTTTTACTAAACACATTCGTTATTTACCTTTCAATACCTTCAAATAAGCACAGTGACTCGAACCCATGGTCAAAGGTATAAATAGACGATTTGTTTCTCTATACCAACTCTACTCGTCAGATTAACAAGTTCAACAAACATGAAACACGCCTTTTATCTATGAGGTAATAAAGAGTCACACCAACAAATAATGCATTATCAACCTATAACATCACCCAAGTAGATCAGCCAAACGCGCAAAAAAATAGACACGTCTATTACGGCAAGCGAGCTGGTTATCACATTCCAAACTTATAAATTTTGTTAAGAAATTAAGGTTCATGCACAAACGTGCGTGAGAGAAAGTGAGAGAGTGGGGCAATGATTAATAACGTGGGATCACAGAAAAAGTGGAGATCATTAAAAAAAATGGGCTCTGTGGTGCTCTGCAATTTTACACTTTGTGCAATTCTTTCAACTTTGTGTAAAGTACAGTTGACGACTGAATACTAGCGAGTAAACGCCATCTGAAAAATGTAATTTGTTGTCCAAAATGGACTTTTTGGCGGGCTCTGGCCTTAGGATGGTGATTTGATTTTGGCTGTGTTGTGGCCATTAAATGCATGCATTTTCTTTCTATCATTCATTTCACTTAGTCCACAATGAGCGGTGTCAACTCCAAGGTCTCTCCCGGTCCTAAGTGTATCATGAGTGACAACCATGACAGGTAGTGATGGATGGATGTTAAGTTAATTTTGTTTATGACCTTTTAGCATGATGAACTGGTTGATTGTAGTGATCCGTTGGCGAAGTTATTTTTTGTCATCCTTGCTTTCTTTAGTTAGCCTTTTCAAGTGAGGAATCTTTTCTAGATGGAGGAATAAGAGATAAGGGTTGAAATTAATAACGAGGTGTGAAGGTATGATGAAGAAACAAGAGATAATGGTTGCAATTCTTCTCCGATTGACACAAGAAAAATTTTATTTTTTTAAAAAATTCAGACACAAACTCTCACCAGAATGATGTAATTATGACATTTTTATAATTAAAAGTCACCTTAATACATGTTTTGTTTTAAAGCATAAAAATCTAATTATATACGTAAATGTAGTATAATATTTTTTTGGATACTATACAATAAAAATGTTTTTGGTTATATAGCATTACCCTTGATATAATACCATCCAATGATCCATTAGAGAATCTTAAATAAAACAGTTTTGTCATTTCATAGACAAAAGTCAAAATTGCTTTAGAAATAGTGCCTCCCAAATTTAAAATGGGCCTTGGGCACAATTAATACCGTAAGAAGGATAGGGCCTCTTGTATATTGGGCTTCTACTTATTATCAAAATTAAATGGGAAGACATGGCTGTCGATGTAAAGCCCATAACCATGAGCAAAAGGTCCAGCGGGGACGCCGGTTAGTAGCCCATGTCCATGTTTAAACAGGTTGGGTCATTACCACAAGCTACGATAGTGGGGAGTGTTCGATTGAAATTTTATCTCGGGAGCGCTTTTTAATTGATTGTGGCGAAAACCAGTTGCCACAGCGGAATAAATATACCTCCGGACATCCAACTAGCTATATGATTAACTCCGATACAACTTATTTAGTGGTGGCCCCATCAAGGAATCAGGTTCGCTCACTCGTACAGTCATACTCGTACTCACGCACAGGTACGAGGAGTCTTTTTCCTTCTGTGCAGGTCACCATACAAATTTACCATATTATCAATCAGTTACAAAAAAAAAAAAAAAAAAACACACACAAAACAAAAAACAGAAAAATTATTTAAAGAAAGAAACAGAAGAAAAAGAAATGAAAAGGGTTTTAGTTTATTAAAGTTTTCATGAAGGAAAGATACTTGTCCCAAAAATCTAGGAGTAAAGTATTGAAGAAGTCATCAGTGCTTTTAGTAATGATAAAGCATTAGAGTACTTTTTTTCATGTAGGTATTAAGTACAGGTGAGTTTATAATACTTGGCTAAGCCATAAACTATAAGATATAAATTATTTTTAAAAATAATTTTTTTAAGAAAACGTAATTAAATATAAGTTACGTTTTTAAGTCACTTACTTAAATATATTTTAAAAAAGTTATTAACATAAGTTATAAACTACTAAATAAGCTACGTTAAATATCTCAAAATTAAGAGGTTGTCGAAAGAGTGTAGAAGACGGCTCTCGGTCCGTCTGTCTGTCTGTTTGTCTCTCTTCTTTGGTGTGAAACCTTTATCAATACATCTCCAACCACAACAGAAGTCCACAACATGAACTCTCGCGGTTGACGATTGACTCATTGTGCTGTGTGTTTGTAATTAAGTTCAGATTAAGGGATGTTTAGACATAACTTATTTAGTAACTTATGACTTATGATTATAATTTTTTTAAAATATGTTTAGATGAATAGCTTAAAAAAATAACTTATATCTAAATATATTTTTTGAAAAAAATTATTTTTAAAAATAATTTATAATTTATATTTTATAACCAGCTTACCTAAACAATCCCTAATTAGAGCCGATTATGTCTACCGACATCGCGCTGAAACCACGTGACATGTCAGAAGAGAACAGTGAATTGGTGGTGTTGTGGAGTGGCAGCTGGCGTAACTGCTGTGGAGTGGGAGTTCTAAGCTCACAGGGCCGTACAATATGAGACAACTATTTCAACATCTATGATTGTGTTATTCCCTATATAAGCTAGACATCTATGATCAGTTAGGTAAATAAATTGACATCTCCAGCTCTCTTGATGCATGGTGTTTTTATGGCTATACTGGTATTCCTATCTCTGTGAGTCTCTCAGGATTTTGTTTATAATAATCAATCACTTCTTACACTCATACAAGAAGGGAAAGGCCTTTCTCAAGGACATCGATAGAAGTAGAAAAAGGAAATGAAATGTAAGTCAATTTCATAAACACAAGTAAATGCTAAAATTGATAGAATCCAGAACTTTCTTCTAAAGCACGAGCTCCATCAGATGCGAATTGCTTGCACCATAATAAAATTGATGATCGCCTGGTTTATATATATATATATAGTGGAATTAGAGGCAGCTTTGCATACTCAGCTGCCATAAAGCTACAAGGCTGAGCAGTACTAATTCATGTGGTAAAGAAAATCACAAATATTTTACAGCCTTACCGGATCTTACTAATAAAGTCGGGGATTAGACGGCCAACACAAAGCCTCCCCTGGGGAACGAACTTGTAGAAGGATCTCCATATGGCCAAAAATTTGCCTGCAAATCAGTGATTTGATAATGTTAAGGTAGTGTTTCCAGCATAAAAAATTGGATCTGTCAGAATCCAAGTATACGAAACCGAGCAACCAAAACTGAGAGTATACCTTCATTTGGATGCCAACCCAGAACTTATCCGGACTTTTTACATGTCATTTTCACAAACTCAGTAGCACATTCAAGAGATGTGAAAGCTCGTTGCTTTTGGATTCCACAAAGATTAAACGTGAATGGAGTGTCGGCCGCATGTGTCAAATCTAATAGAATCACCGACGATGAAGAGGGCAGCGTGTTTAGTGTACAAAACATGACTACTACATCCATATATGGACGGGATAAGCAGGGTTTGGTTCTCCTTAGTATCGCTTGTCATTTCTAGGGCCCCCTGTATAATTCCTGAGCAGAAATGTGCATTTGAAGAATATTGGTTGTCGATAAGTCACATGGCTCTTAGTTTGACTATTTATTCAAGAAAACTTTGCAAGAAAAATGGTTGCTCTAAAATTTCGGACAGTGAGGAAAATATTTTCATCACAGCATACTTTTGACATTTTAGTTTTTGTTTCTCAGAGTAGCACATAGGAAAAAGCCTTGAGCTTTGATGGCGGACCAAAATTGTTTGAACAGCTAGCGATTAGTATATGATTATGGTCCAATTTTATTCATCCTTTTACCATAATACAAAAAGTTCGTCAAATTTAATCGACTGATCACAGTAATCCATAACAGTAGTGATCACCAAAACGTTTGTCAAATTTTTTGGAAGAATAACATTTTCTTTGTGAGATACACTTAGAATCCTTCTGCCCATACTTAGAAGATGGAAAGCGCTTCTTGATCTTGTGTGATTGATTAATTGCTCAAGTAGTTTTACTAAGGGACATGCCATGGGTCGGGAAAAGGCAGAATGATTTCAAAACTTGTCAACTTTCATGTAATTTAACAGAGATGGACCCAGAATATGGACATCCTGAATCCCTGATTCAATTGAAAGAAATTGTTTGATATCAGTTTTTCATTGATTTCCATTACCTGTCTCCCCCATTCCAAACTCCAAGATACAGAAAATTCATCCACTTTAATCAGCTAAAACTCGTGGCCCCCAGAGACAAAATTTTCGAGATACATATAAGAATTTTGCATCGAATGCCATTCAGTTTACCTAAATTGAAAGGATGGAAAAAGAGATTAACTTATTCTTGATCGAATACAGAAGATTCATATCCACATTTTTCTTTGATACTACTAAAATTCATCCTTATTCCATAATACAGAAAATTCGTCAAAGTTAATCTGCTAACGGGCGGTAGTGAAGCCCAGATGCCATTCTGGATGTAATAATATGATATTCTACTCTTGTTTAAATAGTGCTTTCAAATTGTAAGGCCACACCACATTTGGAGCTCCACTCCACATTAGCTTGGCAAGTTCATGATTGGCCATTTCACTCGGATGAGCAGCATCGAAGAAAACATATTCGCTTGCATTGCTACATAATTGATAATCTTTCAGTCCTCTCTTCCCTCCGCAGCTGTTGACTCCCCGGTATGGACCTGAGCCGCAGCATGCACTTTTCCCTTCCTCAAAACCTTTCACAACATAAATATATAATCACAAATTATTTGTATGTAAATATTATACTATCATCATATTTAAGAAGATATCACCAACATACCATATTTCGATGTGTTGTTTATTATTTCCATAAAAGAAGAGTAGAAGTCGAAGTTTGAATATTTGAATCCTTGTAACTGCCTTTCAAGCTTTTTAAGGACTTTTGAAAAAGCAATGTTGTGTAGCTTTCCCAGAGCTGTGACGTCTTCGAAGCATTCCCCACTACTATTTGCTGGTTTGAGTGCTTTTGTAACTGGTAGACAACCCAAAGCCCCCAAGCTAAGAAATCCAAATTTCCTCCCTCCTGTCTTATACACTTCCTGTAAAATTCAAGAGAAAGAAAAAGTTTTCTGAATAACAAAGATGAAAACTGGGCAGAAGAGACTTAACAGTAGTTTTTGAGTGTTGAATAAGAAATCATTACTTTGATCACATCCGTAAAGTTTCCAATCACCATCTCCACATATTCTTCTTGAGAATTCAACTCAAAGACAGTACTGGAGTTTGGCAAGAATGGGGCAAAGTAATCGTTGCTTCCAATGCTAAACAAGTAAACGGCTTTTGACAACATTTGCTTGGCTTCTTTGTCACCCAGCTGCTGCTCCAACAATTTCACCACATTCTTAAAATAACTCAGCTGCGTTTTAAGGTCAATAACCTACAAAAATTACAAAGCTAAGATGTTACTAAGTTTCAAAAAAAATTTCAAACACTTGTAATAATATGGTAATGTAAATATTTAACATACCATTCCTTGGTTAGTTTGAAACAGTGCACCCGCTCCACCAGATGCAAAGTTCACCCCATTAGAGAATTGGCGATTGCCTGGTTGTTTATAGGGTGGAAGCAATGGAAGCTTTGCATACTCAGCTGCAAAACAAAGCCGTAAGGGTCTGTTTAGTGATAATTCAGGTGTTACATAATTAGCCAACAACTATATATATATTACCAATAAAATCAGGGATCAAACGGCCGTCGGAAAATCTCCCAGTGGGATAGTTGAAGAAAGTTTCCCCGTACGGAAAAAAATTTGCCTGGAATCTAGTGGTGGTGTTGATGTAGTTATTGTTTCCTACATCAAATAGTGAATCACCAAAGATGAAGAGGGCGACATGATTTTTCGACTGTGTAAGATGGCCACGGCTACCGTTAATTGGGACGAGAAGGAATGCGAAGTGAATCAAGAGAAAGACGTGCGGGAAGCTTAAGCTAGCCATTGAAGCCTAGGTAGTTTAGATTTCTGGTTGCTTGCTCTTGGTTAATTCTTATGTTATTTATATTACCCTTTGCATAGCAATATCCTTTGAACTTTTCTTAACAAAGTTAAAAATCAGGAGAAATTCGAAGTCTCTTATAGTTTCTGAACTCACCAATGGCGTAAATGCAAAATAGAAAAATATTAGTGGTTCTAGCGTCGTTGAAAAGTCACATAATCGGAACAAAATTTGACGTAGTTAGAAATATTATATTGTAGCGAATTGGCTAGGGCAACAAGAAATTTACCAGCTGATATGTTTACTTGGACCACCTTCCATGTCTGATTTTGCTGCCTTTGAATTCTTCCCTTCTTAATTGACTAAGAAAATATATTCCCCCAAATTAATTATCCTAGATATTTTAATGTTTCTTCCTTGGACAACAAAAAGTTTACCAGCGACACGTTTCTTGGACAACCATGGCAGCGTATGGCAAAGGTCTTCATGAGTATTTGACTACTAATAAAATCCTTGCTGCTCTATTTGGATCTTATAGTATCCTTTTCAATTAGTTGAGATAGGCTTTTATGAAGCTAGAATACTAACTATATAATGGGTCATACGCATGGAAACAAAAAGACATGGGTTCCTTTAGTGCATCTTACCCTACAGGGGCGCACTGCGACGCAAATCAAATGTGATCTTTCTTACAAGTAGAAAAGTGCATGATCTTTCTTTTTTGCAAAACGACCACAATGTTTTCAGAATAAAACATGAGAGGAGGAGAACACATTTTCCACAGTTGCTTTTAAAATGGGCCGCACTGCAACGCAGTATTGGACCACTATTAAGATTACTTTATTTGTTGCGAAACTGGAGGGGAAACATGGGTATAAATTCGTTTGAAAATTTTGAAAAAATATTAAAAAATTATTTTGAAAAACTTAAAATTTTTTTTCAAAAACTTGAAATATTAATTTATATATATATATATATATACATTCTTAAATTCTAACTAAGTTTTAATAAAATTATTTATGTATATTTTTTCTAAGTTTCTTAAATGTTTTCACTATGTTTTTTAATAAGATTTTAATTAAAAATTTTAATTATTTTCTAATTTTTATTTTTTCTATATATATATTATTTTTTTTGTGCTTTTCGCTGTTGTTTACTCTAACTTTCCGCTTCCACTACTCCTTTCAAATTTGGTAAATACGCATTTTCCACAGGATTATTACTTCGAATGGCAAAGGTTATAATTTACATAAGAGCCAGACGACTGTGTGTGTCTGTGCAGCCCAACGAAATGTGGGAGCACCCAAAAGGTTGATCAGAAGCCGTAAGAACCTAATCATACGGCTATAAGAACTGACTTTGGAGTGTGCAATGGATTAAATATCAGAAGACAGGACATGCAGCGTCAACGCGGCCAGATCGTATTCCTAAGCTGGATACAGCTTTGAGGGGTTGACGTGGCACAATAGAGACCTTTCATCTCGACCACGAGAAATTGGAGCATGTTGTCCCATTTCTTAAGCCGGTAGCGACGCCACGTGTCGGTCTATCAAAAGCCAAATCCAATTATTTGATTAGAAAGAGGGAATTCTAGAAAGTTATCCTTGACATATTAGTCGCGAAGGTTAGTGACACAGTTGACGACTGAATACTAGCGAGTAATGGACATCTGGAAAATGTAATTTGTGGTCCACAATGGACTTTTTGGCGGGCTCTGGCCTTAGGATGGTGATTTGATTTTGGCTGTGTTGTGGCCGTTAAATGCATGCATTTTCCTTCTATCATTCATTTAGCTTAGTCCACAAAGGGTAGTGATGGATGGATGTTGAGTTAATTTTATTTGTTGACCTTTCAGCATGATGAACTGGTTGGTTGTAGTGATCCGTTGGCAAAGTTATTTTTTTGTCGTCGTTGCTTTCTTTAGCTAGCCTTTTCAAGTGAGGAATCTTTTCTAGATAGAGAAATAAGAGATAATGGTTGCAATTCCACCTCAGATTGACACAAGAAAAATTTTATTTTTTTAAAAAATTCATATGCAAGTAAGAATGATGTGATTACGACATTTTTATAATTAAAAGTCACTTTAATGTATATTTTGTTTTAAAGCATAAAGATCTCATTATGTACATAAATATAGTATAGTATTTTTTTGGGTACTATATAATAAAAATTTTCTAGTTATATAACATTACTCTTGATATAATACCATCCAATGATCCATTAGAGAATATTAAATAAAAACAGTTTTGTCATTTCATAGATAAAAGTGAATGCTGCTTTAGCAATAGAGCCTCCCAAATTTAAAATGGGCCTTGGGCATAAGTAATACCGAAAGATGGATAGGGCCCCTTGTTAGATATTTTCCTATTTTTTGTGGTTTTCTTGATCCATGCCTGTGTATAATGAGCTTCTTCTGATTATCAAAATTAAATGGAAAGACATGGCTGTCGATATAAAGCCCATAACCACGACGAAAAGATCCAGTGGGGACGCCGGTTAGTAGCCCATGTCCATGCTTAAACAGGTTGGGTCATTACCACAAGCTGCGATAGTGAGGAGTGTTCGATTGAAATATTTTCTCGGGAGCGCTTTTTAATTGATTGTGGCGAAAACCAGTGCCACAGCGGTATAAATATACCTCCGGACATCCAACTAGCTATATGATTAGCTCCGGAGGCCCCATCAAGGAATCAGGTTCTGTCACTCATACAGTCATACTCCTACTCATACTCACGCACAGGTACGAGGAGTCTTTTTCCTTCTGTGCAGGCCACCATACAAATTTACTATATTATCAATCAATTACAAAAAAGCAGAAAAATTATTTAAAGAAAGAAACAGAAGAAAGAGAAATGAAAGGGGTTTTAATTTATTAAAGTTTTTATGAAGGAAAGATACTTGTCCCAAAAATCTAGAAGTAAAGTATTAAAGAAGTCATCAGTGCTTTGAGTAGTAGAGTACTATTAAATACGGGAGAGTTTATAATTAGCTGCCACATGTTAAAATCAGGAGGTAACCGAAAGAGAATAGAAGACGTCTCTCTCTCTCTTTGGTTTGGTGTGAACCCTTTATTAATACATCTCCCACCACAGCAGAAGTCCACGACATGGGCTCTGGCGGTTGACGGTGGACTCGTTGTGCTGTGGGTCGTAATTAAGTCCAGATTAATTGGAGCTGATTATGTCCACCGACATTGCGCTGAAATCACGTGACATGTCAGAAGAGAACACTGAATTGGATGGTGTTGTGGAGTGGGAGTCCTAAGGTCACAGGGCCATACAATATGAAACAACTATTTCAACATCTATGATTGTGTTATTCCCTTTATAAGCTAGAGATCTATGATTAGTTATGTAAATAAATTGACATCTCCAGCTCTCTTGATGTATGGTGTTTTTATGGCTATATTGGTACTCCTATATCTGTGAGTCTCTCTGATTTTTGTTTATAATAATCAATCACTTCTTACACTTACGCAAGATGAGAAATGCCTTTCTCAAGGATATCGATAAAAGTAGAAAAAGGAAATGAAATGTATGTCAATTTCATATACACAAGTGACAAAAATAGTAAGTCGATCTTTAGGTTAGCAGCGATCAACTTCGGTAATTTGAGAAAGAAAAGGAGTAAGAAACATTGGTGTGATGCCTGCCAAGGGCACTTTAATGCCAAAGTTAGATTTCTAGATGTATTTTGACAGAGTTTTGATTAGGGTTTATGTTTGCTTTTCTTCTTAGAGAAGATGATTTTTCCTTTTATATAGGTAGACACACTGGTAGCCCTAGAGGGACTTTGCATGCATGGAAAGGGTGGGAGACGGCTGTCTCTCCACGTGACAGCGCGACATTGGAGATCTTGACTGGTGGCAAGGTAGTGGGGGGAGTGGTTGTCTAACCCCAAACGTGGCGCTCCCTTAAACGTGTGTCAGGATGAGTGAGGTGACTGCCTCCTGCTACATGCGAAGTCCTGGAGTTGGGAGTACGTTATCATGATTGGGTTGCCAATGATGGTTTTTACTGGCGTGGCAGGTGGGACGAATGATTGGCACCATCGCACAAGGTTTGCTCGGACATGGTCCGCTTAGCCGTGCATGGCCATGGTCTGGTAGGCCATAGTTTGTTTGGTCATGACCTCCTTGGTCAGGCTCTAGTCAGCTGGACCTCTCAGGGTTGATTTTATTTTCGTGGCGCTTTTCCTTCTTTCGATCCTATTTGTGTCCTTCGAAATATCAACATGTTTGGTGCTGAAGTCTCAACCATTGTAATGCATAGTATGACATCAGCTATATCTAATAGCCCATATGTGCTTACTTCTGGTCAGCTCGTTAAGGAAATTCTTGATCGGTTCCCATCAATAGCCCCCAATCGCAGTTGGTGATAGAGCAGATCTAGGGGGAATATGAAGCCAGATGGGAGAAAATGAAGGAGTACTATCAGATGTCCAGAGATTTGGTCAAAAAATTCTCCAAAGTAGTATTGCAAAGTGGTACTGATGAGGACTGATCAGGAATACCCTTAACGTGCTGACCAGCAGTAAGTACATAGGGGTTGTTAGATTCAGCTGATGACATACTGTGCATTACAATGGTTGAGACTTTAGCACCAAACATGTTGATATCTCGAAGGACGCAGATGGAATCGAAAGAAAGAAAAGCGCCACGAAAGGAAAATCAACCTTGAGAGGTTCAGTTGACTAGAGCTTGACCAAAGAGGTCATGACCAAACAGACCATGGCCTACCAGACCATAGTCGTGCATGGTTGAGCGGACTATGCCCAAGCAAACCTTGTGGGATGGTGCCGGTCATTTGTCCCACCTGTCATGCCAGTAAAAACCATCATTGGCAACTCAATTATGATAACGTGCTCCCAACTCCAGGACTTTGCGTGTAGTAGGAGGCAATCACCTCACTCACCCTGACACATGCCTAAAAAAGCGCCACGTTTGGGGTTGGACAACCACTCCCCCCACTACCTTGCCACCAGTCAGGATCTCTAATATCGCGCTGTTACGTGGAGAGACAGTCGTCTCCCACCCTCTCTATGCATGCAACGCTTCTCTAGGGTTACCAGTGTACCTGCCCATATAAAAGGAAAAATCATATTATCTAAGAAGTTACGCAAACATGAATCATAGCCAAAACTCTGTCAAAATACATTTAAAAACTTAACTTTGACATTGGAGTGCCCTTGGCAGACATCACATTGGTGTCCCTTACTCCTTTTTCCTCTTAGATTATCGAAGCTAATTGCTGGGGGTCTGGAGACCGACTTACTGGTCTATCAACAGGTAAATGCTAAAATTGATAGAATCCAGAACTTCCTTCTAAAGCACGAGCTCCAGCAGATGCGAAGCTTGCACCATAATAAAAATTGATGATCACCTGGTTTTATATATATATATATATAGTGGAATTAGAGGCAGCTTTGCATACTCACCTGCCATAAAGCTAAAATGGTGAGCAGAACCAATTCATGTGGTAAAGAAAATCTCAAATATTTTACAGCCCTTACCGGATCTTACTAATAAAGTCGGGATTAGACGGCCAACACAAAGCCTCCATTGGGGAACGAACTTGTAGAAGGATCTCCATATGGCCAAAAATTTGCCTGCAAATCAGTGATTTGGTTTCCAGCATAAAAACTGGGTTCTGTCAGAATCCAAGTATACGCAACGGAGCAACCAAAACTGAGAGTATACCTTCATTTGGATACCAACCCAGAACTTATCGGGACTTTTTACATGTCATTTTCACATCTCAGTAGCACATTCAAGGATGTGCAAGCTCGTGGTAGGATGCTATTCAGCATCCGTTGCTTTTGGATTTCACAAAGATTAAACGCGAATGGAGTGTCGGCCACGTGTCAAATCTAATAGAATCACCGACTATGAAGAGGGCAGCGTGTTTAGTGTACAAAACATGACTACTACATCCATATATGAATGGGATAAGTGAAGTTTGGTTCTCCTTAGTATCGCTTGTCATTTCTAGGGCCCTCTGTATAACTCCTGAGCAGAAATGTGCATTTGAAAAATATTGGTTTTCGATAAGTCACATGACCCTTAGTTTGACTATTTATTCAAGAAAACTATGCAAGAAAAATGGTTGCTCTAAAATTTCGGTCAGTGAGGAAAATATTTTCATCACAGCATACTTTTGACATTTTAGTTTTTGTTTCTCACAGCAGCACATAGGAAAAAGCCTTGAGCTTTGATGGCGGACCAAAATTGTTTGAACACCTAGCGATTAGTATATGATTATGGTCCAATTTTATTCATCCTTTTACCATAATACAAAAAGTTCGTCAAATTTAATCGACTGATCACAGTAATCCATAACAGTAGTGATCACCAAAACGTTCATCAAATTTTTTGGAAAAATAACATTTTCCTTGTAAGATACACTTAGAATCCTTCTGGCCATACTTAGTAGATGGAAAGCACTTCTTGATCTTGTGTGATTGATTAATTGCTCAATTAATTTTACTAAGGGACAGGCCATGGGTCGGGAAAAGGCAGAATGACTTCAAAACTTGTCTAACTTTCATGTAATTTAACAGAGATGGACCCACAGTATGGACATCCTGAATCCCTCATTCAATTGAAAGAAATTGTTTGATATCAGTTTTTCATTGATTTCCATTACCTGTCTCCCCCTTTCCAAACTCCAAGATACAGAAAATTCATCCACTTTAATCGGCTAAAACTCGTGGCCCCCAGAGACAAAAATTTCGAGATACATATAAGAATTTCGCATGGAATGCCACTCAGTTGACCTAAATTGAAAGGATGGAAAAAGAGATTTAACTTATTCTTTATCGAATACAGAAGAATCAGATCCACATTTTTCTTGGGTACTACTAGAAAAATTCACATTTTTTTTTCATAATACAGAAAGTTCGTCAAAGTTAATCTGCTAATGGCCGGTAGTGAAGCCCAGATGCCATTCTGGATAAAATAATATGATATTCTACTCTTGTTTAAATAGTGCTTTCAAATTGTAAGGCCACACCATATTTGGAGCTCCACTCCACATTAGCTTGGCAAGTTCCTGATTAGCCATTTCACTCGGATGACCAGATTCGAAGAAAACATATTCGCTTGCATTGCTACATAACTGATAATCTTCCACTCCTCTCTTCCCTCCGCAGCTGTTAACTCCCCCGTATGGACCTGAGCCGCAGCATGCATTTTTCCCCTTCTCAAAACCTTTCACAGCATATAATCACAAATTATTTGTATGTAAATATTATACCATCATCATATTTAAGAAAATATCACCAACGTACCATATTTCGATGGGTTGTTTATTCTTTCCATAAAAAAAGAGTAGAAGTCGAAGTTCGAATATTTGAATCCTTGTAACTGCCTTTCAAGCTTTTTAAGGACTTTTGAAAAAGCAATGTTGGGTAGCTTTCCCAGAGCTGTGACCTCTTCGAAGCTTTCGCCACTACTATTTGCTGGTTTGAGTGCTTTTGTAACTGGTAGACAACCCAAAGCCCCCAAGCTAAAAAATCCAAATTTCCTCCCTCCTGTCTTATACACTTGCTCTTATGCCCTGAATAACAAAGATGAAAACTAGGCAGAAGAGACTTTATAGTAGCTTTTTAGTGTTGGAAATTTGGAATAAGACGTCATTACTTTGATCACATCCGTAAAGTTTCCAATCACCATCTCCACATACTCTTCTTGAGAATTTAACTCAAAGACAGTACTGGAGTTTGGCGAGAATGGGGCAAAGTAATCGTTGCTTCCAATGCTAAACAACGGCTTTTGACAACTTTTTCCTTGGCTTCTTTGTCACCCAGCTGCTGCTCCAACAATTTTGCCACATTCTTAAAATAACTCAGCTGCGTTTTAAGGTCAATCACCTACAAAAATTACAAAGCTAAGATGTTACTGAGTTTAAAAAAAAATTCAAACACTTGCAATAATATGGTAATGCAAATATTTAACATAACATTCCTTGGTTAGTTTGAAACAGTGCACCGGCTCCACCAGATGCAAAGTTCACCCCATTAGAGAATTGGTGATTGCCTGGTTAGTGATAATTCAGGTGTTACAAAATTAGCCAACCACTATATATATTACCAATAAAATCAGGGATCAAACGGCCACTGGAAAATCTCCCAGTGGGATAGTTGAAGAAAGTTTCCCCGTAAGGCAAAAAATTTGCCTGGAATCTAGTGGTGGTGTTGATGTAGTTATTGTTTCCAACATCAAATAGTGAATCGCCAAAGATGAAGAGGGCGACATGATTTTCGACTGTGTAAGACGGCCACGGCTACTGTTAATTGGGACGAGAAGGAATGCGAAGTGAATCAATAGAAAGACGTGCGGGATGCTTAAGCTAGCCATTGAAGCCGGGGTAGTTTAGATTTCTGGTTGCTTGCTCTTGGTTAATTCCCATGTTATTTATATTACCCTTTGCATAGCAATATCCTTTGAAATTTTCATTACAAAGTTAAAAATCAGGAGAAATTCAAAGTCTCTTATAGCTTCTGAACTCATCAATGGCGTGAATGCAAAATAGAAAAATATTAGTGGTTCTAGCATCGTTGAAAAGTCACATAATCGTAACAAAATTTGACGTAGTTAGAAATATTATATTGTAGCGAATGGGCTTGGGCAACAAGAAGTTTACCAGCTGATATGTTTACTTGGATCACCTTCCGTATCTGATTTTGCTGCTTTTGAATTCTTCCCTTCTTAATTGACTAAGGAAATGTGTTCCCCACCAGATTAATTATCCTCGATATTTTAGTGTTTCTTTCTTGGACAACAAAAAGTTTGCCAGCGACACGTTCCTTGGACAACCATGGCAGTGTATGCCAAAGGTCTTCATGAGTATTTGACTACTAATAAAATCGTTGCTGGTCTATTTGAATCTTATAGTATCCTTTTCAATTAGTTGAGATAGGCTTTTATGAAGCTAGAGTACTTACTACATAATGGGTCATACGCATGGAAACAAAAATACATGGGTTCCTAAGTGCATCTTACCCAACATGGGCGGCTGTAGAGTTTTTGTTCAATGAGAGTAAAATTTATATAGCATCATACACTATTTTTTTTAATTAATAATATATTTTCTTTAGTAAATAAAGAGATAATCATATTAAAAATGCTAAAAAATGGGCGCTGGCTACGTATAAAATTTGTACACAAAAAATATATTAAAAACTAAATCCAAATTTGGCTAAGGTCCAAAAGAAAATTTGAAATTTAGGTAACTAAGAGTCTAAAAGTACAAGGTTAATTGAGATTGTATTGTTTATTTGGCCAAATAATGACGGGTTAATGAGATACATATACTTTTTACTATCGGTTTAGTAATATTTAGTGCGGACAAATATAAATATAAGTAAATTCAGAGGAAAACAAACATGAGCATTAGTAAATTCCGTAAAGGTAAAACATATATTTATTACCTAAGATCAAATACATATGCATAAAATTCTTTTACAAGTAGTAGAAGTAGCTAATTAAGTAGGGGTAGCTGCCCGCACTGGACCCTTGTTGGGTCCGTTCTTGTTAACCAATAACACAAGTTCCATCCCTCCCCAGCATTTTGTGTGGCCAACTATTATTAATGCAAGGCAAACACTATTTTTTCAGAAAATTTGTATATAAAATCTTATTATAATGATGTGATAGTGACACTTTTATAAATAAGAGCTACCATAACGAGTGTTTTGATTTTAAGTGAATGTTATTCTTTTAACCACATTATTCTAGTAATAAAATATATAAGAATTTTCTGTCTGTATAGTATTACTCTTAATGCAATATATAAAATTTTCATAATTTGTGTGAACGGTAGTTTTGTGCAAGCTCAAAAGACTAGTAAGTCAAAGTTATGCACACTAGTAGCCAAAAAAAAGAGAGCATGCTATGCATTTCCAAAGACAAACAGACATTGAAGTTAAAATAACAAAAATAGAATGCGAGGTACAAAATAAGGAAAGAGCTCATGGAGAGTAATTAGGATGGTGATATTGTGGTACTTAATGCTCTCTTTGTGTTTCTTCTGCTCCCGTTTGGTACAATTATTTTTTAATTTTTTTTTATTTTATTTTTTTGACTTATTAGTAAAAACGACAGAATTTTTTTTGTATTTTTATTTTTATAAGCTAAAGATAAGAAAAAAATAAAAAAAAAGTAAAAAAAGTTAAAAAAATTAACTTATTTACTTATAAACTAAAAAAAAACTAGGTCAAAAAATTTTGCCAAACGAACCCTTAGAAGATGGAAAACCATTCTTGATGTAAGTGCGGTTTTGCTGCTGTACACAGTAGTGCAAAACCGCTGCTGTACATGGTAGTGCAATTGGTGCTGTTGATGACGTGGCCATATAAAAATTTGTCATGCGGCAAGACTAAATTCCACATTAAAACAGGTTGTAAAAATTAAAAACTCATCCAACGTTTTACCATCTTCCCATATTTCACAAATTCTTTTTTTCTCCTTCTATCTCTCTCTCTCTCTCGCTCCTCTCTCTATCTCTTTCTCTCTCCTTGTTTTTCCTATTATATAATTTTTCTTTTTTATTTACAATCTTTTCCAGCAAAAGAGCTCTCCGTTTTGAGTTCTCTCACTTGATAGAAATGAAAAAATCTCAAGCAGGCTTTGAAATCCCCCTACACCCCGAGTAAAAGAGCTGAGTTCTCTCTCAATTTTTTTTCTTAGCATTATCTACAGCCTGAACATGTAAAAGAGGTTAGCTGAGATCTCCCTTTAATCTATCGCTTGCGGAGCAAGTGGGGCAAAGATGAGGTGTTTGGCGAGCAATGATTCGTCTTCTGAAAAAACACAAAACGTAGGAGGAGAAGAAACGGAACTCTTACGGGAAAGAGTGGAAAAAATGAAAAGGAAAGTTACCGAATGACAAAAATATAAAAAAGAAAAATTACATAATAAAAAAAATTAGGAGAGAGAAAGAGATACAGAAAGAAAAGAGGAATATGATGAAATATACAAAATGGTCGTTTAAGGGGTTTTTAATATCTATAATCTATTTTAAAGTGAAGTTTTAAGTTTTGCCACGCGGCAAAATTTTATTTGATTCTTTAATTAGCAACATCAACTGCATTACTATTGACAACCAAAAAACCGCTCCCTTGATCTTGTGTGATCGATTAATTGCTCAACTAATCTTATAAAGGGATAGGCCATGGGTCGGGCAAAGGCAAAATGATTTCAAAATTTGTCAACTTTCATGTAATTTGACAGAAATAGACGCAAAATAAGGACATCTTAGTTCAATCGAAAAAAATTGTATGATATCAGTGTGTTATTGATTTTTATTATATGTCTCCTCTTTTATTTACTTACACTGTATTTGAATTTTAAATTAGTTAAAAAAATAATATAAAATTATATTTTATTTTTAATTGTGAAGAAAGTGAAAAGTAAAAAGAATATAGGAGTGCTGCATACCACCGTAATTTTCACCGTATTATTTTACTGGCTGGCGTGATGGCCGGTGTGGCAAATCATTTTGGCTGACTAGGACACTTTTTTTTACGAAAAGTTTTGAAGTACAGCAAAAATACAGTCAGAAAATAGAAAAAAATATTCCTTTCTCCCATCTTCTAGGTTCGGTCCCCCTTGTTTCTTACGCGGGGCATTGAAACAAGGTATACCTCACCTTCAAATCGAAAGGATCTGCAATGGAAGCCAAGAACAACAATCACCGTATATATATGTTATACCTATTTCTCTAGTTTATCGCCTCTCTCTCTCTCTCTCTCTCTCTCTCTCTCTCTCTCTCTCTCTCTCTCTTAATTCATCAATTGATTATCATTATATTAAACAACTACACCCTACAGGAGTATAACACGAACCCAGTTCATTCCCCGGCCTCTCACGTTCACATATTGAGTCATGGAAATAAAGAAATCCTATAGGATCTCCATGGAAAGGATTTGTCAGGGAAGAAGATTAGAGACGATTCAATGCTTCCGTTTCGTTTTTGTGCTCTCTCTCTCTCTCTTTTCATATATATCTCTTTCCCGTCTTCTGTACAATTAGGTGAAAATCGTAGATTGACGAATTGACGTGGCCGATGTCTATCTGCCACATAATATGCCATGTCAGCCCGTGAAATAAACTAGTGATTTTATCCGGTATACGTAGCAATTTTCAAAAGAATATAAAAAGACAATAAACAAGAATTTAGAATAACTAAGTTTCTTATCTTTTTTAGCTCTTTTTTTTGTGCCCTTGATAAAATCGGGATCTAAACATAACATTAACATTAAAGTATCTAAACTCCAAGCTACAGAAAATTCATGGACTTTAATTAGATAAAACTCGTGGCACCCAGAGACAAAAAATTCGAGATACCTATGAGAATTTTGCATATAATGGCAGTCATATTACCTAAACTGAGAAGATAGAAAAAGAGATTATCTTATCCTTAATCGATTGAATCCAGATTCACATTTTTCTTTGGTACTACTAGAAAATTCGTCCTCACTCCATAATACAGAAAGTTCGTCAAATTTAATCTGCAAACGGTAGTGAACCCCAGATGCCATGCTGGATGCAATAATACGAGCTCTACTCTTGTTCAAATAGTGCTTTCAAATTGTAAGGCCTCACAATATCTGGAATTCCACTCCACATTAGCTTGGCAAATTCATGATTAGCCATTTCACTCGGATGAGCAGTATCGAAGAAAACATATTCGCTTGCATTGCTACATAATTGATAATCTTTCACTCCTCTCTTCCCTCCGCAGCTGTTAACTCCCCGGTATGGACCTGAGCCGCAGCATGCACTTTTCCCTTCCTCAAAACCTTTCACAACATATACATATAATCACAAATTATTTGTATGTCAATATATATATTATACGGTCATAATATTTAACAAGATATGTAGCACCAACAAACCATATTTTGATGGGTTGTTCATTCTTTCCATGGCAGAAGTGTAGAAGTCGAAATTTGAATATTTGAATCCTTGTAACTGCCGTTCAAGCTCTTTAAGGACTTTAGCAAAAGCAGCGTTGTGTAGCTTTACCAGAGCTGTGACCTCTTCCACGCAGTCACCACTACTATTTGCTGGATTGAGTGCCTTTGCAAGTGGTAGACAACCCAAAGGCCCCACGCTAACAAATCCAAATTTCCTCCCACTTGCCTTGTATACTTCCTGTAAAATTCAGGAGAAAGAAACAGGCTCTGAATAACAAAGATAAAATTTGATTCTCTAATTACTGCCCACTGGGCAAAAGAGAATTAATAATAGTTTTGAGGTTTTGAATAAGATGTCATTACTTTGATCACAGCTGAAATGTTACCAATCACCATCTCCACATATTCTTCTTGAGAATACAACTGAAAGACAGTACTGGAGGTTGTCGAGAAGGGGACGAAGTAATCGTTGCTTCCAAAGCTAAACAAATAAACGGCACTTGACAACATTTTCTTGGCATCTTTGTCACCCAGCTGCTGCTCCAACAGTTTCACCACTTTCTTAAAATGACTCAGCTGCGTATTAAGGTCAATCACCTAGAAAAAGTACATAGCTACAATGTTATTGAGTTAAATATATATATATATATATATATATATATATCAGACACTTGTTATAAGTTAATGCAAATATCACATACCATTCCTTGGTGAGTTTGAACTAATGCACCTGCTCCGGCAGATGCAAAGTTCACCCCATTATAGAATTCATGATTGCCGGGTTGTTTGTATGGTGGAAGCAATGGAAGCTTTGCATACTCAGCTGCAAAACAAAGCCATGAGGGTCAGTTGAGTGATAATTCAGGTGCTCTACAGAAATCAACAACTATCCGGCGAATTCTTACCAATAAAATCAGGGATCAAACGGCCATCAGAAAATCTCCCAGTGGGATAGTTGAAGAAAGTTTCCCCGTAAGGCCAATAATTTGCCTGGAATGTAGTGGTGGTGTTGATGTAGTTATTGTTTCCAGCATCAAATAGTGAATCCCCAAAGATGAAGAGGGCGACATGATCGTTCGACTGCGTAAGATGACCATAGCTACTGACAAGGAATGCGAAGTGAATCAAAAGAAAGACGTGCAGGAAACTTAAACTAGCCATTGAAGCCTAGGTAGTTTAGATTTCTGGTTGCTTTTCCTTGATTCCCTTGCTATTTATAGAACCCTTTCCATAGAACATGTGCCTATGATATTTGAATAACGTTCTCTGGACTTTGTCCATGCATACGTTTTGAACTAACAAATTTCTCTTTGTGAAAAGAAGGTCAATTTAACCTTTCAAATATGCTATTCTTTCATATAATCTACCACAAAAATCAAAATAGAGTGATTTGGCGACGACATTTTTATGATTAAATGCTATCAAAGTTGATGTTTTGTTTTGAAGTAAAATGCTCTAATTCAACTTCATTCAGTGCAAAAACTCCATATAAATTTTTTAGTTGTACAGTATTATTAACTTTTTGTAATAAAGTTAAAAATCAGGAGAAACTCAAAAGTCTCCTATAGCTTCTGATTTCGGGAATGGCGTAACGGCAAATAGAAGAATAGTATCGGTTCTAGCATTGTTGAAAAGTAACATAATCGTAGCAAAATTTGACACAATCGGGAATATTAGATTGTAGCGAAGCTTGGGCAACAAGAAGTTTACCAGCTGACACGTTACTTGGACCGCCTTCCATGTCTGATGTTGTTGCTTTTGAATTCTCCCCCTTTTATTGACTAAGGACATATATTTCCGATCAAATTAACTATTCTAGCTGGGTAATGCTATACATTCAAAAAATTCATACAAAATTTATATCCAGAATGATGTGTCTGAGTTGTGGGCCTATCACTTTAAAACAAAGAACTCACAAAAATGTATTTTAATTACAAAACTACCACCACCACATCATTCTAATTCAAAATTCTGTACAAAAATTCTGAAAGAATAACATTTTCCATTCTAGATATCTTATAGCCGGTTTGGAACTTGGTCTGTAAGCAAAAATTTTAAAAATTCTCTTTCTTTGGTTGATTACTTAGGAGAGAAAGGGTAGACAAAAAAGAGGGACAAAAAACATACACTCTCTTTCTTTTCTTTCTTTCTATTTTTTTTATTTTTTTTCATTTTCTTTCTATTTTTCTTTTGTTGTTTACTTTTTCTTCCTTTCCCTTCTCTCTCCCAAGGTCCAAACAAGGTTTAAATGTTGTTTTTTTAGGACAACAAAAAGTTTACCAGCGACATGTTACTTGGACAACCATGGCTGCGTATGACAAAGGTTTTCGTGAGTGTTTGATTCCATGCTATAACCATTGAATGACTACCATATGATAAAATCCTTGCTGCTTTATTTGAATCTTAGTATCCTTTTCGAGTAGTTGAGATAGACTTTGACGAAGCTTGAGCACTACATAATAGGTCATCCACATGGAAATGAAAAGACATGGGTTCCCAACTGACGGTTAACGGCATCTTATCCCTTGATGGAAGTTCGAGTCCTCCCTACGGTACTTTGCAGCCAACAATTATTCATGAGTATAAAGTTTATGTGGTTCAAATAGACGGTGACCTTGCATGAACTGAAGAGACTAATAGTTAAAGTTCTAGGCACTTGGAGCAAAAAAAAAAACAGAAAAAATATATACATGCCATGCACTTTCAAAGACAAACAGACATTAAAGTTTTTTTTAAAACAAAAAGAATGCATGCGATGATATTTAGAGGTACACAATAAGGAAAGAGATACACTTGAATCCTTTGCCCATATTTAGAAGATGGAAATCCCTTCTTGATGGATCTTTTGTGATTGATTAATTGCTCAATTAATCCTACAAAGGGACAGGCCATGGGTCGGGCAAAGGCAAAATGATTTGAAAATTTGCATACTTTCATGTAATTTAACAGAAATGGACCCAGAATAAGGACATTCTGATTCAATTGAAAGAAATTGTATGATATCAGTTTGTCATTGCTTTCCATTACCTGTCTCCCCCTTTAAAGTTTCCAAACTCCAAGGTACATAAACTTCATCGACTTTAATCCACTAAACCTTGTGGTCCCCAGAGACAAAAATTTCAAGATACATACAAGACTTTTGCCTATAATGCCACTCATATTTCCTAAGTTGAGAAGATGGAAAAAGTTATTATCTTATTCTTGATTGAATACAAAAGAATCAGATTCACATTTTTCTTGGGTACTACTAGAAAAGTTCGCATTGTTTTCCATAATACAGAAATTTCGTCAGATGTAATCTGCTAACGTTAGTGAACCCCAGATGCCATTCTAGATGCAATAACATGATCTTCTACTCTTGTTCAAATAGTGCTTTCAAATTGTAAGGCCGCACAATATTTGGATTTCCACTCCACATTAGCCTGGCAAGTTCATGATTAGCCATTTCAGTCGGATGAACAGAATCGAAGAAAACATGTTCGCTTGCATTGCTACATAACTGATAACCTTTCACTCCTCTCTTCCCTCCGCAGCTATTAACTCCCCGGTATGGACCTGAGCCGCAGCATGCACTTTTCCCTTCTTCAAAACCTTTCACAACATAAATATATAATCACAAATTATTTGTATGTAAATATTAATTATACTATCATCATACTTAAGAAGATATCACCAACTTACCATATTTTGAGGGGTTGTTTGTTATTTCCATAGCAGAAGTGTAGAAGTCGAAATTTGAATATTTGAATCCTTGTAACTGCCTTTCAAGCTTTTTGAGGACTTTTGAAAAAGCAGTGTTGTGTAGCTTTCCCAGAGCTGTTACCTCTTCGAAACAGTGGCCACTACTATTTGCTGGTTTGAGGGCCTTTGTAAGTGGTAGACAACCCAAAGGGCTCAAGCTAACAAATCCAAATTTCCTCCCTCCTGTCTTGTATATTTCCTGTAAAATTCAGGAGAAAGAAAAAGCTCTGAATAACAAAGATGAAATTTGAAGAGAATTAATAGCAGTTTTAAGTTTTGAATAAGATTATATTTTAAGATGTCATTACTTTGATCACAACTGTTAAGTTTCCGATCACCATCTCCACATACTCTTTTTGAGAATACAACTTAAAGGCAGTATTGGAGGTTGTCGAGAAGCGGACAAAGTAATCGTTGCTTCCAATGCTAAACAAATAAACGGCTCTTGACAACATTTTCTTGGCTTCTTCGTCACCCAGCTGCTGCTCCAACAATTTCTCCACATTCTTAAAATAACTCAGCTGCGTTTTAAGGTCAATCACCTACAAAAATTACAAACCTACAATGTTATTAAGTTATATATATATACATAAGACACTTGTAGTAAGGTAATGCAAATATCACGTACCATTCCTTGGTGAGTTTGAACTAATGCACCTGCTCCAGCAGATGCAAAGTTCACCCCATTCGAGAATTCATGTTTGCCGGGTTGTTTGTATGGTGGAAGCAATGCAAGCTTTGCATACTCAGCTGCAAAACAAAGCCGCAAGGGTCAGTCTAGTGATAATTTAATTGTTACAAAATTATTGATAGTATAAACCTAATTTGGGTAATATTTTTAATGTATATTATTCGGGCCTCTTTTGTAATATGAATGTAATTTTGTCTTCAAAGGGAATTAAGTGTAAACAGGGGCGGATGTAGCATGAGACTGCCCCCACTGATTTGACAATTTTTACTACTTTTTAAAATTTTTTTATGTATATTTATTTGATTCTAGATTATAAATATAGTGTATTGCTCCAACTGGATTTACTAGCAACTACTTTTGCCCCCTCTAAATTCGCTACCCTATAGCAAAAAAAAGAAAAGATTTACTAATACCTGTATTAATTTATTTCAACTGAATTTCATTAACTTCTTATTATTTAACCAAATAAACAACATAAACTCAACCCTCCATCCTAATATTAAATTAATACCATTATACTTTTAATATTTTGTTTCTCTATTCTAGAAAAAGAATTCAAATTCCTATACTCTAACATTTTCATTCTATTTATCAATGCTTTATGAGTCATGACCAAATTCCCAAATTTTTTCTAGATATTTCAAACCCTGGGTATTTATGATTCCCTTACCTTTGACATTGATTTTACCTATCCCGATTCTGACCATAGAGAGGGCTTTTTCTGTTGTGAAAATTGTAAAGAATAAATTTCGCAATCGCATAAGTGACTAGTGGATGAATGATAACTTGTTGGTACATAGATATTTTTAATATCATCTGAGAAGTCATAGTAGCCATTATTTTGAAACTCGAACTGGTTGGCCGTTTGAACCAAAAAATGGAGAATTGAGCCAAACAATGGTCCGGTCAGCTCTCTAAACCCGTTTCGGTCAAAACTCGGTTAAACTCAATAAAATCCGCAGTTGAACCGCGGTCCAATCACCAAAACCGGTAATTGAACCATCCGGTTTAACTTTTTTTTTTATGTCTTTAATACAATTATCTCTGTACTTATAAAAAAAATAATTTGTTAATTAAAAAATCATTTCACATACGATTCTATGAAAATTTTGCCCCACTAAACGAAAATTCTGAATTTGCCGTGAGTGTAAATGTTCTTTAATATCTAAGTGTTAGGTGAGATATGTGGCTATAAACTAGACACATTATTGTATCTTTTGTGTGCTGAAAATATCTGCAGAAAACAGAGGATGATGCTCTTTGTAGCAGCTGAAACGAAATAGAAGAAAAGGGAAAGAAAAGTGCTGTGGGTGTGTGGCTGTTTAATTTAGAGCATGAAGGAGCAGTAAAATCCTTGTGTATTGAATGATTTTCAGTAAAGAAAACTCTACATTTCCTGCTGCAGCATTTTTCTGTTATGTTTTGCTAGAAACTTGCATGTTAAAGGTGAAAAATTTCAGATTCTGATGTGCTGTGTTTATACCCTTTTATTGCATGATTTTGTGAGCATTTTGTCTAAATCCCCCAACAAATTCAGCCAACACTACATATATCATGCGCTATATCTTACCGATAAAATCAGGGATCAAACGGCCATCAGAAAATCTCCCGGTGGGATAGCTGAAGAAAGTTTCCCCGTACGGCCAATAATTTGCCTGGTATCCAGTGGTGGTGTTGATGTAGTTATTGTTTCCAACATCAAATAGTGAATCACCAAAGATGAAGAGGGCGACATGATTTTTCGACTGTGTGGGACGGCCACGGCTACTCTTAATTGGGATGAGAAGGAATGCGAAGTGAATCAAGAGAAATACGTGCACGAAGCTTAACCTAGCCATTGAAGCCTAAGTAGTTTTAGTTTTCTGGTTGCTTCTCCTTGGTTCCCCTGGTTATTTAAAGAATCCTTTGCCTAGTATGTGAGGGGAAAGGTATGAAGTTATGAACGTAGAATAGTCGAATAGCTGTTCTCTGGAACGTTTGTCCGTGCATGCATTTGAACACCGTGCGACAAATTTTCTCTCTGAGAATAGAAGGTTTGAAAAATGCTAGTTTTTCAAAAAAATTTGTATAGAAAATGGTATCAAAATGATGCACGATGGCACCTTTACAATTAAAAAAGCCTTCCTAATAGGTATTTTATACAAGTGAAATGGTACATCGCATTCAATTACGCTATTCAATATATAAAAATTTGCATGAATTTTTTGAGTTTATAACATTAATCCTTTATGCTTTTCATAACAAAATTCAAAAAGAATTTCTAAAAGTCACCTTCGGCTTCTGGTCTTACCAATTGAGTAACTGCAATTAAAACTGAAGAATAGTAATGGTCTTAGCATCGTTGAAAAGTCACATAATGGCAACCAAAATTTGATTAAATATATATTAATTTTAGAGAAGTTACTTGCAGACAAAATGACTCGATCATCTTCCTTTAATTTATCTCGTCCTTTTGTCTTGATCCCAACTTACCCCTTAATGAGAAATAAGAGATTGTAACGAAGCTTGGGCAGCAAGAAGTTTACCAGCTGACACGTTACTTGGACTACGTTCCATGTCTGAGGTTGCTTCTTTTGAATTTTCTTCCCTCTCATTGAGTAAACCAAATATACTAGCGACATTTTACTTGGACAACCATGGCTGCGTATGGCAAAGGTCTTCATGACTGATGAGCATTTGATTCAATGCTACAATCCTTGGAATGGCTACTAATAAAATCCTTGCTGCTTTATTTGAATCTTAGCATCCTTTTTAATGAGTTGAGTTGGACTTCGAGAAAGCTTGAATGCATAATCGGTGCCATACATATGGAAATGAAAAGACATGGCTCCCAAGTGATGTTTAAGTGCATGTTATCCATTCACAAAGGGATGGTCTGTTGATTGGCTGGCCGTTTTTAAGTTCAATCACATTTCACACACCTTTTTGGTAAATAATTATTCATGTAATGTATAAAATTTACATAATTTGTTTGGTCGGTGACCTTGCTCAAGAGACTAGTACGTCAAAGGCTTGACACTTGTAGCAAAAATAAAGAAAAAAAAATTATAGAGTGATGATTTAGCAAACTCGCGGTGTCTTGCCCATAGGTCCGAGTCTAGCTTTCCACTGGCTGATCGGCGATCTCCTGCAATAAACACACTGGTGTGGTGGTAACCAAAGGCCCTCCGGTGTTCAAGTTAGATTCAAGGGGGTAAAATTGATAGAGAGAATACTTCTAAGGTTTTCTAATTTGTGTGTGTACTTGGAGAAGTTGGCCGTTTTACCTTGTATGTCTGCATGGGAGTAGTAGGTGGCCTCTTCACGTGGCGGCCTCTCATTGGAGGGTCAGAGCTGTGACAGGAAAAACTCGCGATGTCTTGCCCCCAGGTCCGAGTCTAGCTTTCCACTGGCTGATCGGCGATCTCTTGCATTAAACACATCGGTGTGGTGGTGGCCAAAGACCCTTCGGTGTTCAAGTTAGATTCAAGGGGGTGAAGTTGATAGCGAGAATACTCTTAGGGTTTTCTGGTTTGGGTGTGTACTTGGAGAAGTTGGTCATTTTCCTTGTATGTCTACATGGGAATAGAAGGTGGCCTCTCGTTGGAGGGTCAGAGCTGTGACAAGGCACTTGAGAGGGTCTTCTCTACACTCCATGGTGGCGTGTGTCAGAACTGTGTCAGAGGTATAGCGGTTGTTGCTTGTACACGCCACGCCCATGCCCCTAGTGTATACTAGGGTGTCCGGTGTCAGGTGTGGGCCCTTTTGACGTGGTCGGGGGCGACGACCAAAGTGGAATATCTTTTGGATTGTCCAGCCTGCTCAAGATAGACGAGGGCAAACTGTTGGGGGACCTGGTCGGGTGAAGACTAGACGAAGTGGGAAGACGTGGTCTGGTCTGTGTCGGTCAATAGATCATACGGTCCCTGGTCTAGTCGGGAAAACATCATCACCAAATGCCCCCAATTCATCTGGTTGCCTGCTTGAGGCCAGGGGAATTCTACAGGAAGGCCCGGTTGCAAAACATTAAGCACATTTATGGCGAGAACGACACAATGATGGCAGGTGTTGTCGCGTCGCTTCACGTGCCGCTACGCGGCAGCTGGGGCTTGGTCGTCAGTAGTCGAAAAGACGTGTCGCATCTCAACCGTTGGCGTCCTATCACTACAAGCCATCTGGGCCGTTGATTTCATAGACATTGGGCGGGGGGGGGGGGAGTTTTGTGAGGCGGTTGCCCCCATTTTGCCCTTAGAACTTCTTGCCAAATACAGAGAGAGAGAGAGAGAGAGAGAGAGAGAGAAAACCTCATTTGCCATCCCTAACCTTCATCTTTGTCGTCTCCGGCCAGTTGGAGGGACACCCGTCTACGCGACTCGCAGCCAACTGTCTATTGAACTCGTCGCCGACACTTCGCCTCGTGGTAAGACTCGTTCCATGGTTGCATGTACTGGTTGATTACCCGTTGTGTGTCGGTATTTGAGGGAAGGGCTAGATTCCCGACCTTTCGTGGTTCGTTGATTGGCCGAAATTCTTAGAATCAGTCCTTGGGGACTTGTGTGAACTGTTCAAACCGGTGTTTGATAGGATTGCGGGTTGCAGGCCTTTGGGTACAATGTCGAACCCGGAAGGTGTTAGCTCGGACTCTAAGGAGATCTATTCTAAAGGATATCGAGTCGTGAGGCGTCAGTCCTAGGAGAAGGCCTCTGTTGGGAACTCAGGGGCGTCCCTGGAAGTTCCAAAGTTAGGGGAGGTTGTGGCCGCCCACTCTGGTGTTGGGAGAGAACGGGATCAACCCACCGAGGTTGCTGCCCGACCTCAGGAGGTCGAGCTGAGAGAGGGGGAGGAAGAGGATGACCCCGAATACGAGGCTGTGGGGGTTCCTTCCTCTTTCAATAGGGAGAAGGTCGCTGCCCTTTGACGGGTGTACCAGATCCCGAAAAGGGTGAAGTGTAGGGTTCCCAACACTAGGAATTGGGTGTGCTAGGCCCGGGAGGGGGAGATAACCGTCTTTGAGGGCGCACTGGCCGGCGGTCTTAGCGTGTCATTTCCTTTACCAGTTAGGAAAATTCTACAGAGATTGCGCCTCTCTCCCGGACAGCTCGCGCTGAATGCCTGGCGGATCATAGCAGGCTGTATGATCCTCTGGCAGATCGTCCACGAGAGAGACGTGACGCCAGAAGAATTCTTGTATTGCTACATGCCGGCCGAGCGTGGGAGGGGCTACTGGTACTTCTCGGGTTGGTCGAAGGGGCTTGATTTGATCAACGAGCTTCCATCGTCACACAAGAACTAGAAGAACCGGTTCTTCTTCATTAACGGAGAGGGCTGGGAGTTCTGTGCCTAGAAGACAGACTTCTTTGCTCGGATCCCTAGGCAATGGGGTTACCCGAGTAAGAAGGGTATGTTCCTTTCCCTGAGTCTTCCATTTTTCTTTTGTTTCCATGTGTCGTCCATTCTGACTTAGGTGTCTTACGGGTGTCAGGTCGGGTTAAGCCCCTTCTATTCGTAGAGCATGAGGCGGCGGTAGAGAAGGTCCAAGAGTACGAGTTTCAGACCGGCAACGACCTAGTGACCATTGAGGCGCTTGCTCAGTATTTTTTGGGGCCCAAACCGACAAGAGAGGCTTTAGCTGCTAAACGCGAGAGGAGTGAGTAGATTTTTGTTTACACTAAGCTGATCCTTATCGGACTTCTGCGACTTCTCTTTGCAAATCGCCAGTCTCCTGCCATCAGTCAGGCAGATCTTGCAGCAACCCAGTTCGATCTCCCAGCAGCTCAACCAACTTCCGAGCCAGAGGCAATGAGCTTCGACATCAACTTCTTGGCCAGGAAGAGAGAGGCAACAGCGAGCGCCTCGGGGGCCAAACGCCAGAAGACGACTGAGGCGGCGGACACGGTGAATGAACTCCCCCTCCTCTTAAGAAGGCGTCCCCCCAGAAGGGGAAGGGCCAAGCTTCAGTAGTCGTCAGGCCCCCTCCCGGGTATTCAGGGGAACCCCAATCGACGCGCAATACGATCGCGCCGGCAGACTCCTAGACCCGCACTAGCCTAGTTGCTTTTGCCCCGACCAACGTCATAGATAGCTCAGACGTGGCCTAGGAGAGGGCGGCAGATGCGATAAAACCCTCGAATGTCACGAGGTTGGGAAAGCATCCGAATTCGAGTCTGGTTAGGGATGCGAACCACGACCTCTTTAAGGTGAGCCCCTTTATGCAGTTGTCATTCTATTCTACCTCGACTTGTGTATAGTCAACTTCTAACTGTTCGATTTTTAGTCTTTTGCCAGGGTCATGACTCTGGGCCACCGTCTGGGGACTTCGGAGAAAGCCCTTCAGGAGGAAAAGGCGGCTAGCGCAACGTTCATCCAGGAGGTCCAATCCCTGACGGACGACGTCTCCACTGCTCGCGCCAAGAGGGATTCTGCCCTAGCAGAGCTCAAGTTGGCTCGTGAGGACAACGAGAGGGGCAAGCTGACAAGCTGCTGCTGGACTTCTCGGCCGAGGAGGCCAAAATGCACGAGCTGGAGATGACCGTAGCGGCCTTCGGCGAGGAGCTCAAAAGGGCGGGGGCTGAGGCCCTACAGTAGTTTAAAGACGAGGACGACTTCCAAGCCTTACTGGAGCCCACCTTCCTTCAAGGCTTCGAGTTGGCAAGGGGCAAGGCATCCAAGAAGTATCCCAACTTAGACTTCTTTGGCCTTGATCCCCTTGAGGAGGAAGTTCCGCCTGCCCCTGAAGGGGCCGATCAGGCTGCTACAGGGTAGGCTGTGGTTCGGGCTGCTGAAAAGGCCCAGCAAGATGTCCTTCAGGTGACGGCGACTGAGGAGGTTCAGTTGGAGGTTGTGGAGGGGGAAGGGGGACGAACTGCCAGTAGGCTCAGTCATGAATGTAGTTTGAGTTCCCTTGGTTGTTTTGCTTTGCTGGTTGTATATATTTTCTCTCTTTTTTTTTTAATTTTTTATAGAGGGGCATTTTACCTTTGTACCCCTTTCCATTTCAATGAAAACTCCTTCTAGTAGAATTCTTTGAGTTCATATGTGCTTGAATGCTGATGTAATGTACTGTTGTTGTTCTTTGAATTTGGCTTTGCTCGGTCTTGTGGACCAGACAGATTCAATGCCATGGCTATAAAGGCTTTCTGGACCTGCTCATTCACATGGACCAAGTGGATTATATGCCATTGCCATAAAGGCCATCTAGTTCTACTTGGCACGTAGACCGAGCAGATGTTGTGTCATTGCCACAAAGGTCGTTCGGCTCTGCTCGACACGTAGGCCGAGTAGATTTTATGCCATTGCCATAAAGGCCATTTGGCTTTGCTCAATACGTGGACCGAGCAGATTCTATGCCATTGCCATAAAGACCGTCTGGCTTTGCTCAGCACGTAGACCAAGCAAAATCTATGCCATTGCCATAAAGGTCATCTGGCTCTGGTCGGCACGTGGACCGAGTAGATTCTATGACATTGCCATAAAGACCGTCTGGCTCTGCTCGGCACGTGGACTGAGCAGATTCTTTGTTGATGCCATGCAAGCAGATAATTATTGAATGGTCGTTTTCATTGATAGTCTGTCTGATTACAATAAGGAGACTTTCAAAAGTAGTCATTTCTCAAGTGTTCTTCATGCCACGGGTGTGAAAATTTTTTGCCTTTTGAATTCTTCAACTTGTAGGTCCCCTTCCTAATACTGTTGACCACCTCGTAAAGTCCTTTCCAATTGGGTCCGAGCTTGCCCTCTCTTAGATTTTTGGTGGATTGGTTGACTCTTTTGAAGACAAGATCTCTGATTGAGAAATCTTTAGGCTGGATTATGGAGTTATGGTATTAGCGCATCTTCTGCTGGTAAGACACCACCCTCATAACTATCTGTAGCCTCCTTTCTTCCAATAGATTTAGGTCCACGTTCATAGCTTCGTTGTTGGCAATGGGGTCGAATTGCGTCGTCCTCGGGCTGGGGAGGCTGATCTCTACTGGTATAATAGTCTCGGTGCCGAAGGTCAGCGAGAACGGTGTCTGCTCGGTAGACACTCTCTCCATTGTTCTGTAGGCCCAGAGGATGTTAGGGAGCTCTTTCGCCCACAAACCCTTGGCCTACTCCAACTTGGTCTTGAGTATCTTCAAGAGGGATTTGTTGGTAACTTCAACTTGGTCGTTGGCTTGGGGATACTCGGGGGATGAAATGTGATGGCTGATTCCCAGGTCGGTGCATAATTGGTTGAACTGTCTGCCCTCGAACTGCTTTCCGTTGTCAGTGATGATGGTCCGGGGGATTTCGAACCTGCAAACGATATTCTGCCACAGAAACTTTTTCATTTTCTCCTTATTGATCGGCGGTAGGGCTTCTGCCTTTGCCCACTTAGTGAAGTAATCGATAGCCACGACCTCAAACTTCCTCTACCCCTTGCCCAGCAGCAACGGTCCCACGATGTCAATCCCCTAC
Source organism: Euryodendron excelsum (assembly GCA_033060915.1). NCBI lineage: Eukaryota > Viridiplantae > Streptophyta > Magnoliopsida > Ericales > Pentaphylacaceae > Euryodendron > Euryodendron excelsum. Next base: position 47,251,792 of record CM065384.1, read on the forward strand.
TGGGCAAAGTGCCATGGGGTCTGGATTGGGGTCAACTCTTGAGAGGGCAATCTCGGGATGTTGGCGAACCGTTGACACTTGTCACATTTCTTGACGAAGTCTTGGGCATCTTTCTCCATGGTGGGCCAATAGTAGGCTGTTCGTAGGATCTTCTTGGCGAGGGACCGACCACCAGAGTGGTTCCCACACACCCCTTCATGGACCTCTCGCATTACATCGGGTACTATACTTCTCTTATGAACTTTGCTTGCACCAGCTTCTCCGTTTTCTCAGCAACTGCATCATTTCTGTTCGGCATGAAGTTCCTTATCTTTTCCTTGACAGGTTTGGCCTCGGGGTCAATGTTCAGGTAATGAGTTGTGACCCGTGTATTAATAACAGGCATATCCTCGTGAGACCAGGCGAACACGTCAACGTTGTCCCTTAGGAACCTCCGCAGTTGCTACTTCAACTCCTCTGGTGCGGTAGCCCCAATCTTTACCGTCCTGTTCTGCTATGGAGCCCCGACTGGAGCATCCTTAAGCTCCTCCACTGGCTCGCCCCTCTTGACCTCCTCTTCATCTTTTGGCTCGAGCTCTTCGATGACCAGGGTCTCTCTGTTGGGTTCCCCTTTCAGGAAAGCCATGTAACATTCACGTGCCTCCTTCTAGTCACCCTTGGCGCATCCGACCCCAGCGTCGGTCAGGAATTTGATCCGGAGATGGTACGTGAAAGTGACCGCTTTGAACTGGTTTAGATCAGTTCATCCAATGATGGTGTTGTATGCAGATGGGCAGTCCACGACCAAGAAGTGGACCATTTTTGTCGCCCGGTGTGGCTCCTTCCCAAGGGTCACTGGTAAAGCGATGGACCCGAGAGGGACCACCTCGTCTCCTGTAAAGAAGGCCAGCGGAGAATTGACTGGCTGCAACTTTTCCTTGCCGATCTACATCTTTTCGAAGGCCCCCTGAATAAGATGTCTGCTGAGCTTCTGCTGTCGATCAAGAGTCTTCAAGTTTTAAAGTTGGAGATCACCGCCGAGATGACTAAAGGGTCGCCGTGTGGTTGGTGTAGCTCAATAGCTTCTTTTTCCGTGAAGATGAGCACGGGGCCTTCGGTCTTTGTCCTCTTGCTGGCCGCCCTGACCAGCGTCACTTCTGCCTCGATGTGGATATCCCGAACGTGTTTCTTCCATGCTGAAGAGGACTACCCTCCTCCAGCGAATCCGCCTGCAATGACCCTTATCTCTCTAATAGGCTGGGTGGTAGTTTCGGCTTGTGCCAGGCTACGCCAGTCCCCCCATGTTCGGTCTCGGCCAGCCACATATCAACTCAGTTTACTTTGCTTGATTAGATCCTCAATCTGCTGCTTCAGGTCAATGCAGTCTTTTGTGTCATGGCCGTGATCTCGATGGAACTGGTAGTATCTCCTTCTGTTCCTCATGCTCGAGGGCGTCTTCAGACGCTCGGGCCATTTTAGGTCCTGGTCATCCCTTATTTCCATCAACACATCCTTCAGCTTCGTCGTGAGCGGGGTGAACGTTCGGTCCAGCCCGCGATAGTGCTCGCATCTCTCTTCTCCCCGACTCCTTGTCCGGTTGTTAGTCCTGCTCATCTTCGTCTCCCGTTTCTCATTTGAGTTTCCACCCGACCTCTTCTTTTCTGCGCGCTAGCCGTTTCCTTTGTCATTGTCTTGCCTTGCGCTCATGGCATCTTCTACATTCATGTGCTTCTGGGCCCGAAGCATCAATTCGGCCATGTCTTGGGGTGGTCTCTTCAATAAGGAGAAGAGAAGTTTCCCACTTTTTAAGTCGCTCATGACCGCCGTGACGGCCACCTTGTCGTCCACGTCGTCCACGGCCAGAGTTTGCTGGTTGAACCTCCCCACATACTCCCATAGTGTCTCTTCTTTCTTTTACCTCACAGTTAACAGGTATGCTGCAGGCCTTCTTTGCCTCTGGGCTCCGAGGTAGTGACTCATAAAGAGTGTGCTAAATTCCTTAAAGGTGGAGACCGTTGCTGGCTTGATCTTGTTGAACTAGGACCACGCTGAACCTTTCAACGGTACTGGGAAAGCTCTGCATATGATCTCATCCGGCACTGTCTGTAGATACATGAGCACCCTGAATGTCTCCAAGTGGTCCATCGAGTCTTTGGATTCGTCGAACATGTCCAGGGTCGGCATTTTGAACTTTGGGGGGAATGGGTAGTCCATCACCTTCTGTGTGAACGGTGAAGCTGTTCTGCCAATGAGGGCGTCCACGGCGTTTGGAGCCTTGGCCTCCATAGCGGCCAAGACCCCCTCCATTTGGGCTTGCATGGCCCTCAGTTGTTTATCCCAAGCATGTGAGCTTTCCGGTTTGTCGCCTACCATTTCTGTTTTCGACAGGATGGCGTGGCTGGTTTGTGCTTCCTCGACGTGGGGCTCACGGCGGAGGAGAGGGTTCTCAACCCGTCCTCCATTACTGTTTTCGTTGCCATTGGGGCGAATGGAAGGCTCTTTGTCAACCTCCTGTTCCTCTTGTTCCGCAGTCGGCGGATTGGGTGGTGGTGGAATCCCCTCAGATGGGGCTGGGACTCATTGAAGTAACTCTGCGTTTTGGCGGGTCAGCTGTTGCATGCTAGCCATCATGTCCGCTACCGTCTTCTCCAGGGCGGCTATCTTCTCAGCATTTGAAACTACCATCAAACTTCCTTCTGGATGAGTGCTAATCCCAAACCTATTCAAGACCATGAAAAGCCACGAGAATAGTTGGTTCCCCACAGACGGTGCCAGCTGATGATTCTGTAAACTCACGGTGTCTTGCCCCCAGATCCGAGTCTAGCTTTCCACCAGCTGATCGACGATCTCCTGTACTAAACACACCGGTATGGTGGTGGCCAAAGGCCCTCCGGTGTTCAAGTTAGATTCAAGGGGGTGAAGTTAATAGAGAGAATACTCCTAGGGTTTTCTAGTTTGTGTGTGTACTTGGAGAAGTTGGCCATTTTGCCTTGTATGTTTGCATGGGAGTAGTAAGTGGCCTTTCCATGTGGGGGCCTTTCGTTGGAGGGTCAGAGCTGTGACAGGACACTTGAGAAGGTCTTCTCTACACTTTATAGTGGCGTGTGTCAGATGGGTGTCAAAGGTATGGCGGTTGCTGCTTGTACACACCATGTCCACGCCCCTAGTGTATGCTAGGGTGTTCGGTGTCAGGTGTGGGCCTTATTGACGTGGTTAGGGGGGGCCGACCAGAGTGGAGTATCTTTCTGAGCGTCCAGCCTGCTTGAGATAGACGAGGGTAGACTGTTGGGGGACCTAGTCAGGTGAAGACCAGACGAAGTGGGAAGACGTGGTCTGGTCTGTGTCGGTCAATAGATCATACGGTCCCTGGTTTGGTCGGGAAAACGTCATCATCACCATAGAGTGCATGTGATTGATGATCTTTAAAGGTACAAAATAAGGAAAGAGCTCATGGATAGTAAAGTGGGATGGTGCTTTTGTGGTAATGCTCTCTTTGTGAGATATACTTAGCTTGAATCCTTCTGCCCATATTTAAAAGACGAAAAGCCCTTCTTGATCTTGTGATTGATTAATTGCTCAATTAATCTTACTAGGGGATAGGCAAAGAGTCGGACAAAGGCAAAATGATTTCAAAATTTGTCAACTTTTATGTAATTTGAGATGGAGCTAGAATAAGGACATCCTTTGTCAGTTGAAAGAATTTTAATGATATTAGTTTTTCATTTCTTTCTGTTACCTATCTCCCCTTTATTCACATAAAGTTTCCAAAGTCCAAAAAATTCATCGTCTCTAATCAGCTAAAACTCGTGGCCCTCAGAGACAAAAACTGTTCGAGATAGATATAAGATTTTTGCATTATAATGCCACTCATATTACATAAATTGAGAAGATGGAAAAAGAGATTATCTTATTCTTGATTGAATACAAAAGAATCTGATACACATTTTTCTCTAGTACTACTGCATGCTGATTAAGCTGTCGTGGAGGCAACGATGAGACCTTAGTGGAGGCATTGGAATAGACTCTTCAGGTTGTAAGGCTTTACAGCACGAGGGCTCCCGCTCCACATTTGATCTGCCATTTGCTTGTAAACCTTTTCAGTGAGGTGGAAAGAGTCCCAAAACACATATTCATTTGGGTTCTTACACAGCTGAAATTCCTTCACTGGCCTTTTCCCTCCACAGCTGAAAGCTCCTCTAAACCGCCCTGTTCCACAGCACGCTGTTTTTCCTGCGTTGAAACCTTTATTGGCAGATACCATTTTCATCATTCCAAAAACATATATGTATGTACCATGTAAAACCATATATACATACTAATAAGAGAAAAATTGCATGCAAGTATTTATGTACCATGTTTGGAGGGGTGATTCATTATTTGCCTCAGATTGCTGTTGAAATCGTAGAGAGAGTACTTGAAACCCTTTAGTTGGTTCTCTAGTTCTGTGAGCTTCGTCGAGAGTGCTTCATTATGTAACTTTGCGAGTATTGAAGCTTCTTCTAAGCAGCCACCATTGCTTCCTGGTTGAAGAATCCTTAAGCCTGGAAGACAACCCAGGTGCCCCAAATTGAGAAACCCAAATTTTCTCCCTCCTCTTCCATACACCTCCTGCCAAATTAACGTTACTTCAAACATATGCATTGTAATCCATCCTATATATCTTGATCAATGAACTAAATTACCCACAAAAAATCAAAATGAGAAGTTGGTTTGAAACTTACATGAATTGCTTTTGTTAAGTTGCCAATGACCATCCCAACATATTTGGATTTAGAGAAGGAGTTGAGTATGGTGGAATTGGTTAAGAAAATGCTCGTGTAGTCATTAGTTCCAATGCTAAACAAATAGACAGCACTTGACAAGGTCTTCTTGGCCTCAACCTTGCCTGATTTATGCTTCAACCAGAGCTCTACCTTCCTGTAGTTCCTTAATTGCGTTTTGAGATTGATTACCTGAATTTTTTGTGATCATAGAACTCTTTAATTAAGCTTAAGCTTCATTTGTTGTTGCATTGTGTTTACCTTGAAAATACTTTTGCAGTCGTTAATAGTGCTTATGCAAAAATAGAATGCTTCTAAGAAACCTCATTTTATGCATAAGAATTATAAATACAGTCAATGCTTCCACTGTTCTATTTATCAGAAAAAATGCTAATCATATATAAATTTTTTTACACATAAAGCTTATATATATATATATATATATATGTTGTGTGTGTGGTAATAGCATTTTGGCAATTATAAATTATAATTATGAACTTTATTTTTTAACAATGAAGGTGAGTAACTCCCATTAGTATGTATGATATTTCTGTTTACATGAAACAAGAAAAAGAAAAACGAAAAATTTTTTTTGAACCCAGGCTTATTTGTTTTTTTTTTTTTTTTTAAAGGTGAGAACTCAAGCGCATTAAGTCAAATCAGTCCGATAAAGAGCCACAAAGCAAAGGTTTTATTTATGATTTGACTTTTTGGACAGTATTGAAAGGGCCCAGAGACAAAAATGTAACGTGGACAAGGTCGGAAGGATGGGACAGAAGGGTTCACCTTTTGGACCTGGCAATAGCGTTAGACAAATCAGGTCCGCAATTTAATCTTGTGGCCCCACCAGACAATACTTGCATCTTACCCATAAAAGTGAGATTGGAATTGAGCCTAACTTGCATTACTCGAGTGATTTTTCCTAAAAAGTAAAGTTCTTGTTTGGTTGACCCAAGCAGAGTTTTTTGTTAAATGTGTTAATTAAAGCTATTCCCACTGCAAAGAAATTTTTTTATTAAACAAAGACATTTGACCTAGCACAATTAATATTGCTTACAAAATTTCATATCATATATGCCTCGTTCCATGAACCACGTGAGAAAGAAAGTTTTGTTCTTACATTACTTTTTATACAAAATCTTCCATCAAAACTAATATTCATGAGAGAGAATGAAAAAGAGCGAAAGTATTCTTTGTGAGAAATGTTTGGGCCTTGAATGGTACTGAAATGAAAAACAAAATTTCCAGCTGGCTTTCTCATACACATACTTGTCACTGATTGTGACTGACCTAACTGGCCAACTGCAAATAAATATGGCCAGTTATTGAAGCAAATTTTCTTTTCTTGCATGATGTGAACAAAGAAAATTTACATACCGCTCCTTGAAAAGTCTCAACTAGAGCGCCCGCTCCGGCGGATGCAAAGTTCACTCCATGGTTGAACTGCTTGTTGCCTGGCTGTAGAAACGGAGCAATCAATGGCAGTTTCGCGTATTCGGCTGCCACAAGAGTCAACACATTAAGAAGAAGAAGATTAAACATTTATTTCCCAACAAACGTGTATGTATAATGAAGAAAACATATATATATATATATATAAGCAAAGTGAGAGAAAGGCTTACCAATGAAGTCTGAGACCAAACGGCCATCGGAGAACCGACCGGTCGGGAACTTCAAGTAGGTCTCTCCATAGGGCCAGAAATTTGCCTGGTCAAGAGTTGTAGTGTTGATGTAGTTGTTGTTGCCGGAATCCAAGTAAGAGTCACCGAAGAGGAAGAAGGCGGCATCTCTTTTGAGCCGCTGGCATTCAGTGCTGCGGCTCGTGATTGGGATGAAAAGCACACATAGAATCAAGACAAAGGAGGAGGAGGAGGAGGAGGAGAAGATTAGCCTTGCCATGGATAACTTCTTCACTATAGTTTTATGCAATTTTAGGTGTTGCCTATAACTGTACCATACTATATCAGCTAACTCTAGCTTTTGTCTCTGGCTGTGAAAGTGAAAGGACAAAATGATCCTTACACGAGGGACAATATTCAAATTTGCTTATAACTGTACCATACTAAATGATCTTTATTTTTTGAATTTGTGGCAGTGAAAACTTGTTTCATTATGATCTTCCGTTAAAAACTTAAAAAAAAAAAGAAAAAAAGATTCGATTTTGTATTTCATAGTAGCTAGCATACATTAATTAAAGGATAGTTTTGGATGCTTCGAGAAATATTCAATTAACAAAACCAAGATTGAGACAAATCAATTTGGAAAATTTGTCTGGGATTATTATGAACTTCAATCTTGTACGCATAAAACTCAAAAAGCTAAAATGCCCACCAAATTCTTATGCAATTAGGCATTAAAAAGTCAAGAAAAGACTTTGAATGAAACTCAATTGCCAAAAGTTGCCGAATTTGGTAGCTGTGTATAGAGAATATTAATTTGAGAGATAATTGGAGAAGAGAGCCTTTATTATAGAGCTTTCAGTAATCTTAGGTCAACGAGTCCTTAATTTTGAACATGTGAAGGCTCCATGTGAGAAAGCTAATCAATGTAGATGCCATTATTGCTAAGTTCTTGGTCCCTTTGGTTATCGATAGCCTCACTATTCAAAGATCATAGCCTAATCAGATGGCTTCTCAGTTATATAATATTAAATCTTTGTTTCATTCACACGGCATCTGAGAGAATACCAATCATATTTATTTCAGTGTAAATTGGAAAGAGCATTTTTAATTAAACATTATGAGCAGTTGACTTTTCAGAGGCAAATTGTTGACTTATTATTAATAAATCGCAAATGGCTTTACCTTAGTTTTGTATTTTATATTGAAATCGAAGTAATGATTTTCTTTGGGTTATTTATTAATTTTTTGATGATCAATTAATGTTAATTAATATTTCATTCAAAGAGATTAATATATTCTAAAAATGAGATTTCAAGTTCAATTCTTTCTTGTGTCCCCTTATGATCACTTATCATTCACAAAAATGCATGTAATATGTATGAATAGTGACCATACACTACCTCAAAGGATCAGTCTGTTGAAGGCTACTGCCTGTAGTCACAAATTTGAAAAAAAAAAAAAAAAAAGAGACTACAGGCCAGCAGATGATATAAGTTTTGTCTCATTGCCAATGATTTTTCATTTGGCCAGGATCACGGTTCAGCCCAGCCCAGTCCAAGCCCAAGCCTAAACTCAAGCTCAAGCTCATTGGACGGATTATTTTATTTAAAGTAATAATAATAGTATTAGCTGCAAAAAAATAATATTATACAATCAAAAAATTTATATAAATTTTTTTTTATGGCTAAGCAAATTCATATGAATTTAATAAACAGACTGACGAAGTTAAATAAGAGATGTTCACTTTTCAACAAAACACATATTATAATGACCCTTTATAACAAAAAAGTTACTGCTACATCATTCTGATAAGACTTTCTAAACAAATTTTCTAGCTTCCCTTACAAAATGCATGTAAGAATCCATAATGTGGACATTGGGAGCTTTTACCATAGAAGGTTCTAAGCGAGGGAAAAAAATGTGGCTAATTGCCTTGTGATTCTCAGAGCAGGACCACAGCAAGTGAAAACATTTTTTCCGTACCATGATTACATCACAAACCTGGCATTGTGCTTTTATGCCTTTGTTACAAGTAAAATGCTAGCGAACAATTCTTGGAGAATGTTTCCCAGTTTGATGAGAAGGATACCTGAAGATTTTAAATCTGAATTGTGTCAATAGATGTTATACACAGAAAGGAGGTATGAACATAGCATTCCCAGAAAAAGGCAAAGGAGAAAGATTATGAGGTTAATACATACAATATGATCTTGAAGCACTCTCGTGGCATAAAGATCGCTTCTGAAAGCAAAGTTTCTGTAATCAATACCTATGTCACAGTCCAAAGCAACCTATACGTACAACAGAAGAAAAGCATGAAAATTTCAAAAAAGACAATAGATATATAATAATATATATTATAGATCGGGCTGTAAAACGAATCAAACTAACTACTCGGCTTGTATTTATCTCATTAAAAACTCGTTTTAGTTCGGCTCGTTATGTAAATAAACTAAACTTGAATATATTTTTGAAGTTTGTTAAGTTTATGAACTCAGCTATGATAAACTTTTATAAACTACTCGCGCTCGGCTCATTTTCGGCTCAATTAAATCTCGTTTGAAATTGACTTAAATGTTAAACAAATCAAATTTGAACACATTTTTAAACTCATTAAGATTTTCAAATTAAACTTAAATAATCTATTACTAAACTCAACTCGGCTATTTATAGTACTAATTATGATGATATATATTTACTTCATAACAAAAATTTGTGATATATATGAGAAGTGTTACAAACCTTAAACTTTGGCAAGGTAACATGTAGTACATGCACATGAGCTGTAATATCACCTAATATTTTCATCCGAACAATGTTTATCATCGTATCATCTTTCGACGAAACCCCATAAATGAGTCGGGCTACATTCACACACTCAAACAAAACGCGAGTTCTCACGCTTATATTCTTGCTGCGAGCGGGCTGATAAAACCTTGGTACTCGGATTTCCCCAATGGGGAGCCCTTCATGAAGAACATGAAGTCTTGACGGGCTATAGCTTATACCAACCTTGTTAGGGTTTTGGGCATTAAGGGTCAGAGAAACTATAGATGAAACATAAAGAATTGAGCTTGAATAGGCGTCGAGCTTATACGTATCCAATCTGACCGTTTGGAGAGCGAAGACAGGCTCTTTCGGCTTCAAGATGAAGATGATGATGAAAGTGACCAACCCTAATGCTGCAACTAGGAAAATTAGGAAAACGCAAACAAAGAAACAACACCTCTTGAAGGAATATGCATGGCAGAATTCTCTGCAACGCAAACAGTTTGGATTTTGAGTTGGAGAATCCATAGAAGACTTTCTTCTTCATTGTGGAGTTTAGAGTTCATGAACTTGGCTGTTTAATGTGATTATTTGATTGCTGAAAATGGTACTGCTTCCAAGTGAAGAAGGAATGTGATGTTTTGCTTTTCAATCACATCTTTCTACTATTCTTTTCTTAAGAGCAAATTCTAGCTATACTTCTTTTTCAGTATTATAATTATTATTTTGTTACTTTTTCATTAATAAATGGTACTTCTGGACTTTTCAAAGTAAATTTTGAGAGGAAAGGGATGACTTGTAACTGAGAATTCTTCTTTATTTTGTGAATCCTCTCATGCCCTTAACAGCGGAGCCAATTAGAAGTGCACAAAAGAATTGAAAACAGAATCAATTCGGCCTCTTTGGATTGGTTTGGTTCGGATTCGTGAGAGGTTCAGTTTGTTTATGGGTCTAAAAATTGATAAATTGACAAGTTTGGTTCGGTTCTTAGTTCTATATTTTTTGGACCCGAACCGAATTGAAAACAACCTAACATGAACTTACCCAAGAACTGAATAGAAACTTGATCTTTATATATCATAAAAGTCTATATATATGTTGTATATATGCTATTAGATTAGATCATTGTTATTTGTACTTAAATATTCATTGATTTGCATTTGTATGTCATTTTTTATTTTTTTGAAAAATTAAGGATGCAAAACTAATCCTATTATTTTATTTTTTTGAATAAATAAATCAAATAATATACATAAAAGTAAACCTAACCCGACTTAACCCGAGATATGAAATCGAACCGAACCAATCTGAACCGAGTCAGGTTGGTTCGGTTCGATTTCATTGAATGATCGAGTCGGTTCTAGGTCCATAAATCTGGAACCGATCAAGATCGGATTAGTTCTGGATCTAGCATGGACCCAACCCATGCACACCGCTAGAGCCAATGCAGGCTCAAAGGGTAGTGGTAACCTCAAGTTTTTAAAAATTAAAATTTAACCCCTCTGCTGAGTCCCATGATACCATCTACTTAGGCAAGGCAGGCCGTGGACGGAGGGAGGAGGAGAAGGTGGTGGCGATGGCAGGTGGGTCTGGGAGGTTGCCGAGGGAGGGAGATGAGGTTGGATCTGGGGTCTGGTTCCTGGTGAAAAGGGGAGGTTCTATAATTGGTTTTGTTTAGAAACTGTTGTCCATATTTTGTGTAGGAGAGAGAGAGATTAATTATTTAATTAACTGATTTGTTATTACTCAGCTTATTATCAAGAGCATATTACAAAAAATCATAATTTGACCTAGACAACATTGTTAGTTGACTAACAGCCGCTAAGGGGAAGTTGTTACAAAGTTTTAAAAGTAAAGAAGGATAGTATAATTATCAATAAACGAGTAGTAAATAGTGGTCAATGTAATTATGTACTCTTAATTCAAATGACCGAGTCTTTTTTTATCCTTCTTTTGGTCCAAAATGAGGAGTCTGCCTAACCCATCTACTTAGGCCCATGAATGATACCATTGGAATCCGATCTATGCCATTGTACCTAACCTCTGGAGGCCACAATGTCACCGTAAACGTTACATTATACAGCCTAAAAAATTCAAAATCATGTCACGTGACCACTTGAAACCGCAGATTTTGGATTTTGCAGAAAAGAGCTTAGGGAATAGCTGGTACCGCACACATATATACATATATATAGGTGGCTGGGAATTCATAGTTTGAGATGGGAGGCTTCTAAGAGATTTGATGATTTCTATAGATTTTGCGTTAAAAATGTTGCCAATAGAAGGGTCAAGCAGGGGATAGAAGGGACATTCTGATCACACCATCAATCCAATTGCAAATTATTCATCACCACAAACACCCTCGTGTCACCATTCCATTAAACATGATCGTTTTTCCTCCTAATTTGTTATCATCTAAGAGAAAATAAATGTATAATTTCAGCTCTTATAGTGCTATCAACTCTTTGGGTCATTCTATGATATTTAATCATGTAATTATTTAATTTGTATTAAAGAAAAAAATTGTACAAAATTTCAAAATTAGAAGAAAAAAATATACATATATATATATATATATATGCTAACTTCAAAAAGTAGACAGATTTGTATATAATGAGACATGCATAGTGATCCCAGGAACTGGGTCCGGCTATGGGACAGAATCACTGATCAAACGGAACCATGCATACTCAGAAAGCATGCAGAGATGTCAGGGCAAGGTGTCGTTTCCCCTGAACTTTGTTCCAATTAAACAGTGGATAATAACGAGGGGGTGAAATCCATGTGAAATCACCAGTGAGACTGCCCCAACCCATATGAAATATAAAAATAGAACTCAACGAGCATGGACGAACACCCCAGGGGTGAGAAGGGTGCTTTTGCAAAGCAATGCTTGCCGCTTTCTACAATTTGGCATCACGAGACGACACTACTATTTTATTCAGGCTCATTTACCAAGGCATCGTAATCTCCAAGAATATCTGGACCCCACCGCTTCCCATATATATACGCGATATATAACTTTACACTCTCTCTCTCTCTCTCTCTCTCTCTCTCTCTCTCTCTCTCATCTATTGTAAGGAATGCCGCGCGGTTACCCTCAACAATAGTGTGGCAAGGAAGCCATCAGCCATGGCCTCAATCTTAAATTTTTACTCCTTTGTTTCGTCTTTGTAGCTTCAGAACATATTATCAAGTATCAAGGACAAAGCCCCCTCAACTAATTGCAAAAAACAACAGACAAGAGGAAAGGGACTCAGACTAATAGGAAAGAGAGTAACAGGAAAATTTTAGTCAATTAGAAGAAAAAAAATTCCACCGAGTCCAGTCGTACGAGATCTTCTGTCAATGTTTCTCTTCTTTTATTTTGTTCAAACAAGTAAAACGAGACAGCAGGCCAATTTATGTTCCAATATCCAGTCGCATCAACCATAAGAATGATTGATATGATAATTTACAAGGCCTTTCAGAGGCATTTACCAAGACACTTGTATAGTTGTGTTTGCCCAATGGAAAACCAGGTGTAAACCACTTGAAGCTACATAACTGATCAATTAAATGCTCTCCCACAATTTCTAAAGAATATAAAAATAATAATAACACACATTCAAACGTACTCATAGGAATCCTGTAAAAGAAGAATGAACCAAGCACGAATGCCCCACGAGAATAGAGAAACCGTTTTAGGAATAAACAACAAAGCTGGTATTGTCAAGTTTCAGTTTTCATCACATGCAATCATCCATACAGACATCAAATTCGAAATCATAATAAAAGGTCTCAAAATAAAACAAACCTAATTACCTATGCACTCCCCATAATACCAAAAGCCAATTGATAACACCTTCATCAACGGCTTAAGCATGATTTACTGTTTTGTCACCTCCTCTGCCAACAACAAACATGCACCTGAAAAAGACAAAAAGAAGACAAATGAAGCTCGATCTATTTACATAGAGAAAACCAGTAAGCAACTGAACTCCAATGAATGCATAGTACAAATTACAAGAACCAATTAGCGAGAGAAAAATTACTGACATGGAGCCTTATTTACAGAGAACCAGCACGAGCAAAGGCTTCCTCAGTAGACTCCCCCTGTCATGGAAGGAAGATCATCAAAGGTCCAAAGATTCATGGAGTTTCCACCATCCTGAGTTGCATCTCCATTGAGGAACGTATCCACTGAAGTATCCCAGTTCCCCTCAAGGTAAGGTATCTGAAAGAATTTCATTTGGGACTCAAAAGCAGAAAGCTCTTCAGACAATTCCTTCACATTATTTCCTTCAACAGTTGCCACATCCGCAGAGTTAGACTTCAGTTTCTTTGTAGGGTTAGCGTCTTCTAGAAACTGAGATTCATCACCTTCTATAGTAGCTGAAAGAAGAGATGATATTTCCGGTGTCTTTGCATTATATTCTCCCCACCCAAAGTCAGAGCAATCGAAAGAGTTACTTCCTTGTTCTGAATTAAAATAAAGGGTGGCATCATCTGATGGGGTAAATGATTCCAGTCCAACCTCTCCAGAAACAGGGTAGGCATCTATAAACCCATCCTGCTTAGTTGATGGTTTCTCTTCCACAACATTCATGTTGTTCTCTTCCACAACATTCATGTTGTAGTAGTAGTCATGATCTAGGGTGCTCATGCAATCAAAATTTTGATTCAGACTGGACTGAACGTAGTTTGGGCTTTCCTTGGCAAGTACTTTCTGGGTATTTGCCTTGATGGTGCGGTTTGGGGCATTTGGTGGAGCTTCATCAGGGAAATTCACCTTAGCTTTCTTGCCACGAATCTTACGTGCCTCAGCATCATAGGCTCTTGCAGCTTCTTCTGCAGTGTTGAAAGTTCCAAGCCACACCCGGACCCCTTTCCTTGGGTCACGGATCTCCGCAGCCCATTTACCCCATGGGCGTTGCCGAATTCCTCTATACTGATTCTTCCTCTTTCTCTTTCCAGATTTTTCAGTTCCATTGACTTCCTCAGATTTTGTAGATCTAGAGCCTTCAGTAATAATAAAGAAATAAATAGTTGAAATTTACAACTAAAACAGCAAACGACTACTCCAAGCATTAATGATATAGATTATACACTACTCCACATGTGCGTATAATCTAGATCAGTAATAATCATTAATAAACTTATAAAAAACAAAGAGGCTATATCAGTAACAATCACTAATGACGAGGATATTTGAAGAACAATAATGAAAAATGTTTTTCTTATGCTTATTCTTAAGTTCTAAGTCAACGAATAAGCTTTTTTCTTACTTCTCATTCCCCCTCAGCCTTCTTTTTTCTTTTGAGGAGAAAAAATGAGTAATGAGGAAGAGAAACTTCAATGTCGTTGCTATTTCTTCAAGCACCATGAAACAAAATATCAAGAACAAGAAAATAAATTTGGCATAGCCAACTATACTTCAAAGCACAAAAGGCCATCTATTCCCACAACAGACAAAATAAACCGATTTCCTTGGTTTTGAGTTGGGAAAGCTAGATCAATAGAAATTCTAAAACTGCTCCTAATAGTTTTTTCCGTCAAAGGCATTGACAACTTCCATTTTTATCTTATAATTTTGAAAGAAAAGGTAAAGATCCGTTAAGAAGTAAAATAAATAAACGATTCTGTGAAAAGATCTGATTCCCAAAACTTAATCCACAAGATATACACAGATTCTTTAGAGAAAAATTTGAAGGTATCAGCAGGAACGAATTTCCAGTTCCTCCAGGTTTATTTATTTTGAGTTACGGTTTCAAATAAATTTCTTCTCAAATTCCGTCAAGGGACATGGTAAACCTTCCTCACGCTTCAGGTGAAAAACTAAGTAGCCTTATGTGCCTCTGTCAGTGAGATATTTTCTTACAATTTTGTTTCAAAAGAAAAAAAAAAAAAAAAGAAGAGGAAATTGGAAACAAAATTATTTCACATGCATAAGAAGATCTTGTTTACCTTCACACTTATCCTCAAATGACAATTTTTTCCCCTAGAGAATTAGTTGAGCACAATTTTCTGTCCCAGAGAGGAAAGAAACTCAAGAGAAAAAAAATCTCCCAATAGAAATTTTTCATAAATTATTTACTTCAAACCAAACAGAAGCAAAGGGCATAAAATACTCCAAGTTAATTCTATTCCAAGCTCAACCAAGACAAAACAACATCCTATACACACTAGAGTTCATAGCGCGATCAAAATTAACAGAGAAGGCATCAGGCATTCCATAAAATAAAATAAATACTTGAACACTACGTATAATAGCAATCAAAAAATCATATACCCCTAAGATCACACAAAAATCGTGCTCGAACCCCCGAAATAAGCAATAAAAATTCCAACTTGAACCAAAGAATGAGAAATGAGATTGGAAATGGTAGTTACCACGAGAAGTTCCAGACTTGGAAGCAGAGAAAGCGAAGGGCTTGACATCGTCGTCCTCGTCGTCAGAGTGGTCCTTGAAATCCTTAAAATCGGCCTCGAAGTCGTCGCAGACGTCGACGATCTCAGATCTCAAGGGCTTGGAGTAATAATTGCTAGGGTTTTTCTTCACATCGGACGGCCATAGGTAATCAGAGGTGAGCCGGCGACTGCGCGGCGGGGCAACAAAGTCGGAGATGATGGCACCCCCACACATCCTCTTTCTTTTCCAAGGAAATCTTTTCTACGGGAGATTCGGAAGGAAAATGTTTGAGATTTGAGAACAAAAAGCTGAATCGATTTCGAAAAAGGAAAGTTTTAGAGAGCTGATTTCTTGGAAATTTTTTCTGAGAAAATGTTTTGAGACACAAAGGAACAGAAAGTTGGGCTTAATAAGCAAGCAGTGTGTTTTTTAATAGTTTTGAGCAAGAAGAGGTGAAAGAAGTCGGCAGGATCGAGGTACATAATACTCATTGTACTAGAATACCCTTAACCAAGGTACTTTATTACGTCCTTTGCATTGTCAGTACAGGAATGCCCCTAATATGTACCTCAAATTGCATTGCAGGCCATATTAATCTCCGCTCCACACTTTCAATTTTATAACGGATCAAAAAACAAAAAACTTTCAGATCTTAGTTTTTCATTTAGGAAGCGTATTTTTGTGCTTTGAACATGTTACATGTGAGTTTCAGTTTCATAAACGTTCAAATTTGATAACATCGGTTTCACTTATGTCGCTCATCGTAGACTAGGATTTACATGAGTTTTACCATTTTGTTAAAATTTGTTTGTAATCATATTGAAACTACGCATCAAACTCTACTATATTTTATGTTAGAGTGAATTATTTTGTATTATGTATATTAATCTCCCACAAAACTAGTTTCGTGTACGAGATTTCTATCACTGTTAAAGTTGAGAACTAATAAATTCATACAACTTTATTATCACAAGTAGAGATCTAGACGGATTTTGACATATTCAAATCTCATATCCAACCCACCAAAAAAATAAAAAAATGGACCTTGGCCGGCGTAAATGATGGGATGGGTCTATTTGTTGGCACCATATTGCCTTTCACATGCTCAATAGCTGGTAAAAGGGAACCACCCATCTCTACCTTGTATACTTGTACGGAAATATTACTTTGGAGTTTGGGCACGGACGTAGTAAACAATAGCTGAGGTGCTTGGCCAAAAAAAAAAAAAAAGCAATATGTTTAAAATATATTTCACCACGGAGGCTATTTTTGTGTGTAGAAGAAATATAATTCAGGAGTTGGTCAATGCTACGAATATGTAAAATGTGTTGAAAGTCTAATCTTTGGACTTGAACAACTTCATGCATTAGCTCAACCACTAAGTGTTTTTGTCTACAAAGTTATGCTGAAAATTTTGGGTTTTTTGACTGGTTGTATTATTGTCAACTTTTACCTTAGTTGATACGCGTCTCTTATTGTTAAAATTGTTCAACTTTTTAACCGACTATTTTTTCAAACTCATGCAAAGTTACCTTACAAAAATACTAAGTAAAATTTATGTATTGCATAAAAGATATTGGTTATGAAAAGATATAGAGAGATTGAACTTCAAACTTCTTACTTAACATGAACGCTAGTGTACCACGGAGATACCCCTTTTAGTTACGTTTGCATCTATTTTTGCCTTGCTAGTAGCACCACAACTTCAACTTTATATTGATCACTGAAATTTCTTTTAAGCGAAAATGGAGAACCACTCGTTCAAAGACCTTTAATGGAAGACTAGTCATCATTGATTAGCAAACCAATATGAAGTATTAATTACACTTCCAAAATCTGGAGAGTTCGTTGGCATATGCTTAGCTCTTAATATGGAAAATTTTGAAATAACACACTAACGTCCATTTTCTTAACAGTTGGGATTGAGTAGAACAATCTGGATTAATTCAGGATTATTCACGATCTAAAATAGTTTGTTAAGTAAAATTTAAAAATTACCGGGTCAACCTATTCTCCAAAAAACACCTATTACATATTTTCCGTTGCATGAATACGAATATTCCTTTCTTTTTTGCTCAAAAGCTGGCCTAACAACAATTTCAAAAAAAAGGATAAATAAAAAAAACCTCAGTAATTTTCAATTTCCCTAACATACTCTCAAAGGAGTAGTTCATGGGCTTTCAGGGTTAAACTTGGAAAATCCATAGGCTTCCTCTACTTTTCCGGTGGGACTTTTGATGGTCCTGAAGAGACTGTTCTAAGGCTCAGTTTTACCTAATTTTGGAGAAGGCAATGCACTCACCTACTTTGACTGGACACATGGCTTGTTGAATCACCTAACCTTTTTTTTTTTCTCTCATGAAAATTCTCAAAATCTATGCCAACTTCTAGACAGTATTATAAAGGGTTCCTTCTCCAGGCTTCAACTAAATAGCACTAATGTCAAATCAAATTCTATAAGGAAAAAGATAACATACAAGTTCCTATCAAACACATCAACTGCCTTAATCACGCATAAAAATATAATAGTTCTGCGCTCCATCCCAGCTTCCACTTGTCGACATACGTACATATGCATTATCATATAAGTATATACACAACGTGTTATAAAAATAAAAAATAAAAAATAAAAAAAATAACTTAACACAAAGTATATATATAATAAATAGTTTTTTAAAAATTATTAAATATTTATCATATTTATTCTTCTAGAACTATTATGATTAGATCTTCTGGATCCTTTAATATTCTTATTAATACTATAGAACCAAATAATACAATATGAGATTTGAAAAATTACCTATATTGCTTATTTCTCTCTATTTTCTCTCTACTATTTTTTTAAATTCTTTTTTTTCTTTCTCTTACATTTTCTGAGCTCATTTATGCGTATATATAATGGTTACATCTTTATTTACTGTTACCTCTCATATTTTGCTCATTTCTATTTTGACATTCATTAACTGTATGTATAAATATAGGTTTAATTGACATAATTAACCTTAAATCATGAGTTATGATTTTACGATTATCGGGGCCAATATTTTTCCCAAGTATGTGAAAATTGTTTTGAAGCTATACCAAATGCATATGGTTGGAGTATGTACTGTGAATCCCAACCAAAGCAAAATATTGCCCATACTTTTAGGAATCATGAAAAGAAAAGTTCACTGTATTTCAAATATCTACGAGAATCAATAAAGAACTACACGTTAATTGCAATTTTCCAATCTCACTTAAAAAACTTGGAAACTTTAAATTTTTATTTGATATTGTTATTAGAATCATATAATGATCTAAATCTTACTAAATCGGAAAAAGAATTGATACTTCCACACCATTTTTGCTTTCATCATTTAATTGAAAACAAAAACACCATACGTATTGTGGAAGTTAGGGAATCGCCATATAGTTATGCACGTATGCGTATGGTTTGACATCAATTTTGCATGCGCATGTTTTGATTCATCCATAAAATGGCAGTTTATAAAATCAATGAAAAAGAGAAGGGTAAATTTGGAAGACAGATTAACGTGATTGGTCCGTACAGCTGTAGGCGGGGACCAGAGATTCGTCGGCGGTGAAAATAAGAAGGTGGTGAAAGTAAACGTAGATATGCCCGCCGTGTGGGGGAGGGAGGGAGTAGTGGTAAAAGAGGAGGTGCATGTACCCGAATCTGACGTAACTGCGAACGCGGAATAAAGAAGAGAGACAGAGAGAGAGAGAACGGAAGGCGACAAAGGAGAAAATATTGAACACTATCGTTGTACCACGTCATTGTGCTAATCGTGCTGATACAGTGTAACAAATCAATGAATTAACATCACATAATTATCTAAATCTTAATTATTAGAAATGTTGTGTTTAAAATTTATATTTTCTCACCTAAAATAAGATGATTAGAATTATAAATACTCATATAGCCGTATGTTATTGGTATATTATATCATGTTAGTACGATAACATGGTACCTCGGTGGTACCCAATATTTTCTCGAAAGAGAAAAAGGGTCCACGATATGGGCCACGGGGTTAACGACACGTGAAGTGTGTGAATTGGGATTGAAGCTTCTACGGCTGGTTCATCAAGCTTTCGTAGTCATCCCTAACAGCCTGTTTGGAAGGGAAGGAAAGGAGAAGAATAAGGATAGGAAAATTATTATTTGTTTTTTTTTTTTGTAATGTTTGAGTAAAATAAATGAGAAAATGAGAAAAAAAAGTTAATAGAGAAAGAAAATTTTAAATTAACCTTTCTCTTTCTCTATGTTTTATTTTTTTTTTACAAAATAAAAAAAAACCTATTCTTTTATTTTTTCTTTTCTTTTCTTTTCCTACCCGAAGTTTCAAAAAAGCTGTACAAGAGGGGCAGTTCTATAGTTTGGGATTAGTATCTATTTGGGCCTCTATTTATATGCTCCATAATTAGTAAGATAAGAGACAGTAAAAGAATGGTACGTAATAAATTTATATTTAATACTTATTTTTTTTAAAAAATACAATAATAAAATTTGCAATAAAAAGACTAGAACGTTAAAAACTGATATATAATTATTTATTCAAGTATTATACGAACACTAGTTAAAAAGTCAAAACAAAAAATATAATAACATTTATAAGCAATTTTTTCTTATATATATTAGTAGGTAGTATTTTTGGCTTGTGTATATTAATTTTTTTAAAAACATATTATTAATAAACAACTAAACCAAAGTGATAGACAAATGAATTTTATGTTTTTATTTTATTTGAATGCTTGCATGAGAATGGGTTAATTTATCATTTTTAATTTTTAATTTAACATTTTAAGTATTAATAGGAATTTATAAAAAAGTATGTTTAATAATTTAAATATCTCAAGTATTAAAAAAATATCACAAATGAATATGACATGATACTAATAAAGATACACAAATCATGAGTTATACAAATTTTTTTATAATTAATAAAGTCGAATAAGTTTAATAGTAAATAATTGTACTGTCAATTATGGACATGGATTTATTTTGACTTTGGATTGTAGCAATTCTTATTATTTTATGTAGGTGGCAGCCCGTTATTTCGTCATGTATATATGTTTTTATTTTAGTATTTTTTAAATAAAATAATCCATTAAATAATCACGGCAGCAGAAATTGCAGCCAGAGGAAATCTGGTACGTTTGAAAAGAATCATGCTTATCCCGCACTTGGGAGAGTTCTTTAAGATCCTAATTGCATTCTCATTCAATAATCAGCACATAACATGCATTTCAAAATATAGGTACCTTTTCCAATATTTGTTAGTTTACCATATGTGGGTTTAGTATAACTTGTGAATTAAACAGACGAAGAGCAGAGCCTACTGCTACATTTGGCCTGTAATAGCCAATTCTAAGCTCACTTCTCTTTATGAATTATGAAACTTTGAAGGGACAATTATTAAATGAAAAAGAAGGAACCAGGGAAGACTTTTTTGGCCGCTTTTGCCTAGTGGAAGGCTGGTGGAGGTTTATTCATTTATTTATAGCTACTGTTTGTGTTTTTGGCTTGATCTGATCAGTAGTTATACTTTAATAAGGTGTCATGACCTTGCTTTAGATCTGATTATTTGAACTTGTTCTTGAAGTCCTAATTGTTCACTGTATCAACGCCATATTCTTGATTTTAATATTTATGGGTTGCTTGTAGCTTTAATCCCCAAGATTATTTAACATGCCATATAATATTTCGTTGCCAAATTTGCCCTTTAACTCTCCTCAGATTTCACCTACTGTCAACAAATAAATATATATAATAGGTATTTTATCAGAGAGATGCTAGTCCAGGGAGAAATGAGAAAATGGTCATTTCCTTTCGAGTACTATGATCTTGCCAATAAATATTTTTGTCTAATAAAAAATCACACGATTAACGTACAATGTCAATGTTGGTATAATCAGTATATACAATCATCTTGATCTTATCCTTTGCTTTGTCTCAGAGGAAGCAAGTTGACAACTTGACAACTTTGTCTCGGAGGAAGCAAGTTGACAACTTTGTCTCAGAAGAAGCAAGTTGACAACTTGTGCGTCCACCTACTTACTTGGTCTATATATAGTATACGATTGTTACTTTCTTTGTTTTATTTATGAACAGCTGTGATTACCCAACTACTGGGCTTTCACACACAAAGATTTTAGGAGTCCCCTAGTTGGGTAGAACTTAGAAATCACTGGTTAACACCACCCGATGAGATATAGCCTTGGTTCCTACTCTTTCCTAGTCTCTTTAGTTTTGTTCTATGAACATATTGACAAAGTTACAGTTTCCTCACGGATCAGCACTTGCAAATCAACTGTTAATTAAGATAACTACTAATCCTCCAACAACATCTAGGCCAATGTTTTACCTTTTTGTTTTCACTTAATTACCTAGACTCCTTTATATTTCAACCGCATATAAATATCTGTATATGATTATATATGCATATCATGATGGTGAAAAGCCATGTGATCAGAAGACGTTGCTTAAAACTAACTCCATCTCTTTATCTACCTACCATTCTTGTTTTACTGCCTTGCAACTTGCAACAATTAAGATATTTGTCTTTTTAATAGTGCATCCAATTCAGTACTTGTTATCTACACTCACAATATCACATGAACAGTCATATTCTGCAAAGGAATGGAAAGTCATAGTCAGAATATCAGTTCCTCGATCAGCTTCTATATATGGGCAAAAATTTGAAAACAAGAATCAAATCCAAGTAGAATGGTTAGGGACTGGGCTCATTTGTTTGGGTTTCTAGTTTTTTTTCCCCTTCTTTTGGTACTCTCTATAATTTGAAGGGGGCAAGAAAATCAAAGCTAAGTTGATATTTGTTTACAATAGCAAACCCAAACCTTGCTGAATTATTTGTGTCTACTTCTCTTTTGCAGGGAATGAAAAACCATCCAACAATTTCAATACGAACAGACAAAAATTAGTGGTGCAGTATTCTCTCTCTCTCTCTCTCTCTCTCTCTCTCTCTCTCTCTCTCTCTCTCTCTCCTTGTTATTTTGGTTTGTGGCCAGGCGTAAAAGGCTGGCATCAAGATGATGGATATTTTTGAATTTGATCCAAAGTTGGGCCCAGCTCTGAAATGTAATACAGCCTGGAGCTATATAAGTTCTGGGCTCAATTTTACTAGGACTGGGCTAGCATTTAAATGACTAGTGCTCCTGCTGACTGATCAAGCCCAGAGAAACTCCCGTCAGCGCTTGGAAAGACAAATTTCTCTCGTATTGCGGGCAAAGTCCAGGCCTTAGAATCCCCACAGAATTAAGCTTGGGGGAGCTGAGCTTCAGAACATGAAATAGGAAATTATTTATTCTTGCTTTTGCTCGAAGGATACTGAATTTGACAGTCAAAACATTCCAATCCAACTTTTCTCTGAGCAACATAAATTGAAATAAAAGAAACCAAGTAGAACCAAAAGCCATCAGATACTAAAGTTTCACTTAACCACACAATTTGAAATTAATAAGAAGAAAACATCATTAGTCAAGTAGAACTTTAACAAAAAAAATCCATTAAATCTTCGTGACCGTGATTGAGAGTTGTAAAGCGATTTCACCTTTCCAGCTAAATTGTCTTTCATCAAACAAGTTAATTGCTTTGTTGAGCTGTCCCACATTTTCCGGTTCGGCATTCGTAGCAGTACCTGTTGGTATTCGGGTCGGTTTGGGACCCAAATCAAGCATTATGGTGGGTTGACCCAGTAATCGAATGGGTACAATATGTCTCTTAAAAAACAGACATATCCTACTAATTGATGTCCTTTCATAGGTGCTTCTTAGGTGTCTATATAAACACCTAGTGCAACTAACGTTAGGAATTAATTGAATATCAGATCATTCTCTATCGATAAAATATAGAGACGTAGAGTTAAGGTTTTTGTGTTGTGAAAATATAATATTGTTCTTCATTGTAGCAATACAAACCACTTGAAGTCAGTATGTAGAACATCCTCTTTGATTCTGGATTAAGCATTCAAGGTACGGGTTTAATTCGCTTCTGCATTCGTTTTAGTATTTTTAATATTGGTATCAAAGCTAGGTTAGAGTGTTCTCGTTACTATATGTTGTTTATCTACTGTTTAAATGCATATATGTGGATTATATGTAATGTTTACATAAAAATTTCAAATAAGCGTTAATGGTGTTGCAGACTAATAGTCGCGAAATCGTCTAATTTTTTAGTATGTTGTAATCTATACACTGTTGATTATATCTGAAAAGTTTTGCCTTTAAAGCCCTAGTGGATTGCGAGAAAATCGCACTCTTAGTTACAATTGCAGAAACTTAGTCTTCTTCCTTCTCTCTCCACACGGTTTTTTGATTCTTGAAATTTATATGGTTGTAATCGTCTTTTTGAGACCTTTCCAACGACATATTATTTCTGTCATTTGACCTTATGGTTTGAAAGTTATGGTGGTCAGAAGTTAGCCCTGAAATTCTGATTAGAATTTTTCAAGGAAGATGAAGAATAGTTATTGGAAACGTTTTTAGCATTATTTTTATTTTGTTTTTTTTCCAGACTACTCCAAATTTGATTTCTTATTTTTAAAAATATTGCAGAATTATTTTTTTGGGAATTTTTAACAATTATTTCTAATTTTATTTTTAAAAAAAGGAAAAACTCTAAGCCCACTCATGCGCATGGCTCATGCAAGACTATTTGGGGTCTCTGTTTTGGTATTTCGAACTTTTGGTATTCTATTCTTAGTATTAGGCTACTCTCTGTATTTTTTAGAGGCTTCCAGTTATTTTCTATGATTTTATTTTTGGTAGTTTTTAACTGTTTAAAATTTCAAAAATTATGATAAATGCCTGATTGCTTATGTTGTTCTTGCATAAACTGTAATTGAGTACCGTAGCATATTGAATAATTTAATTAGCATTTATTTTTTTGATTAGCATGTTTTTTATTGCATGCTATGTTAGAATTCTGTTTATTTTTGTTGTTCGACATGTTTATTTTGTTAGAAAATTAATACATGAATGATATGGAATTAATTTTGATTAGCATGCCTAGAGATGCTAGATCAAGTGGGATGTTTAATTGGTGATAGAGAAATTTTTTAAATTTCACTCCCGATAAATCAAAATTTTGCGTATTAATTAAATTAAATATTAATAGTTATTACCTAGAGTGTGGGAGATGATTGGGAACTAAGTGAACTTTTGATCTCGCGACTAGTAAATGTTATTAGTGTTTGAATTTAGATTTTTTGCGTTAAAATCATTGTATGTGTTGTGCTAATATCCCATATGCATAATTTCTGTATGTAGATCAAAATGGTAGCTAAAAACATAGTGGTTGAATTGACTAAATGAGAGAAATTGGATGGCGATAACTATGACATATAGTGCCGTAAGATCCGATATCTCCTTAATGAGTAAGAGTCCATGGAAACTCTTAATTTGGTTATATCAGAGCCAGCTCACCCGCAAACTCTCAAAGACAAGAGAGCATATGAGTCTTGGCTGTAAAAAAATCAAATTGCGAGCTTTACTATGTTAGCGAGTATGCAGAATGACCTTATTGCCGAATTTGATAACTACTCCACCGCTCATGTGATGTGGGAAGCCTTGAAAGAGAAGTTTGGTGTTACTTCTCTAGCAAGACTTTGCGAACTGACATTGTGGTTTGACTCATACATTAAGAAGTAGCATCATTCAATGAAGCAGCACTTACGAGTCATGTCAACTATGATATGCAAACTAGGTGTTGCCAGTCAAGTTTTGACTAATGAACAGCAATTCCATGCTGTACTTCACTCACTTCCATACTCTTGGGAGCACATGCAGCAAAACATGACGTATAGGATCTAAAGCTTGAATTAGGAAGCACATGCAGCAAAACATCGCATCATCTAAAGCTTGAAGTTGAGCGCCTTAAGGCTGCCAAAGTTGATAATAGCTCTTATATTGCTGATGGTGCTTTGCGTAGGATCTCTGGATTCAAGCACAAACGTGGTGGGAATAAGGCTAAAGTTAATGTTAAACCTAAGAATGTTGGTTCTAATAAGCACAACAGGGGTTTCTGAGGTGGTAAGAAAGGGAAAGCCATAGTCGTTTGCTACAATTGTAACAAAAAGGTCACTTCGCTTGTGAATGCACTGAGCTGAAGAAGGTACTCCCTAATTCTGTCTCTTAGACTTACGGTTTTGTTACTAGTCAAGTCTTTATTGCTCACTCTCTTGATTTGTGGATTATAGACTCAAGAGCAACAGACCACATAGTGAGACACAAATTTGGGTTCATAGAGTACCGTCGAATTCCTCAAGGTAGTAGACATATTTACATGGGGAATGAGTCCAATATCGATGTACTTGGCATTGGTGCTTACCAGTTGAAATTGCAACATGGGCACACTTTGTACCTCCATGATGTGTTGTATGCCCCAGGGATTCAAAGAAACTTATTATCAGTTAGTAGTTTAATGAATGAAGACTTTATTTTTCATTTTAAGGGTCAGCGTATAACAAATGGTTTTGTTGTATTGGATATTAACTATTTTAGTAATAATGGTTGTGCCTATGAATCTTATTCTTTTAATGCAATTGTGTGTGATGGTTATTCAATTAAATGGCAAGCTAGACTAGGTCATATCGGGCAAGATCGTATGACTCGGTTAGCTCTAGAGGGTCTCTTAGGCCCACTCGCTAAAGTTCATTTGCCCATTTGTGAGAATGGTCTTGCAGACAAGTTAACTAGAAAATCTTTTGGAAAAGCCAGAAGGGCATCTATGCTACTGCAATTAATACACTCTGATATATGTGGCCCAATGAATGTTAAGGTAAGACATGGTGCACCCTATTTCATCACATTTATAAATGACTTTACGAGTTTCGGTCATATCTATCTGCTCTCCCATAAGTCTAAAGCATTGGATAACTTTAGACATTATGTCCACTTGGTTGAGAATTAGTTAAACAAGAGCATTAAGGCTCTTAGGACTGACTGAGGCCATGGGTATCTTTTTGAGCAGTTTAAGGAACTTTGTGACGATAAAGGGATACTTAGACAGTTGATAATTCCAAGGACTCCGCAACAAAATGGTGTAACGAAGCCAAGGAACTGCACCTTGTTAGACATGGTTAGGTCGATGATGGTGCAAGCTAATTTTCCCATTTCATATTGGGGGGATGCTTTGTTGACTGCTGCCTACATCCTTAAGCGAGTGTCTTCTAAATCAGTACCTTCCACCCAATATGAGTTATGGAATGACAAAAAACCTGACTTAGATAATTTGATTCCATGGGGATTAGCTGCTATGTACATAACACTTCTCCTAAGCATGGAAAGTTAGGCCCTAGAGGGAAGAAATGTATCTTCATCTGTTATTTCGAACACTATAAGGGATATGTGTTTCTAGGTGAGCAGTCTAATAGAAGTGTGGCTGAACTTAAGTCACGAGACGCAGTTTTCCTCAAGGAGGATTTCCCTAATAGAGGTGATGTTTTTAAAGAGATCGAACTCTTTGAGTTACCGGATCCACAAGATGATGCTCCAACTATTTTAGGAAAGGGTGGGAAAGTAATTTCTTGATCTCCTAGCGATAGTGGGAGCCACTTAACTAATAATGGACTAGTTCCAATGGATGTAGATCGTCCGGAAACACAATTCCGTAGAAGTTCACGTGGTCTTATCCCTTATCAGCGTTTTACAATTGAGAGGGAAGCTTTCATGGTTGCTCTACATGATGATGCAGAACCTAAGACTATTAATAAGGCTCTATTGTCATCTGCTAGTAATGAGTGGACAATTGCAATGAATAATGAGATGGAGTCCATGAAAGTTAATCAAGTCTAGAACTTAGTTAATTTACCGACTGGACGTAAGATTATTGGGAATAAATGGATTCTCAAGATCAATTGTAAAGCCAATGGATCCATAGAGAGGTATAAGGCTCGTTTAGTAGTTAAGGGTTACACCTAATGAGAGGGTGTTGATTACGAGGAAACTTTCTCTCCAGTAGTAAGGTTTGTCTCGATTCGCATGATTCTAGCCATTGTCGCACATTTAGATTTAGAACTATACCAAATGGACGTTAAAATTGCATTTCTTAATGGAAAGCTAGATGAGGAGATCTATATGGATCAACCTGAAGGTTTCGTGGTAATGGGTCAAGAGCACAAAGTTTGCAAACTTAAATGATCCATCTATGGCCCAAAGCAATCATCTAGACAGTGGTATCTAAGATTTCATAGAACTATTATTTCTCATGGGTTCACAATGATCGATGAAGACCACTATATGTATGTTAAACGGTTTAAGGATAGTTTCTTGATTCATTCATTATATGTAGATGACATTTTATTGGCTACAAATGATAAAAAGTTGATTGTTGCCACTCAAGAGTGGTTGTTCTCAACTTTTGAGATGAAGAACTTGGGCGAAGCGAGTTACGTGCTTGGAGTTAAGATATTTAGGGATTGTTCCAAGAAACTTCTTGGTTTGTCTTAAGAGACTTACATTAAGAAAGTACTTGAACGATTTCATATGTAAAACTACACACCGATGGATATTCCTATTGCGAAGAATGAAAACCTAAGCCTTGAGATGTGTCCTAAGACTTATGAAGAAAAAGAACAGATGGCCCGTGTTTCTTATACTAGTGTTGTAGGGAGTTTGATGTATGCTATGATGTGTTCTCGCCCCAATATATGTTATGTAGTAGGTCTGGTTAGTAGGTTTCAGTCAAATCCTGGATTACCTCATTGGAAAGCAATCAAGAGGATTCTATGATATCTCAAAAGGACTTCAGATTATATGTCATTCTATCAGCCTCTGAGTTTTCACCTAAAAGGATATAGTGGTGCTGATTGGGGAGGCAACATCGATGAACGGAAGTCCATGTCAGGATATGCTTTCTTACTTAATGGCGGGGCCATTACTTCGAGTAGCAAGAAGCAAACTTGTATAGCTTTATTTACCATGGAAGCAGAGTATGTGGCTTGGTCTTCTGTTGTTTGGTTAAGAAGGTTCTTTCAACAACTTAGAATTATCACACATCCTTAGGGCCCAGTGACACAATTCATTATGATAGGATGGTTGTTTTAGCCTGTGCAAAGGACCTTAAGTATCATGGAAGAACCAAACACATAGATTTGAGATATCATTACATCAGAGATATGGTTACACAAAAAGAAGTGATCTTAAAGTATATATCTACAACCCGTATGGTTACGGACCCCTTAACTATAGCTCGAGAGACTTATTTGGCTCATGTTAAGTCTTTAGGACTTCGTAGATTGTCATATTGTACTTATGTTAGTGTTGATCACTTATTTATTTGTGTTTAACATATTGCGGATATTATTGCCTTAATACAAATTTTTTTGTTTCAGTTATGTTATACTTGAATGTTGCATTATTATCTTGACATTTTGTTAGCACATACATTGAGTATGTCAACAAGCAAGATTGGCTCACTCACACGAGCAATTGCCTTTGGTTATGGGAAGCATGTTTTTAGCATTTTAGTTGTTTTTGGCGCTTAAGATAGCAAGCAAAGATGAGACACAATCCGTTATAATGTCACCTTGTTTGTAAACAAGATGAGACCTGACGCGAAGGTCGATAATGGTCATAACCCAGTGTCCATTATGCTTGTATTATTTTGGTTAGCTAGATCCGAGATCTTAAATTTAAGGCTTTTATATGGCATGCAAAGAGAGAACTAGAGTTAGACGCTTATGAGCGGCTAGACTAAGATTTGTGTAGTGTATGAGTATGACATACGCTCTCCTTAGTTGGATCAAGACATTTTACCGTTGCATGTATTTCATACTGTATGTGCTTGACGACCGATTAAGGAGGTGTGATGGAATAGGTCTCTACTTTCTCACTGTGTGAAGTCCTTCAAGTCATTTTTACATGACTAGGTCATTTGTGTATAACCAAATTTATTCAGTACTCTTTGACCTTAGACTATTTCATAAAGGGACAGAAATAATGTTCAGCTACTTTAGCGTGTTACCTACGGCCATGAATGATTCAGCCTTCCGAGACATTACTGGGAAAGCGGTCATTTCTGATCTAAGTGACATGAGGGCAAGAGAAGACCATTTTGGAACATCCCGCGATATATTTACTGTCGACACCTTTGGCACTGTAGCATACTACGACTAGGATGTGAATATATAGGCAAAAACTTCGAGGGATTAAGCATGCTCTTATTGGGGGATTAGAGATGTTTGAATCGATGTGACTAAATGGATTTAGGGTACATGAGACACCATGTTTTGTATTTAGGGTTGATGTCCTTATGCTAGCTTTGATATAGAATTCCTAGTGTAGAGCTCCCAATTATAGGTGTGCTCAGTAGTGCACGACCCATTAACCTGTATGAACTTATAGTAGTGTAAATGAAAAATCAAGAGAGATGAAAGAGTCGTCCACTATGTGCGAGTGGGAGATATTGGTATTCGGGTCAGTCTTGGACCCAAACCGGGCGCCCATGGTGGGTCGACTCGGTAACCGAATGGGTACAAACATGTCTGTTAAAGAACAGACATGTCCCATTGGTTGATGTCCTTTCATAGGTACTTCTTGGGTATCTATATAAACACCTAGTGCAACCAACATTAGGAATTAATTGAACGTAAGATCATTCTCTATCGGTAAAATATACGGGCGTAGAGTTAAGGCTTATGTACTATAGAAACACAATACTGTTCTTCATTATAGTAATAATAACCGTTTGAAGTCAGTACGTAAAACATCCTCTTCGATTTCAGATTAAGCATTCGAGGTACGGATTTAATTCGTTTTCGCATTTGTTTTAGTATTCCTAACAGTACCAAAAGCAAATTAATCAAACTCGTCTAAGAAATTTTGTTTTCCCCCCGGCTTTGTTGCTGATTCGTGAGTCTTCTACATCACTTCAAGCATGTCCTCGGTGCCGGTAGAGCCTAGGAATGAGACGTTGGCAGTCTAATACATATGTAAATCGCTATCATAGTGCATTGTAATACATATGTAAATCGCTATCATAGTGCAGTGCAATGCAATGTCGGCCTAATCCTCTAGGACGTTTTGAATAAATATTTTCTTGCTGCTCAAATTCAAAGCTCCCGGGGCCCATTTGTTGACATTCTTAATTTTGTTTCAAACATCTTTAGACAAATTTGAACTGCAACATTTGTTTTGTTGTGCTTTTGCCCTTTCCTTTTTGGTCACAAAAGCGTGTCAAGCTGACCCTACTAATAACGAGAATAGTTTTATGTGATTTAACTACTACCACCTACCAAATGGATGACAGTCACACTTGCACACTCAAAGTAAAAAGAACAGAAAAATTAGCGCCAAGGTGCCACGAGAAATTAATTAGAATGGTTTTCGCAACCTGTCATCAAATTTATATGATGGGATGATCTACTCATTTGATGCCATATTTTCATTTATATGTATTAATATTGTTAAAAAGCATGTCTAAGCATCAACCGCTGTTGAATATCTGTAGCCGATTGAGGATATAATGGCAGATCCATGAGTTTTGTTGACAGAAAAAAATTCGTTAAAAGGTTGGTGAAAGAAAGTTTCCAGAATTTTGGTGTGGGAGGGGGGAGAAATACATTGTAATTTATGTTTAACTATCCAGAGAGATTTATAGAGGCAATGAGAATTTTGTAAACTTTGGGGCCGTAGCGGCTAGCCCTTACCAATGGTTAGACACATTAGGTTAGTCCCGTCATTAATTGGTGGAATGACTGAGCTGACTTTTTAAAAAAAATAATTACACTTAAAAAGAATTTGATTGAAACATCAAACCATGTAAAGACAGGTGGGTGAGATGATTAACACCTAAATGAGGCACCCATGTATTTTTGTCCTATTAGCTGTCTTTTATCATGCTGTCTTTGTTGTTTAAGCAGTTAGCTCATACACTCAGATACTGACTGTTGAATGAAGAAAAGAGGAAACAATAAATAAATGAAATTACGTAGAACTTAGAATAAGACACACTTAGCTGTTAATTTTTAATGTTTTTGTTCACATTAAGAAAATTGATAAAAGGAACAAAAGCACATATATAAAAATATTATTCTACAGTCCTTGGCATCTTAATCTCAACACACCAACATTTCTACAGACATTCTCCGTTCTTCAACTTACAACAACGATTTTCACTCACTCCCCCACCCCCCCGCTTTCTGAAGTAGAAAACTTCCATTAACACGCTCGTACTAACTACTTATATATAGATAGAGAAAGATGATTATTTCTATGAAAATGAAGGGAAAAAAACTCTAAAACCCACAAAACTTGAAATTCAATTACAGAGGTTCTTGCATTGTCACGACTAATGGACTAGTGACGACGTGCTTTCCATCGGACCATGCTATGGACCCACTCTGGGTGCTGGAACTTCCAGGCGATAGCTTGACTGCTACAGCTTCCACCCTCACCAGAAAGTTGAGCTTCTGGCCCACCCTCCTAAACAACAACTTCTCCGGCTGCACCGTCACCAGCGTTCCGGTCGGTGGCCTCACTGTAACTTGATACGCCGAATTTGACTCTCCGACATTAGTCACCGTCCTGATAAAATGGGTAGACATTTTATGCTTCCCGTATTGCTGAAACACGGCAGTCAAAGATGGGTAATTCAAATTCCCAACATGGCCTGCCTTGCGCGCTCCGCTACAATCCGCGCTCTTTCTTGTAATCGCTTGAATGTTCTTGGTGGTGTAATTGGAATTACAGAGGAAGTCCACGTAATCATAGGATGTTAAGTCGTAGATTAATCCAGGGTCCATGGCTTTCTGTGGGTGTACATGTCCTGCCCCAAAATCCATCACCGTCGATGAATTTCCGGTGGACTCGTCCAGCATTGTTCCGCCCCGATTATCTACTGTATATGCAGTTGTCATCAGTGCTGACCTTATTGCTGCCGGGCTCCATTCGGGATGAGCAGCCTTTAGCAATGCTCCGAGACCAGAAACATGAGGACAAGCCATTGAGGTACCGGAGAGAATGTTGAATTCTGTTTGCCGCTTATCAGTTGGAATGCCTGACGGTCCAACTCCGTCAGGCCAGGCGGCGAGTATGTTCAACCCAGGTGCAATTACGTCGGGTTTAAGAATTTCGGGTGATTCCGGATTGGGACCCCTGGCTGAAAATGAGGCCACAACAGGGGCAGGCCGGACATTGAGCCGAGTCCCTTTGAACATTATGGTGGCCGTTGGCGGTGACCGGGACTTTGAAGCCACTGTGATGTACTCTCTTATCTCGTCACCGGATGATGCGCCGACAGCGGTGGCGGGCAGGATGTGGCAGTCGGCGACCAAGCCTTCACCGTCAAACACTCCGTTGGCTAATATCATTCCGATACCACCGGCCTTTTGAACTACTTCGCCTTTGGCAGCTCTTGAGTTGATTCCTCTATCGCACAATACAATCTTGCCTTTGACAAAGTTGGGGTCTAATGAGCCTTCTAAGCACAGGGACGAAGAGTAACCGTCAGCACCTTCACTCCCGGCGTATATCAGCGGGTACATACGGCCGGGGCTTAGACCTGGGCCACCATAGACACTCATGCCGGGGATCATTTTTCCGTTTCCGAGCTTGACGTTGGCGGGGAAGTCCCGATCGATTGTTCCAGCGCCGACAGTTGTGACCCAGGGTGCGATGTTTGTGACGGTGAGCCCACCGGGGCCGCCATTGCCCGCGGATGCGGAGACGAAGACCCCAGCGTCGGAAGCTCCGAATGCCCCGATGGCAATGGCGTCGAGGTAGTAGGGGACGACGACGCCACCAACACTGAGTGAAACGACATCGACTCCGTCGGCGACAGCAGCGTCGAACGCAGCGAGAATGTCGGAATCGTAGCATCCGGCGATCCAGCAGACCTTGTAGGCAGCGAGCCGAGCCTTAGGAGCCATCCCCGCAGCGACACCGCGCGCGTAGCCAAGAGTAGATGCCGGGAACACGTACCTCCCGGCGGCGATCGACGCCGTGTGGGTGCCATGGCCATCGGAGTCCCTCGGGGACCTGTTCTCCGTGGTCTCGTTCATCTTTCCATTGGTGGCCTCGTATCCGTTACAGAAAAACCTCGCTCCGATCAACTTCCGATTACACGAGCTCGCCGGAAAGCCCTTAGTGGCGACGCACTGTCCCTTCCACTTGGCAGGGACGGGAGCAAGGCCTCGATCGTTGAAGCTCTTTCTCTCAGGCCAGATCCCAGTATCGATGACTCCGATAACCAGATCCGACCCGAAATCAGACTCCTTCAACAGCCCGGCACTGTCCGTGGTCTTTAGCCCGAGAAACTCAGGCGATCTTGTGGTTTGAAGTTTCCGGACTTGTTCTGGAATGACAGCAACTATACCAGAAAGAGTTTCGAGCTTCTTGGCCTCCAAATGTGAGAGCTTTGCAGAAAAGCCGTGGAATACAGTCTCGTAAGTGTGGAGGACACGACTGGTCTCCCCAGCATCTGAAGACTTTTCGTCAGTTGGGGTGGCGGTGGTTGTAGTGGGGGAGAGAGATCTAAGGGAGGACTCATACCAGTGTTTGTGTGTTGGAAAAATGGAAGGTTTGGCATCGTGTTGGACACGAACAATGAAGGTCTTTTGCTGCTCAGCGAAAGCAGAGTGTAGAACTACTAGTATGGAGAAGGAGAGAAAGAGCGAGAAAAATATGGTTGGAGAGGTCGCCATTAGAGTGGCCGCTTCGAGCTTGCTCTGCTTGTGAGTGTCTGTATATATGCAATAACCTTTTGAAAAACATGAGAGAGAGAGAGAGAGAGAGAGAGAGAGAGAGAGAGAGAGCGTGTGGGGTGTACGTGTGGCTGATGTGGTTAAGTTGCTCTACACTGGCAGTGACGAGGGAGGAGTGTGAGAGAGAGGAGTACCTAAATCGGAGAGTGGGTCATGTCTCGTGATTTTATTTTTTATTTTTCTAGTAGGTCATTTAATTGAATTTACGTATAACCACCCTCAAAGCAATTATGTAAAATTTTATTAATGAAATGATTGTTAATAAAAAAAAAATAAAAATAAAAAATCAAACTTAAAATCTCCAAGTATGTGCGCCACAGTTGAACATGTAGTTCATGTCTCATGTGAGGAAAAGGAAGTGTATGTATTTCATATGTATATCTATCGGATTATTTATAATAAAAAAATAATCTGTATAATAAAACATAGCGATCATTTGAAAATATTCTATCAACGGATGAAATTGATTTATTCACAATCTAACAATATTACTCATTCACAATATTCTTATTTCTCTTTTTTTTTTATACTCATTTCTCTCTCTATCTAACATTAAATGCTCTCAACTATTTTCTCTCTTTTCAATTTATTTCTATTTTTGTTCTCTTTCTTTTCTCTTTATTCTTTTTCTATTTTTCACTGGTGAGCAATGACCTAATGTCAATCTCATCCTTTCTCCCCCTCTATCTATTTTTTCCATCTTATTGTTCTCTCTTCTTTTTTTTTTTTTTTTTTTCTCAACCTATTAGCTATACCTCTCTCTTCACCAGACTCACCAAACATAATGCAAAAATTAATAAAGAGAATGTGTCTTCAGTGGCCAAACATCCTCATTACCCGTGACTACGACATTTTCTATTTGAATTCACAAATTAAAAATATCGGTATAATTTTTAGTTGATTAAAATATATTATAAGTATACATCTAAAATATTTAAATAGAATTGATACATAATAATATAGTTGAATGAGAATGTTATTTTGTAATAAAATACCCATCATGATTAGTCTTAAATAAAAAAATATATATAATTTTTATGTACAAATTTTTTTAATCATAAAATAAATAATCAGTACCAATGAATAAATCAATTAATAATTTGCAACGAATTATTCAATAATAATAATAATGCTAGAGACACTGGCATTTTTATTTTTTTTATAATAATTATTTGTATCTCAGTCCTTAGTTGTCAAGATATAAATGGTTAAAATAGCACAAATTGATTTTGTCTATAAGGTCATAATTAATTTTTTTAATTTTAATTTTCGAATTAAAGTTATCAAAGTCAAATTAAATGTTGTAGGTATGGGTCATTGCTCGTAAATAAATAAATAAAGACGGGATTGGATTCCGAAAGGGCATGATGCGAGCAAAGAGTGCAGAAGACAGTAGTTTTGGCATATTCTTTATTTTCTTGTTCGTATGTTAAAATGGCATTTTGTTAGTTTCTTCCTTCTTCCCATCGGAAATTGCGTTTACATCGAAGGGTCCAATTCCTTTTTACACGGAATTTTCATTTTATTTGTCTAGTGGTATCGTCTTAGCAGATCTGCATATTATGTACAGTTCGGCAAGTTCCGATTATCTTGAACAAGATAAAAATATTACTATGATCTCAACATTATGATTGGTTTCATATGATACTCAAAATAAATGCTGTAAAGTGTTAAGAAGTTAGCATGTTTTGTTTAGTCATACAACGTATTAAAAGAAACAGTAAGATTCACAATTTTTTATGCCCATTGTATTGCAAACTGTGAAATTCATAATTTTTAAAACCTTATAAGTTAAGAATGTTTTGTCTAAATTAAACAAAACATGGTAGGGCAGACAATACTTGAAGCACAATAAAAATTTCACAAGTGTGACCTTGACAATAGAAGTTCAAAATTTTAAAGCTTGTTACTAAATTTCATACTATAAAAAAATTCAGAACTTAATGTTTTAATCCCATTAAAAAAACTAAAAATAGATTTAAAGACCTTTTTTTTTTTCCTGATACATTAGAGGGGTACAAGTCTTAAGAAAAAGGAGGATGAATCAAACCCATAACCTCTCGATTTAATTAGAGACGTCACTATCACCGGGCGAACTTTGCTACTCAAAATTTTTTTTTCAAGAAAATTGCTATATATAATTTTTTTTTTCAATTCTTTTTCTCACTCACTAAATACAAATAAATAAATTTTACATAAATTTATTAATGTAAATTTTATAATTTTATGTTTAAGAGTGAAAAAAAATTTAATAAATGTCGTTGTAGTTTTTTAATTGTTTAGCGAGGTGATGGACGCTGGTACCGATTCACGGCACTGTGAGCTTTTATGACCCCGTAAAGATTTCACTTTTATACTGTTCTGATTCAGTGTCACGTGATGTACAACGGGCCTGTCATGGGGTGGTGTATTATTAATTTATTACTGCAAGCTTTGCATTTGATTCACCCCCAGTGTAACAAATATTTTTGGAGTAGCAGCATAAAATTCACACCACATGAGAGTGAAAGCTATAAAACAAAAGAAGAAAGAGTAGGGTGATTATTCTTTACTACTATTTCACTAAAATAAAACATTTTCAGAATTATGAAATTAGTGTCAACTTAAAGCACAACCATTTTAAGATATTTGAACAGCCGTAAGAGGTCCTAAATCATTCTCAATTTTTTTAAAAATGAATATATTTAATTACCATTAAAAAGATTTAATAAACCATTTAAAAATATTAAGAATAATATTTAACCCTATAGTATTTTAATATGTTTTCACTTGTACGAGTATTTGAATTATTTTTTTTAAAAAGTTACAAATCATAAGTTTAAGTTAATTTTAAAATTTTACTTATGTAAATAATATTTTTAAATTTAAATTAATTCTAAAAAATTACTTTTTTTTTTATCGAGAATCAAAAATAATTTTAAAAAATTATAAATTTTAAACATCCCATAGCCATAGACCTCCTCTATTGTTCGGTCCGTGACCATGTACACTCTATGCCCTACGTGGCCGTGGTCAAAAAGGAAATTATAAACTACTATGATTCCAAACCGCTGGAGTTCGTGACATTAAAAGATATAGGAGTGTTTGGGCCCGACACGTTTTCTCGTGTGTCGGTGACTTGTCCTCGTCTATAACGCTGATGGTAATTAGATGAATCTGCACACGTGCCAACTCTTTTTACTTTCGCTTTGTTAATTAGTGATGAATACACAGAGACATATAAATTATAAACCCACACGTACTTCGGAGACATCTATACCTGGGGAAGAATGCCGGCGGCACGTGTGCAGGTGTCCTTTGTAAATGAGACCACGGTCTTTTTATGACCTTTAAAATATGGTACCTGTACATTCCAAAGGTCTTGCATATGGTACAACGTATTTATGCTGGTTATATATATTTTGTTCCTACGTTATTAGCAGTTCAATATCTCGTTAGAGTAGGGTTGTGTTGCTCAAGTTTCATTTAGAAATTTATAACCTTTAAAATATGTTTATTTGTACCTTTTATCTTTCAAGCTAGTATTAAATGAGTTTTAATTAAGTGGAGCTTGAGTATTTTAGTTATTTATAAATTTATTAAGCTAAACTTAAAAAATTAATTAAAATTTTGAAATGTGTTTAAACGTGACATATTTACAGAACGAATCAATCTCAAATAAATTTGGATAAATTACACTTTGCACCTCTATACTTTACATCCAATCCCAATTTAGTCTCTGCACTTTTAATTGTAACAATTAAGTCTCTGTGCTTTAAATTTATAACAATTAAGTCCCTGAACTTCTAATTTGTTGCAATGCCACCCTTTTGTAAGCAATTAAGTCCCTATACTTTTAATTTGTAACAATTAAGTCCCTAAGCTTCTATTTTGTTACAATGTCATCATTTTTTAAATACAAAAATATATTTTTACATTAACTAATATTACTTTACTCTATTTATTTAGTTCTTAAATTTTTTTTACAATAATTTTCACTATTCATGTTAAAAATATTTTACTGCATGAAAAAATATTTTTTTTTGTATGAAAAAAAATAGTTTTACTATATATATTTTACTAAAAAAATAGTTTAGTAACAATAGTTCACTATTCACGTTAAAAAAAGAGTTTACTATATATTTTTTTGTATGAAAAAAAAGTTTGTAATTTTTTAACGTGAATGGTGAACTATTTTTAGTAAACTATTTTTTTTAGTAAAATATATATAGTAAACTATTTTTTTCATACAAAAAAAATATTTTTTCATACAGTAAAATTTTTTTAGTTCTTAAATTTTTTTACTACTATATATTTTACTAAAAAAAAAATAGTTCACTATTCACATTAAAAAATTACAAACTTTTTTTTCATACAAAAAAAATATATAGTAAACTCTTTTTTTAACGTGAATAGTGAACTATTGTTACTAAACTATTTTTTTAGTAAAATATATAGGAAAATATATATAGTAAACTTTTTTTTTCATACAAAAAAAATATTTTTTCATACAGTAAAAATTTTTTAACGTGAATAGTGAAAATTATTGTAAAAAAAATTTAAGAACTAAATAAATAGGGTAAAGTAATATTAGTTAATGTAAAAATATATTTTTGCATTTAAAAAAGGATGACATTGTAAAAAATTAGAAGTTTAGGGACTTAATTGTTACAAATTAAAAGTACAGGAACTTAATTGCTTACAGAAGGGTGGCATTGCAACAAATTAGAAGTTCAGGGACTTAATTGTTACAAATTTAAAGTACAGGGACTTAATTGTTACAATTAAAAGTGCAGGGACTAAACTGTGATTGGGTGTAAAGTGTAGAGTTGCAAAATGTAATTTACCGAATAAATTTTACATAAACTAAACACGAGTTAAACTCTAATTACTTTTTTTTTTTTTTTACCGCTCTACCTTATAGACAATCATGGTGAAAATAAAGATATAATATTATACAAACATATTTTTTGTATTGTATATTTAAAAAATAATACAATCACTTGTATCTTTTCATTTTAAATTAAAACACTATCTTTTTTTTGCCAATAATTTCAAAGGTCTTGGAGCTAGCTAGGGTTTAATTGCAATGCGCCAAAAACCGGACCACTTTCAATATGCATGGATGATTGATTGTAGGTCTTGGAGGCCAGACGTGGGACCCAAATCACCGGGTGCTTCTGCGCATGGCTATGACAGTTGTCGCCCTCATCTTGTATCATAATTGTCTTTTTAGATGCAGCAATGGCTTCGTGGGTCATTCCTTCAGAATTTTCATCTCAAGATCACATATCTCAACCAAAACTTAAAAATGTGGGGTTCATCAAGAGAAGTTACCACATCACTCTTCCTCTACTTTCTACATTACTTCTTGCATTGAATTTTTATTTGTTATGTGTGTCAGTAGATCCATCCAGGAGATATATTTCTTCCGACTCATCTAATAAAGGAGACTCACTTGTTAAGCGGGTTATAAGGTGAATCTAATAAATGTGTTTAAACCCATTTAATAGGGTTAGGCTTATTGCAAGATGGAGTAAAGAATGATGTCGTGTTCCAACAATTGAATAATTTCTTTATGTCTAAGTCCCACTGCATTTTTCTGATCCTCAGATTTTGAATTCGAAAAAACAGGGACTTTCTATCTCCCCTCACCCCCTCCACTCCACTCCACTCCACTCTTCTCTTCCCTTTGCCAGTAAGTGAGGATAAAATTCGGAACAAGTACCCTTTTCTTTGCATATGTAGTAAAAAGGTCAAAAGCAAAAGAAGAAGAACCAACAAAATGAGGCCTTGCGTAGCACAGTTATCGAGGTCCCATGAACCAGTGAAATGAAGTAAGAAAAATTGGGTTACAGAAGGAGAGGACTAAGGAATTGGAGGTGGGGCTGGCGACAGTTCACATATGCAATTATTGGGGGAGTCTCATTATGACAAGTTAAACATAGAGCAATAGAGACTAGAGAGAGGCATGGGCCTCTTAGTTGCGGTTTTGAATCAAAGTAACAGCTTTCAAATTTGGGTAAACCTTTTTCTTTTTCAACGTCTTCTTTATCTATTAATTAAGCTTTTCAAAGGAATGTTGGTTCAAACTTCAAACACCTTTGTAGGGGAAAAGCTTTGGGGAGTTAATTAATGGAGAAGGTTCTTGCATCTATCATATATTCGTTTGGTTCATACTGATCCACTTCCAGCTAGTCTTCTTTCAATCATTATCGATCTCATCTTTACTAGCTTTCTCTAAACCCTATGCTTTCGAATGTGATGGAAAAATGGCAAAGATTATCACTACAAGGCCCTGTTGCTCTCCCTAATAAAGGAATCGTTCTTGGTAGGCCATTTTGTCATCAATTAAGAATACACTATTTAACACATTATTGACTTTGCTTCACTAAAGAGATCTATAACTACTGAATTCTTTACTAAAATTAAAAACCTGTTTTCAGAAAGCAAAAGAATTAGGAAAATGGCATCTCTAAATCCCACAGAAGTTCAACAGAACTCAAGACCAAGACCTGCATTGGCAGCCCTTTGAGTAACTAATTGATAATACAAGAGTAACATAATAAAGTAGTGACATGCAAAAAATTGATCAATGGTTTGGTTGCACATTGGACCTTTTAACTTGCAAGTGCAATTCCATTCTGGCAACTAAATGATCGAGACTATAAAATTAGGAAAGAAGGGGGAAAAGGGCATTGAAAATATAAACTAAGAGATTAGTTATGGGCTAATATATTAACTTGATGATAGATTAGTAGCACATGCACTATCAATTGAGTAGAAGCTGTAAAATGTTCTTTATGGGGACCCAGTTGAAGTGCAGAGTATTGATAAAAGAAAAAAAATAGGTGAGTGCAATGTCAAAAACAAAGAGGAATGGTGAACCTCATGTTTAGCAGTAGAACAAAACATTTCTATGGGCTAGTTAGGGACTGATGAGAGGTAAGGCATAGACAAAAAGATCAGAATAGCTGCATTTGCTATTTTAGTGTTTGGACTGAAATGGGATCACAGAATTCCTGAAAACAATCACATGGAGAAGGGAGCTGAGATATAAAAATCATCCACACAGAGATGACTGCAGCTTTATGTTCCACCCATTTTCTTTTTCCTACTGCTCAGCTCCGTGTCTTATGTTTGTTTATATACTACTTGCTTACTGGCACTTGAAAGGAAACACTTCGTCGTCTGGAATAAGATAAAATCAGTGACATAACTGAGGATAACTATCAATAATCCAGACCAAAACGGGGAAGAATGACACGGGAAAACTACCATACCAATAATGATATTCCATAAAGCTATATAATAGAATGCTACCACTGCTACAAAACATTATATATCAGAGAAAGGATATCATATTACATGTTACCCCTTTGAAAAGAAGGGTTTCCTAACCAACCAACCCAACCCAAAAACTCTTCTGCAAATTAGTGCCTGCAAATTGTTGGCTTCCTTTTCTCCATTTTCTCTTTGAGTCGTATTCATGTGTCCCCGCGGTCCAAGCCACCCTTCGATGGAGAAAAATGGGGATAACTTAATAATACATGTGGACCTACTTCCCAGAACAAATTGACAAATTTCTGCTTCATAAATGGAGAGATGCATGGGCGAAATAAAAATTTACAATGAGGACAAGGGAACCCCCCAATCCAACCGATTGTGGAACAGTAATGCTTAAGAATAGCCATTTGTTTTCTGCAGTTTCTTTTTGAAATTGGAAATGCTGCATTGTGGACAAATGTATTCTAGTCCATCTGTTTTTGCATAATCCTGCACGTCAAAATCAAATATTGTTGGTTGCTTGCAGAAGTCATGAAATCAGCCAAAACTCTAATATGAACAAAGCTACGGACTTAGTAGTATCAACTCTGCAATCAAAAGGAGATTATGGAGAGTTGATACGATACCTTAAAGGCACCTAGGCCCTGCCTTCTATCACAGCCAAAATGGGCCCACTCACCACATATACCACAGTTCACCCAATCCCCTGCTGCACTACTGATGAAAAATTGAAACTCCCATTGTTAGCAAATAAGGATCATAAATACATTTTGATCACAAAAACACAGGTGATCACATTTATCTCTGCATGCAGAATTAAACCATGTCAGCACAGAATAATATGGAAGGAATAAACCTGTGGCATAACAAGCAGCACTCTCCATCTACATCATCATGAGCCAATTCATACTCCAGAAGGTAAGTTTCGTAATGTCTTTTAAGCGTGTTCCCAACACCCTGATTCAAATAATAATATGAAAACCAATATATAGATTTCCATACAAAAGGGAATTCATTAGCATTCTCCATATTGAACACTTTTAATAGATGAAGCTTATATGACTGCTAATGGCATTAAATAGATGAGAACGGTTCGCAGTTGAAGATTGTACATGTAAACTTGTATAAACCCACATTTTTCACATTAACAAAGATATCCACGCATAAAGTTGTGTACTTAGCAAGAGCTCATGTGATTGTTTAAATGTTTACTTATAATTTACAATAAGACGTCTTAACTTCCAGATGTGTGTTCAATCAGGTTAAAGCTTTGAGAAGAGCTGATCACACAAAAAAGACTAAACTAGAGATGCTGAACAAATGTCTAGTTGGTATGTTTTGAAATTCATGGAAGTATCTCCCCTCCCCCTGTTCTCTCTTTTCCTCTCTCTAAGCATATGATTCGTATTTTAACATAACAGTATAAACAGATATACAAACTTATGAAGACTGTCAGCCTGAAATAGGTTTATGATGCAAATATCCAAGAATCATTGTGAAAACCTAACCATTCAGATTCAGCTCCCTAGTCACAATCCTTCTCACATTTTACTCACACGTGTTACACTGTTGCACCATGATATAATCCAGAGATCAACAGGAACTAAACATAAAGCAAAGTTTCAGGACATACAGTCATTCTATTGGTCACTGTATGATTGCGCATCTTTGAGAAAACCTGTCCTTTCCAATTAATGCCATTGCCGACATGAAACCCACCTCTTGAAACCACCTAAAAAATGCCATACGTTTTAAGTTACAATAATTTTCTAATGTCATTCCCACTATAAAAATGAAATTAACAGGTAAAATCAGTTTCCCAGCTGCAGAGTTTCTTGCAGTCAACCCTTCTATAACAAACAGTCAACAGTCCACCTTTTACTCACCAAAAAAGAACAAGAACACTCACCTCCCTATACAAGTTGAAGAGGTCCAGGCGTTTTGCATTAAGTATGGCATCTGGGAACTCTGCCAGCCCACCTTGAGGAATGAGACGAGTATGTCCTCGAAGGATTAAAAACTGCATTACATCCTTAAGAAATTCCTCCTGCAAGAAAACAGTATGAGAGAAAAATTGACATGATAAAACCTAATATAGAACCAAAGGGATTCTAAACACCAAGAACCAACCTCCACCCACACCCCCCACACCCCCCCCCCCCCCCCCCCCCCCCTTCCCTCTCTTTTTCTCCCTCTCTCCCAATATTCCTCTCTCGGGGTCTGGAGTTGGGATGCAATCTCTTATTCTAGTTTTTCTGTAGCAAGGCAAAATATAACAGAAGGAATGCCAAAGTCCAAACTTCCTAATACAAGCATTTTCACACCTAACTCGTACATTATCCAGGTAAGAATATATATAAGCAACCAGATATAGGAACAGAAGAAATAAAACTGACCTCAGAGCAAACATGAATTGGGCTTCTCCCGCAACCATGTTTCTTCAGAGGTAGGGGATTCAATGAAATAATTTGTTTAGCCTGAAATGAATTTGAACATGACTTCCGTTGGGTAACAGGATTTGATCCCACCAAACTGTGCTTCAATGAAGGAGCAACTGACAAATTAGCCTTTATGTGGCCTCCATCATGCCCATTCACCTCAGCTGTTGCAGAAAACGGCAGCATTTTCTGGTGACGAATATGAGGAATGGGTCTCATTGCTGCAACTTTTAATTTTTGTCTAACAGGTACCAATGGCATGTTAACCCCATTAGTCAGCCTGGTATCCTTGTACTCAGCAGCTTGATTTCTGGAAAACAAACCATTATG
Source organism: Euryodendron excelsum (assembly GCA_033060915.1). Taxonomy (NCBI): domain Eukaryota; kingdom Viridiplantae; phylum Streptophyta; class Magnoliopsida; order Ericales; family Pentaphylacaceae; genus Euryodendron; species Euryodendron excelsum. The sequence continues at coordinate 47,296,069 of CM065384.1, forward strand.
AGAGCCTGGACTTGTTTCTTGGCACATTCCAGACCTCTTCCTACTGGGAGCAGGAGGTCTCAACCAGCAAGGAAGAATGCCAAAATAAGAACTGTTTAGACTCATATCTTTCCCCTGCCTAGTGCAGAAGAAAAGAAGTCGTTCTGCATCATCTTTCTCAAATGAAGCAACAGCCAATCCCTGAATGCCGGCAATGCCAAGTGCAACTAAACTACGATATGAAACATCTGGTGCTAGCTGCCTCAAAACCTACAAATACATGCCACACTAAGCACACGCATTTATACCTAGAAATCAAATGTCTCATCTTTATACACTTAGAACTCACAAATCAAAACAAGTGGCTTGTCTGAATTCAAGAAAGCCTCATCATCTGCCATAACTCAATCTATCATCCATTCAAAATAATTTTCTGAATCCCAGAATATCAAATATATAAAGATAGAAGAAGGGATATGTATACAAACACACACACAAATACATATGAAGAAAGACTGCACTATGTCAGTCCAAACTCTTAACAAGTGGGTTCCTTGTATATAACCTGTGTACCAAAATCCAAAATGAATAAGTAAAAAACATAAAATATTCTTAGCACAGTATAATTTTTGGCATCTATGCAAATATTTATTGACCATTTTAAACTTTTCCAGATGGAGAAGCTTGGGCAGAATAGGTTTGTCATGAATGAGAGAAAATTTTAGCACCAGTCGATGTGACATGACAGCCTACAGCACATATGGATTATCTCTCCACTGATATAAGGTATTTACTATTACCATGTTCAACGGTATGCCTGCTCCAACATGTCAGATAAGTTATCGCAAGTAATAAAAATTCATACTATAAATTCACCTCCTTCAAGAGAAAGTAAAGGAAAATAAATCACGTTGACTACACTCACGACACCAACATTGTGGCTCTTTTCCAAAGCCATTAAACCAAAATCATTCAAACAAAAACAATGCATCATAATTGACATGCTTGCAACACTAGATCAAATAAAGGAAGAACACCAACTGAGCCACAGGTATGCTGAAAACACTAACCATATGAAAATGCAAGGTTAAATCATCCAGACGAACTTAACATAAATGACCAAACTAACAAAACAACCAAAAGCAAATACTTCCTAGGAGACTGGGAAAAAAATGACAGGAATATAAGAAAGAACCTGTGAAGCCCATGCAGGGACCTTCATGCAAACTTCAAAAACTGTTGCTCCACAAGCTATTGAAGCAGATCTTCGGGGTTCCGACAAAGGCTGTTTGTTTTCCTCGCAGTTTGGCAGTGCATGGACTAGCTGGCTCTTTTCAATAACTTCACTCTTTATGTGATTCTCCAAGAGCTAAAAATAAGCAAGTCGTGATTGCTCAGTTTCCAAAAGACACCAACACCACATTCCCCTCTTACCAAAGAATAAAATGGTAGACACTAAAGAATATTTTCAGAATTCAGAATTACCTGATCATCAAAGCAAGTTTGTGCACTACCTGACACCAGAAGTGAGATGTGGGCAGAACTACATGTTGATAAATCACATCGCATGGTCACAACACCACGGGAAAAACTCCCTGCCTGAAGTGGTGGAGGTAGGGCACTGCACCACATTATAATGGCATTAATCAACTAGATTTCAACATTTTCTCAGGAACACATACACACTTTGATGATCAACAAATATAGGCACGGGGAAAAAAATAAATACAGCTTCTCTCACATACAGTAACACAAACATCCTTTACTCACACTTACCATGCAAAGTTATACTTCTAACAGAGAATTTGATGATAAATGAAATTGGAAGAGCAAACGAACTGAACGAATATATAAATATATCTGTATAAGTAGTTATATACCCCTATAATATATGTATCAGATGGTTTCAAGCTCCAACATACCTAGTCCGGTTATGAAGTTTACTTCCCCGTATCTGAAACCGTACAATGAAGAAAAGAGAGAAAATGAGTATCCAGTCACATTGATGTAGAACAGCCAAATACCAACAGAATTAGCATGAAGCATTTTCTCCTCTCCTTATTTCACGAAGGGCCATGACAAAGTACTACATGATACTGAAAATACTATCAATCAACTACTGTGAAACCTCTTGCTCAAGAAGGGATTCTTTTGGGGCAGGGGAGGGGGGTGGAATTAGGCTTTTCAGCAATGCTTAAGGCTCCGCTTGGAACCCGGATTTTTGGTGGGAAAAGCAAAGGAAAAGTGAACAAAAATAAGTAGTATTTTTGTTCACTCTTCCTTCACATTTTCCTTTTCCTTTGCTTTTTCCACCAAAAATCGGGATTCCAAACGAAGCGTAAGTAAATCAACAAGAAAACACTATCTATTAAAAAATGAATGTTTTCTTGGAAGGAAGTAGCATAGACACATCTCCCTCAACAGATTGAAAGAAGGAAAACAACAAACGTAGGGAAACACTTGAGTAACTTGAAGACATAACCACAAGGAACCATTTCATCATACTCACTTCAATACTCAAGAGGGCATTGAGGCCATCTTCCAAAGATCCTAATAAGCAGGCATCCTGAAAAGAAATTGGTCCATAAGCAAACAATTGAGGCAAATGGAAGTTATATATGTCATGATTCGAGGATGCATAATATAAACAGAAATAAAGGTTAATTGCTGCTTACCAACGTGCATGCCACTCCACAAACAAGAAACTTCATGCTCACATCATCATCATATATCTTTATAGCATGCAGAGCATCAGGCGAGCTTTCATCATCATCCCCTGCCACTATCTCAGGTACAGGGATGTTGATCGTTGGAGCATCCCCAAGAAGATGCGGACCCAGCTTATCATTACTGGTCTGGCTGTTAACTGGAAGGACATGGTTGTTTCTTACACAGTAAAGCCTAAAGGAAGCTTGAGCAAGCTGGAAAGCATCCCAAGTATGGCTAGCTGAACTGCAATCAGCAGAAGACAAGAATATCAGACACTGTTTGCCTTTCCAATACACAGACAGACAAGGGGAAAGCAACCTGTGCATGTCATCACTAGTAGCAAATGTCGTTATTAGTATGCCCCACAGTAAAGGGCTGGGAGTCCACCTTGATAGTATAAAGGCCTTGATCCACACACTTCTATGTTTCAATCATTGTAATAGTTAATACAAAGTTCCCACACCAATATTGTGATGAACAAGTGGAAAAGACAATTTCATGTAAAGAAAGTAGAAGCATATGTGCATCACATTATTATGCCCAGTCAACCTTCCAAGGCGGCTTCCAGGCCATCCAAACCTTCGCAGTTTTGATCAGGCATTCAGGCAACCCAACAGTGTGAACACAAACAGGTAGAATTTTCTAAAATTCAACATCCTTACTTATTTTCTTGGATAAGTAAAATTCAACCTCATTACCCTTGTAGAATAAAGAATATCTAATAATTTTTTATCATTTCTGGAAGCAGACAATTGCCATACACACAAAATGTGATGTAGCTCCAAGCTGATGATTCAGCCTAGAACTGAGAATGCAGCTTGACATTTCACTTCAACGGTAGGATGTTTGGCTTTAAGAAGGCAAGAAGGGATTGACAAACACATTTCATGAGACACAGATAAAATATTAAGCAAAAGGTAATATACCTCTGTACCACTGAAAATAATGCATGCCGAAAATGGCAAGAAGCATAACGAGAAAATGCGTTCCAATATATCACGTAAGGAATTCCCTGCAAGATGAGAAATATGGATTCAAGCACTTTGGCCATCAAATAAATACCATCCAAAACATTAGATTAGTCATGCTTCTGGTTTCTCAAGCACCACAATCTTATTGAGACTTTCTTCAAACTTAATAATCAGTCACAGAATTTCTTACCTTAGAATGAAGAGCCCCAGCCAACTTTTCTCCATTTGGGAGCTCCAAATAAACCTTCATAAGTAATTGAAAGCGAATCAAACTCAAACATCAAAAATAATTTTGCCAAATTACAAACAACAGATGATTGGGCAAACTACATCAATCTTTGATATTAGGGAAAGAACCTAGTCAAATTCATTTATCCAGTATAAGTATTCCAATTTCTCAAAGTGAAGGGTATCATACAGAAATACTTCAGATTAGAAAAGCAAAATTCATGTAATTGACCCTAAATGGTCAGGACAAGGCTTTCTTTTTTCGATAAGTAAATTAGTCCCGGACAAGGTTTTCTTGAGTTTACTTAATCAGTTTTTTTTGGCTGACAAGGCGTTCAGGCCTGTTCATTGTCCAACTAAATCTCACAAACATCCAGTCCCACATCCTTGTCCTACTTGTAAAAGGCAATTACCAAGACAAGTCCTGGGATGGCCCTGCAGCAGGAGAAGAAGAAGAGGGTGGTGGGATGTGGGTTTACAACTGAGACTCAAGACTTCCGCTTGTTCAAACATGATCTTCGCCATACCCTTACCCTTTGGAATGTGGCCTTCAATTCAGTTGCATCATTGTGATCAGTTTACGACATTATAAAAAAGGTAAACTAAGAAATCATTAGCATTGTTCAAGTATAGATGCCAACTAGGGCATCAACAGCTGATGACAACAACACATTCTAATGAAACCAGACCAACTGAATTCTGGAAAAGAGAAGAGAAGAGAAGAAAAGGGGGGAAAAGAGGGAGAGAAAGAGAAAGGGGGAAATAAGAGAGAGAAAAAAGAGAGAAGAGGGGGGGGGGGGGGGGGGGGGGGGGGGGGGGGGGGGAAGGGGGGGAGGGGGGGAAGGGGGGGGTTGGGATTTAGTGGGTATGGAACAGAGAAAAAACAATAAAGAAAATAAGGCTGTGAGGTTAAAGCACCATCACAATCACCAAAAGGATGAATAAAAACTTTTTTCTTTAGGGCTATGTGACAGAAACCATCTACTTGAGCAGGATCTTCACACAGATCTGTCATTTATGATTTATGTGATTTGTGATCCATAAGAAATTTAATGTATTAGGAATGTTAAAATATCAATCTATTGAAAGGACAAAGTGTAACAATCAAGTACAATGACACTACACAAGGCGAGGACCAAGAAAAGGGAAACAAAAATTAATCATCCAAAGGAACGCAACCCAATAAATTATGAAAGGGAAAACCTTAAAACTCATTTAGCAATGACAATACAAACTATCCACCTACCCAAAAAAAAAATTGAAAAAACAAAAATCTTGTAAGGGTTAGCAGTTAGCACTTTGCCTTAAAAAATCCTGCCGTTCTAACTACTAACCCTTCCAGAATCACTAAAAGAAAAACGGGAACAATATAGCCTTCTTCTTCCTCATTTGGAAACTAAACTCAAAGGAATGCCCCAAAAGGGAATGATGTGCATCCTGAGAAGCATTGAACAAACTCCAAAATGAGCAAGATCCACAATGTGTTAACATCCTTTTTGCACATTAACACCATTCTGGAATCATCCAATCTCTGCTGTGGAAAAGAATCACTGAATATATTTTGTTAAGCATCACCATCCCTGAAAATAAGGCAACTGTCAATGAAATAAGACAACCCAAAATAGAGGGTATCTTCTAGTCCCTTCACATCCCTTAAGCATAGTCAAACCATTTTTAAACTTGACCAAAAACAATCCTTGTTTGCTAGCTTTCCATTGCAAAGCATCCCCCAACCCTTGTGATTCTTGCAACAATTTACGGTCTCACAAAACGTTTTGCCACCAACATAAAGCAGCTATTTATTGGTTATCTACAAACCTTGTATTCCGACATTGATAGTCCCCCTCCATTCACTATCATCAGCCATTAAGCACACTTATCAGCTGCAATATCGTAACAACATGGCAATGGAAAAGAAAACACGTCTCCAAATTGAATATCATTCCATCACCTTTCTAGCATCACTCACTAAACTACTTCTTCCACAAAATGCTCAAGACCCTTAATAACTCCTCCAACATCCCGGCGTGAAAAGGACCTCTTAAATCCTTAAAAAACCAACGTTTCCTAGAAGCTCCACACTTTTATGTCAAAACCTTTCTCAAACCCTCAAAGTGACTAACCCTCAGACCGCACATTTAAAAATGAGTATATAGGCTTCAAACTTCTCAGTTCTCAAATATTTTTCCTACTTATAAAGAAACTAGCTAAAGCCCTCAACAGTTCGTAGACAAGTCAGTCCATCTTCCTTTGTGTAGACACTTCATCCATTCCACCATCCTTCTGCCAACCCCCCCCCCCCCCCCCCCCCCCCGGGGTCCCGCATAAAATAAATAAATAAATAAGAGTAATAATAATAATGGGACAATAAAAAGGAAGGAAAAAAAAGGACTTTGCAAGTAGAACCAAGAGGCAAAGGCAAATAAATAAACTCTCCCACTTGGGCACCCTTTTTGGCCAAAATGCATGTCAAGAATCTTTCCGATCTGGACCAACTCACTTGGGCTCAAACTAACTATGTACTTGTGAGTACCTCAAAACAAAGAAGCACACTCAAATATCTAAGCTACTTTCTCACTTTTATACATGCGCAGAGCTAAATAAAACTTAAAACATTGCAATAAGTGAACACCACACAGAGATAAGGTACATGTAACGAATCAACCAAGCACACAAAAATAAATATACAAAACTTCAAAAGAGGATGTAGGTGTTGAAAGTTAATTATCTCGAACCAACCCAAGTAGGAAGTAAACAAGAACTCATGCGAGAGGCGTAAAATCTTTTACAACATAGCCATATTAAGAGGAGATAAGCCACATACAGTGGTTGGCAATGTGGTACCGAAGAGCTCAGCTACAGCTTCAGCAGGGGACAAGTAAACACCTGCCCACACCAGAGATCCAACTTCATCATTTGGAAGCTGTTCTCCTTGCAAGTACACAAAATTAGGCTGAAATGAATCGAGAATCGTGCGGAACTCTTCTATACTTGGATTGTTCAGAGTTTGAACCTACACTCGATCAAAAAGAACATAGAAGGCTATTAAGACCTAGGGACAAAATTATCTTCTAACAACAAAACAAAGAGACATCTAAGGAAACACATTTCATAGTAGAATGACAACAATTGAGTCGCTTTACACCTCCAAACGCCCTGAAGAAATAATCTCTGGAAAGGGGTATCTCAGACCGTCATCTGCATCTTGCTTTTGGTTGTCTTTGGAAGTTCTACCACATACGACTGCAAGGAGACCACAAGTGTGTTTTGAAGCTCCTTGAACATGAAACATCATTTACACTTGAGCTCACCAAGAGCAGTGTAAGAGATACACTCCCTTCAACCAGCGCCAATCAAGTTCCTCCCTGAAGAGTCAGCACCCGAAAGCCATCAAACTCATATCAAAAGTTCCAAAGCTGCGCATCAATTCCCAAAGAACACAACTCCGATCACGCCAACCATCATCACCAAAAACACAACTTCCCTGAGAGCCTGATTCAGAACTCCTTTTACAAAGGCAGCATTCGACCCAAACATCTCTCCTCTGACCAAGAGAATCCAGCACAACCAAACCCTAAACGTACAAGACGGAACCTACTAAGGAAAGCCAAAACAGAAACCAAAAAAAACACACAAAATTGGCCGACTAGTTCAGGGATCAAAAGCGGTGGAACAAAAACCGTGAATTCTAACGAAAACGGACCAAATCGAGAAAATTCCCAAATAAAAAGGGAACATCAAGAAAGCAAAAATCAAAACTCGAGTAAACTCTACAATCAAGATGATTAAAAACAGAAAAACAGCACCGACCCAGGTGAGGAAATTAAGTACTACCCAGATGAAGAAATCAAGAAAGATCGACGACCCTTATCAGTCCGTAGCTTCAAATCTCATAAATAGGCACCGAATATATGAGTACTATAAAGGATGAAACCCTAGGCCCTTAAAAATCACCCACCCAATAAAATTTAGAACTTTAAAAATAAAAATCGTGTCTGATAAGAATCTCTCTATTTATTTGTGACTCTTTATCCACCGCTGAATCAACAAAACAAAAAATTGGATAAATATTCTTGCTTGTTAAATAAGGGGTGTCAGCTTTGGTGCAGTGACAAATACATCCAACCATCGAAAGGTCAAACACAAACAAAACATCAAAACGAGGAAAAAAAAGAAGAGAGTGAGGGGTATAATTAAGATCTCCTTTTGACAAACTGTTTAGATAGACAAACAAAAACAAATTGGAAACAAAACAAAACAAAACAAAGAAAACCCAGAAAAGAAAATAAAAACACAGACAGAAATCGAAGGCAGTGTACATAGAAAGTACTGATATCTATTGATTAAACAAATGATAAATGAGAACTGAGAAGTGTGTCTCTATCAAATTGAACCAATAACAAGAATGCTTTGAAATCAATGTTAGAATAGACTTTTTGGAGAGGTTGGTTGGATGAGTGCCCACGGGATTCGGGAATTGTAAATGTCGTCGTGTTTTGTGTTCCAAAAGAAAATTCAAGCTTTCTTTCTTTTTTTCTTTTTTATTTTATAACTTGCGTTTGTGTTTTGATAGATGGATATATGAGTGTTTCTGTGGTAAACAACTCCAGTGGATATTATACTAAATGGGTTTGGCATACGAGGAATAAACTCTTTTTTCTTTCTTCGTTTTCTGAAGCGATCATTCTGTTCATGAAGCTCGTTAGCTTTCCCCGAAGCTCCCCCTTCTTTCCCTGTCTCCATCGTCATCACTCTCTCTCCTCATTGAGCTGAAATTCAGCGTATAAATGCTTCAGCGAAAGTGAGGTTTGCGGAAACTGGAGTGGGCTCTCAAGGAATTCCCACAAGGATTTTTATTATTTCAAAATCATCCCTCATGATTAAAAATATTACACGACTCTCCCAAATCCTCGTAAAATATTACAAGCCCCCATCTACTATAGCATTACTGTTGTTGGCGAAGTAGATTTTCCTCCCTTATTTTTTTTGGCTGGCTCCTCCTCCTGTAAAATGTGGACCTTAGAAAAAACTCTCAAAATGCAAATTTGTTGGTGCAATTAAAGTTTTTTTTTTTTACTTCTTCTATAATGATGCTTTTAACTTCAATTTCTTCAATTTTTTTAAAAAGGGAATCTAAATATTATTTGCTTAGTGCATAAAAATATATTGAAAAACTCATGCATGAGAAGAATATTATAATTCTTTCCAATATTTAACGAATTAATTTTAGTTAAAAGCACCATTAGGAAACAAAGCTTAATCTACCATCAGTAGCATTTTCAATCACCAAATGTAATTGATATAAAGTAAAAGGGCTAGCTTAAGACAAGCTGGCTAAGAAAATTTGAAGCCTAATGTAAAATTTTCAAACGATGCCTTTTACATTTTTAATTTTTTACTAGAATTAGATTTAAATTTTATTTTTTTGATTAAATCAGTGTTTTTTTATTCTGAAGTTAACTAGTATGTTGACTTTGGGTATTTTTTTCAAAAAAAAAAAGCTATGTAAAAGCTATATAGGCTTTCTCTAAAGCATGTATGGTTTTAAATTTTTTAACTTTCAAAAAACATTTATTTGTGCAATTTATTTATTCCTTGTTAAATCCGTGTTTTTTTGGTTTTTTTGAGTTCACTATTATACTGTTTTGGACTTTCTTCTTTTAATGTGTTTTCTTCTCATTTGAAATGGGGCATTTTTACAAAAAATAAATAAATAATGTAGAAACTATAAAAGCCTATGCTATAATATGTAAGATTTTTAAAAATTTGAGGCCTTAAAAGTTCAAGGGCTTTGTTGGGTCAATACTTAAGCCAGCCGTCTAAGGAGATTCTTTTGTTTTTCTTTCTTTCCAAATTGATGATGGGATTACAAAGAATGGGTAAAAGGAGGTTTGTGGCTACGATATTTTGGAAACAACACAATTATAATTAAAAAATTTATGTTTTATATTTTTGGACAACACATGGCTAATTTATAGTTAACAAGTAACTGCATTGTCCATGAAACTTTTTTTAACGGTCCTTTTATTCCTCATATATCCATCCATGCATTCTTGTTTTTATTTGCATTTGCTCCTTCCTAGCCTCCTAGGCCACAGTGGATGTCCAAGCTCCTTCCAGGTATATTGGACGCTGAGGATTCAAGTTTGAGGGCAGCCAGTGAAGGTGAATACAATCGGAAGTTTGATTTATATACAGAAAGCCAATACAAATAGTTCGAATCCACCTAATATTTCCTCCAACTAATTCGTCAAACCTATAATCAGGTTTTTCTTAAAAGATTTTAATTCCCACGTACCAAAATTCATTGATACTATAATCATAGAAGGGAAAGGACAGAGGATTTGACTTTTTTTAGGCTTTATTATTCAAAATTTTAGAATATTTTAGACCCTTTATTTCACTGTACCACATGTTAGTCATTTAGATTTTACAAATGATATTATTTTATTTGAATTCATAATTTTACTTAACGTTAAAAAAATTATAAAATGATAACATGCGTTTCAATCAGATAACAACATTATCTATTAAATTTTATTTATAATAGGTGACGCAGCAAGATAAAGAGTCTGTAAAACTCTAAATATTAAGATTTTGACAGAAATCAATTTTAAGCACGAACTATTTTAACATTCAAGATAGCAAAAATGCTCTTGTTAGGACAAATTTACAGTTGTTGATTTGCATAAATTAATAGGAAGAATAAGTGAAGATTTGCACAAATTATTTTGGAGATGGGAGAAAGACTCTCATCCCAACCTTAATATTTATAATTTTTTTTAGACCCTTTATTTTACTGTTTCATAATTATTTTCACGATAACGGAACACGAACTTCCCACCTAAAAGTAATACCTACGACATCTATCACTGTCACATCACATCTGATCGAGGGATATATACAACATCACTGTCTGTCTGTCTGTCTCTCTCTCTAACTCTCTCTCTCTCTCTAGCTTTTAGCGTATATATATGGATTATATATGAGCTGTAGGCCAGACAGCATTTTTAATGTTAAAAAGAAAAACGGATAGGTATCAGTGCGTTGAGATTTATCTCTATCATGTTATCACGGATAGATTCCCAACTGCTCACTCGCTTTTTCCTGCTTTACATTATCCGATGATCTGGAATTAAAATCTGTGATTTACATACAAAACAGGGTATATATGGTTACTACAAGAGTACTATTGCTCGATCCTTTTTACAAGACAAACGGCTTGTGCCGCCGCCGGAATTGTTCTAACAGGGCACGAGTCTCACGCCGATCACTAGGCCGACAACGCCGCCAGGAAGATTCTAGCGTTTTCCTGGTGGATGATTCTATTTCTTCCATTTCAACCAGATAAATTTGCCGGCTTCTGCACTCCACACTGCAAAATCCTTGATCACCTCTGCAACACCAAACACACAACTTTTATTTCCATAGAACTCAAACAAAAAATTTCCATTTCTTTCTCTTCAATTTTCTTGGCAACAATTAAAAATTTTTTCACTACTGTTTGCAATTGCTTAACAAATAAATAATGTTTTTGGATCTATTACCTGTACATATAAACATCTTTATCAGGGCTCAAGTTCTTGTTACAGAGATAACATGATCTGAGAAAGGAAGATTGATAGTTGTTGGCTGCAGGAGGATCGATTCGATTCTTTCGGAAGGCGGGTTTCTTTAACTTTACAATAGGTTTAACGACCACAACGTTGGATTTGCAGTGTGAAAGCTGTATGAGAATCCGCAAGCCAACATCCAATGAAGACCTGTTGTGTGGACTTGCAGGGTTGAACCTGTTCTTGCTATCTCCCCTTTCCTCATCCATATTAAAGGGGCTCCATGGTATTGGGAGCATTGTAATGAAGAGAGAGAGAGAGAGAGAGAGAGAGAGAGTTGATGAGGATTATGAAGTGGAGGAGTGATGGATATTTAAGAGCGCTTGTATCCACAGTTAAAAAAGAGTTTTACTATCTGTCTTGTGTTACACGTGCTTTAATGTGATTTATTATATGAAAATGCCTCTACCATAGTCACCATTGCGGTATTTACAAACCTTTTCATCAAAAATCAAGAAGAGTCGTTTGGTAATCTTTTTTATTTTATTTTTCAGGTTGACATTTCTCCTTCTTTTTTTCCCTTCAATTTGTTCATCCGATAATGTTCTTAACTCATGTGTTTCACTACATTAAAAATAAATCAAGTTACTTGGCTGGAATTTCATGAATGAGTTATTCCTTATTGATAACGAATTTTTTATGTATCATACGCTTTGGTTCAGGAGTAGAATCATTTTGGAGTCTGATGTTCTTGTAGTAGTGGACGCAGACAGGAGTGAGAGCGAGTGCCACCATGCTCTAGCGGGCTAGAGTCTCACAGATGGCCCAAAAAATTGATAATACTTGACAAATTTTGAACTTAAAACTTTAGAGTGAGTAAATTTTCAAGACTTGAGTCTTTACTATCATTTACTATCAGGCTAACTCTTGCATTGATGACTTTGTTTCCTTTTTGCTTCTCTTTGTTTCTCCCTTTGCTTTATGTAGGAAATTCAAGGAAAATAAAAATAATAATAAAGTGACTACCATATTAAAATTTTCTAAAAATTGAGATGAAATTTATTTAATTGATTACCACATATTGCAATTTGATTGGTCTATAATTTAAATTTTATATGATTTTAAGCTAACCTAGAAACTATTATTAATTGCATGATATATATAGTATAGATAGTTTTATAGTTCCTAAATTTAGTCTATTAATTGAGATCATACTTCCATAAAATCTCTTTCAGCTTCCTAAATACACTCACTTAAATAGATGCTATATATTATAGTAATTAGTTATTTATTAATTTAGTTCAAAAGTCCTAACTCTTTTTATTTTTTATTTTTGTGAATTTACAAAACATGAAAATACATATGTCATCTAATCGTTACTTCTTCTATTTTAATTGTAATTTTTGGTTGATTGAGCAATATGGTAATACCTTTAAATTTATGTCATTTATATGGAAAGTGAATCACATTTTCAACTGGTGAAAATTTAACAATACATTAATTTTTATTAATTATTTGATCAATGTGACAATATTTTTTGCAAATCTATATAGATTAGACTTTAATTTGTTTTTATAATTTAAGAACCTTTAATATTTTAAGAAGCTTACCATAGTTCTCTTTTTAAAATAAAAAAAAAGTTGTTATTTCTTAGGTAACAATTGGTTCAAGTTCCTACTTTTCTATCATGGATCTTAACTTTTATTTAACAAATCCTTAGCATAGTTAGATTAATCCTCACATTATTTTGATATTTTTAGTGTAGTTAGATTGATATTTTTCATAAGTTGATGTTGTTTTTCTTATAAATAGTTTGTGGAAGTTTTAACGTCTACTTTTTTATTTTCTACATAAATCTTTGCTTTCAATGGACCCCAATTTAAATCTAATATGTACATCCCAGTTAAGTCTCTTTCTGTAATTATTAATATCTTAGACCAAACATTTAATCAAAAACCTATTCATTTATGATTGGATCAAATTTATTCAATCTATTATTAGATTTTAGAGCATATATTTTTAAATTCAACATACTCAGAGATTTATTTTAATACTCTCCTAGAAATACTGAAGTAGATTACGTCAATTTTTGTCCATTATTAACGTTTTTTTTCCATCACTTTAATTTAAAGTGGTAAGTAGTTTTAATTTTTGAAGAAAAAGATAATCTTAAAGTTGTAACCTAATAATATATTCTTAATCATTTAATTTTAATTTGGGAGGACTATAGGTAACATATATGTATGTAAAAACGCACATTCAAAATATTAAATATAGCAATTACACACTCAATCTTATTAAGTTATTCATAACATTTATAAAATATATGCAAAAGATTCAATATCAACACATTTGAAGTTAAAATACATTTTAAACCATTTTTTATTTTTTATTTATTCACGGGTTAATTCCTAGTTATATAGGTATATATATATTCTTTTTTTGTGTGTTTGTTGTTTGTTTTAGGAAAGCGTTGTAGAGATCCTTCAACCAATGTCAGCCTTAGCCCAACCCATTGCCCTCTCTTAAGAGAAATCAAGGTCTGTTTGGTAAATATTTTTTGTATTTATTTTTAGTTGTTTATAAAATTTTAAAAAAGAAAATAAAAGCATTAAAATGGGTGTGTTTTATATTTTTAAAATATTGATTTAGTACTGTTGGCACAACGGTAACCTATAAATGCTCATTACTAAATTATAAAAAACACAGAGTAAAAAAATATAGCAAAAAATAAAAAATAAAAATTAACAGTATTACCAAATAGATCCTAATTTTCAATAATTGAACAATACCCAAAATAGTGGTTATCTTGCATTGACCAGACCAAATTTCTAACTATACATAGTATATATCAACAACCTGGCCTATTTTAGTACTCCTTTACGAAAGGTTACAAGGAATTTACAGCTGTACTAAACCCAAATTTGGTATTTGACTCATTAAAGGTCTCATCAAAGAGAACTATTTCCATTGTTTCTAATAATAACTTGACTTGTTTTGCTTTATCATAACTATGACAACAACAATAACAGTGATGGACCCTAGACCTATGTTCAACGGCGAAGCTAAATTTTTTTAAATTTTATGTTAAATATTAGGAGTTTAATACATTATATTTTATTATAAATACCAAAAAATCTGGAGAATATATAAAAAAATTTGAAAGGTTTAGGGTTTGTGGTTCTCACCCGCTCCTTTAATCATATATATATATATATATATAAGTATATAAATGTTTTGTAACCGATAAATACAAGGTAGATAAATACAAGGTAGTAGAACCCACAAAAATGAATCATAGCCTCTTGATAATCTTGACTCTAACCAAACATATGGGTCGAACGCATGTAGGATGATGGACTTCAGCTGTACCATGTAGTTTGATATTACATGCGTGTTAACTGTGTAAGATACCCCAACAACAAAACTGATATTTCAGCCGTAGAAATAGTTTACACATATCACACGTGCCTAAAAAAGGGTTTTAGGAATCCTTCTACAACAAGAAGTCCCCAAGAACAAGTAACACCAACCCTCTACATAGCTATAAAAAGCCATTCTATATGTAAACTCTCTTCACGTATGAAACCCTAAACAAATCTCCCTCTATATCTCTCTCCCTCTGTAAAACCATGGCGAAGGTTCTCCTTAACAACTTTCTCCTTCTCAGGTTAGCCCCTGTTTTGTCATGCACGCATTAGTTCGAAACATTATCAATGTTATGTAAAGTTTGTTTTCTCTCTCTAGTTTAGGCTTGAAATAATGGGTTTCTATGTTAGGATTCTTCTTCTTGTTGATTATAATCTTGTTGTTTCTTTGTCTCATAATGATGTATATGATTTTTGTTGCAGCACTAGGCGAGCATACAGCAGTGTTGCCGTGGAGAATGTGAGAGTGCAGATGCGGGCAGTGGCTTCAGCAACGAGGAAGGCCGCTGATTTGAGCAGCAGTGTGGGCAAAGAAGATGAGGCTGCTGAAGGGCAAAAGGACGTGTTTTGGATGAGACATCCAAAGACCGGTAACTGGATTCCGGAGACTCACTTCAATGAGGTTGATGTTGCAGAGCTTCGGGGGAAGTTCCTCCCCAACAAACCCAAACTCTGAAAGAATTTTATTTAACTTTTATTATCTTTTCCCTCTCAACACCCCCCCGGGCGGTGTTCTGGTTCTGGTTTATAAAATCTGGTAGATGCACCAGATTTTATAGAAGTCCATTGACCGCATGATGTTGTTTTCTGGGTTATGGTTATAATACTATTTTAATTAAGAATACGATTACGCTATGTCCCTAAACCCCTTTCAAGAGTTCTATTGTTTTTTGTTCTCTCTAAACAGAGTCTAAATTCCATTACCCCAACCCACCCCCCAAGCATATACAGTGATAGGGTATTGTAATACAAATGAAAATTTTATATAAAATTTATTACCAAAATAATGTAATTAAGTGAGAGTCATTCAATTAAAACAATACCATCCAACATGCCACATTATTCTAGTGAAATTTTCTATACAAGTTTTATAGAAGAATAACATTTTTCATACTTATTCCATACTCAAAAAGGAAAGAAAAAAAAACTCCTCAATTTGTAATATTTTTACCTACTATTTTTTCTGTAAGGTGGTATTGCTAGATTATTTGTAAAACTTCAGTCCGTCAAATTTATTTAAAAGAGTCGGAAAAACTTTAACCATGTTAGGTTTCTTTTCTTGTTCTCATTAGTTTGCGAACAGGGCTAAGCCACGACTCACCACCGTAAAAAGAGAATCACCATTTTACGATAGGTTTCAACCTCTGCTCCAGAATGGACTTCCCATAGCAGAATGTTTACATTGAATGGCTGTTACGTTTCATGATTTGAAAATTTTCTGTTTCGTGATATTTTATTTCATTCTATGGAGCCAATTAATTCTATCCATGTATATAACTCACATTCCAATATAGTTACCTAAGCTGCATGTAAATCCACGAGCAATCACATCAAATAATCAAAGTCATCTCAACCACTCTCTATATAACATGCGATTGACTACAAAAATCCAATAAAGTAGCTATCAACACATACCATCAACAGCAAACTTACAATGCACCTAGGTGCATGAGTGCACAATTGTGTGCACACATGTGCATGTGCAAATGCCCCTAGTTCACATGCACATTCTGGATTGACAGTACAAAATTCCCAAAAATTTAGCCCCAGTTGTATGTTAATCGGGACGTAAAAGGCGCAAAGCATCATTTTTGCAAGGAAGAAAGAAAACCTAGTCTGCTTCTTGAATTCTAGTTGTAACCCAAAACAAAATCGGATTCAACCATGCCTACAAGTACAGCTGGATGAGCTCATCACTGACTACAGATGGTGTCAGGACACCCAGATCTGTAAATAGTAGGGTAAGATATTGAGGTGGTGTATAATCCCGGGCAGACGTTTCAACTTCGACCTTGGATGGAATGGGTACCCCAAAATCAATTGGCCGCAAGGCAGGTGCCATGTCTTTTTGGTCCAGTGGATAGAGACGAGCAAACTGCAAACAAATATCGTTTTATGATGAGTTGTTTGATGAAACAAGAATTTGATTTATGCCATATTCCTCTCTTAAGATTTCATTTGTCAAAAAGAACAGGCTTAATGCAAAAGACTAACCATAGTAATTTGGTTTAGGACATTACAGAAAGCAGATTTTTTTTGGGCATACCTTGTAGCTTTCAGCAGCCACGTAAACTGGTTTGTTCATGCTATTAGCCACCAATGCAATTTGATAAGTTCCCATCATGTTAATTATACCTCCACTTTCAACCACACCGTCTGCCCCAACGAATACCATGTCAACTTCATCCATGCTATAGGCCACAGCAGAGTCTATTAAGAGCTTCACAGGAACATCAAGTTTGGCTAGCTCATTGGACAGCCGCAACCCTGTTCTGTCTGGCCTTCCCTCTGCAATTTTTTGCATGTAATCATGGAGTCAAGACTGGAGCAAGGGGGTAAAATGGAATTTGCAATCTTCGATTTATTTTTAGCATGCAATCATGGAGTCAAGACTGGAACAAGGGGGGGAAAATGGAGTTTGCAATCTTCAATTTGTCCAATCTGAACTAAATTGTAAACAAGATTATATAGACACAAATAAGTTTGCGTGTTTGCATGTATGGAGAGGCGGGTGGGTATGCAAGCTTCATACGGTACCATTGTTCCTAAATAGAATTTCAATAAGTAAACTGACAAAGGGGCCAGACCCACCAGAAATGAGCTTAATTCCAGAACAAAACATGTTTGTTGTAGCTCATTGCTATGAGTTTCTAAAGCTTTAGATTGTCCATTTTTTCATATGGAACATGTTGAGCTTTTAAGTTAAGGGTTTAGCTGTTTACCATTGTTATGAAGTGCTTTGATTTTAAGAATCTTGATTCAGCATGCTTAGAAATTGGGAACATATAAACACCATCATTTAAACCTTTATCTATATGACAATTATCAAGGACATAAGGTAGTTTTCAATCTTTAACAAGCAATTATCCCATTCGTTTAAACCTATGATGATATTGCAGGGGAATATAATGCAGCAAAAGGATACAAAGTTAAGTGTATTTATAAATAATTAATAAAGCATGCTTTCACCTTGAATATCAGTAAACTAAAGATACTGTAGACAATTATGAATCTTGCCAATTTTCAGCATGGGACACCTTAGAGAGAAATGCAACCCAGAGGGAGTTAACAAACAAACCTGTACACAAAACTCGAAAGAGTTTCCTATTTTGTGCTGCTGTCTTCAGGACTTCCCACACTACTCGGGAGAAACCATGCACCAAAATGGTACAGCCATCGAAAATAAAATCTTGGCTAAGCATAGCAATGATTTTGCGTGCCTGCAATATCAGATATTTATCAGCAGTTTAAAATTTTTGCATGGATCATAAATGCAAATTGACACTCTTAAGGAAAAAGTTTTCTCCTAAATCCACAATTAGCTTGCCTACCTTATTAGAAATCTCCCCAAACTTCTCTGCACGTTCAATGAGGCGAGACTTAGCAGAATTGAAGTCCTCGTATTCCAAAGCTGAAGTTCTTGTTACATAGCGCATAAAAAGATCACAACCGGCTGTCAAAGAGATGGAGGTTGTGTCCCATGACTGAATAAACATGAGTGTTTGTAAAGCATTAGCTTGTTTATTCACTCTCAAATTGTCAAACCGAGTGGTGAGTTGATGCCAATGACAAAGTCATCATGATGTGTTCTTATTTTCTTATAATAGCTGGTGGTATTAAAAAGGGAATACTTGTCAAAGGATATCACATTACATAGAACAGATATGCACTTTTCCACTCTTTCCAGATTCTAGTACATGAAAGTTACAGTCTACATCTGCACAGAGATTAATCAAATTATCCTGAATTATATACATCCACCTGAGGAAAGCAATTATAGGATGTAGAATACCCAAGAAATATTTCATGCATCTCTAAGACTAAAATAAGACAGAAGCAAAAAACAACAGGCAATAAGATTGAGTTAACATAGAAAGTTCAAATTAATAAATGAGTGAAGCCAGGCCAACCAGTGGGCCTGCTTAGCCTTACAACAGTTTTCATAATGCTTCAGCATCTAACTCACTAAGTTGGGAGAAATTCATCCACAGGTTTGATATCCCTTTCTGGGAGGTACCGGATGCTTGAGCTATCCTTTTCATCTTTCTTTCTCCGTCATCCCACATAAATCATTGCAACACATTTTAGTCATAATTGTCGTGCAGATGATACCCAGGCAAGTGATCTAGCTAGTTATTTATCCCTTTGATTAAATTTTAAAAAAGCAGCTTTGTGCAAATTTGCCCAATTCAAATTGTGCATTCTAGTGATTCCAAACCCAACACCATTCTTGAGAGAGCAAAATGATTGCAATTCAGTACATAAATTCGTTTCCATGGAAATGCCCTTTCCCATTCAACAACAAAATCACAAAACAGAAACTAGCAAGAGAACAGTTTCTATTCATTAGGCAGGTGCGGAATTCATAAAAGCAAATCAACTAATTCAAGCCAAGTTAAAAACGCTTGCTTTTTCGTGAAATGGATAAAAGCAATACCTATAAGAATTAAAAACAAACAATCGAATAATTCACAAAATATGCATGATGACGTCGAATCCCATGTGCGTCCAAAATTTATGAGAGGAAGTGAAGAAAAAGTACATACTTTGAGAGAGTCCGAGGCCTTCTTGAGCTCAATCTCGAGCTCCATCATGGTGGTGGCCTCGCTGGACCGGATGACCGACGCCAAAGCCCTAATCGCAGCCACGGCCTCGGCCAGATCGGGCTGCTTCCGCCAATTATTGAACTCATCAATCACGCTAAACGACTTGCCCGTGTCGCCGGGCTTGAATGAAGAGTTTTCCGGCAGGAGGTCGTCGGGGTCGACACCGACGGCGGCCTGGGCCTGAGCGAGCCAGTCGCTGGTGACGACGGCATGGTGGGCCGCCCTGGTCTGGTAGTAGGCTGAGATCTTAGGATTAGGGATAGGGTTATGGAGGGTTTCGGCCATTGAAGAAGAATGAGAAGTTGGAGACAGAAGACGACTCTCGGGCCTTGCTACGTCGTCATGTTGTTGTTGTTGTTGTTGTTGTCGTCGTTTGTCAAGAATGAAGGAAGCCGATCTATACCACATTTATTCGAGCGTGTGGGTGTGTACTAAAAATTTGGTGCTTGGGATTGTGTCAGAGAACCGAAACGGCCGAAAGCGAAATCTCCGGCGAGCTCTGACAGATTCCGGTGGCTTTATAAAGCAACCGATTATGCTTTTCCAGTTTCTACTCCCACAAGAAGTCCCACTCTTTTTTTTTTTTTTAAAATGCAGTAATTTGTTACATGTGACTATGCCCTAAAGTCGGACCTTTATTGCTCACTTGCGTGAACAAATTGAAAACCATCAAAGTCTTTGCAATCTAATTTTTTTAATTAGAAAAATTACCTTTCTTTCTTGTGATTGAACTCGAATCTTGAATTTGTAAAGATAAAAAAAAGAAAATAAAAGAAAAATAAATAGATATTTCATATTTGTAATTAAACTCATAAAATTTGAATGTGCATAAATAATTTCATTTTCCTTAACAAAGTTAAGATTTAAAAATAGCATAAGTTTTGTTCTGTTTAAAATTTTTTTAATGTTATTCACGTTGTGAAAATTAGTTTCAGCTAATTATCAAGCATTGAAGGGTCTTTGATGAAACTAATCAAATTTCCAAATTAGGAGGCGCATTTAGAGGTTAAAAATGTAATACAAGAACCAACCATATGCAAATGGAAGAGTTAAAGGCCATGGTGCGTAAGGTTAACATTCTCTTAATTCTATACAAATACGTACAGGTAACAGAATCAACTGTTACATTTCACTCAACTCTTGTTTATCTACAATATTCCTCTCCTGAAATTCTTTATTTACAAGAAGGGCAATTACTCGCTACTAATTGCACAATCTCATATTTTGTGGCGGATGAGACTGTCCACGACAACGAGTCCCATAACGAGAGAGTGATCAATATTCGCTTGTACTACCATTGTCCAAACATCATCTCCTAGAACAACACCACCTGTTGATATCTTTCTCTTTACCTGTTCCAAAGAAGATCGATGATTAATTAGAACCTGTATTAACGAGCTTACTTCTAATGAAAAAAAGGAGAAAAAAACAATCATAGAATACCAAACTCACCTCTGCAACAAGCCCCCCAAAGCTGTCAACTATTTTCAAGAACGAGTTCTTGCTGCTCCTGCTTTCCATCTTATATTCATGTTGCTGATCTTCATCCAATCCCACAACAACCTCACATGGCGAAGCCCCTCTTAGAATTCTGAAAGGTTTTCTTACTTGGAACCCAGGCTTTCCCGTGGTAACATCTGGACCAGTTGATCTGTAGCCCTCCCAGCAACCCAACAATTTGAATTTCTGCATAAAGAACTTCAGTTATATTAAAAGAAATTGATCTAGCTATCTTTTAATTAGAAACGTGTGATTTATTTTCTACCTTTCGAAGTATGGTGAAGAGAATTTTGCCTCTGCGATCCATAAGATGAGCTTCATGGCTGCATTTTTTGTTGTAGTTGTCAACGCGATACACAATTTGGCCATTCGAATCAAAGACAGTGCAACCCTTGCCGCCCAAAACCAGAGACTTCATCCATATAGTGAAAGCCTCTGGTTTGGAAGAAGTTGAAGAAATAAGTTGGGGATGAACCTTTGTCATCTATGAGGAGTGTATGTAGATTTCAAAGCTTCAGAAGGTTTTATATATGGGGCCAAAACTAAGGTGATTGGAGCTCAGTTATGTGATATTATATACATGTAGTAATGGTGGCCGGTGATAAAATAATTGAGGTATATTAGTGATTGTTGTGACTGATCATAATAAGGGGGAAAAAAAGGGAAAAAGGGAAAAAAAACCAACATAAAAGGGAGAAAATTCCATTTTTTTTTAATATATACATAAAAGGGTTATAGTTTCCTCCATTAAGTAATTGAAGCCTTATGTCATATGGGCCTTTCACTATTGCAACAAGGAGATTAGGTTAACAAAAAATGCATATGATAGTGTATAGATTCATCACATAAACCTCCATTCTTGTTTGCTTGTTTGTCTTCCGATTGTAGATACGTCCACTTCCATGTGTTAACAAAATGATGTCATGGATGTTGTTCCAGAGCTGCAGAGCATAATTTATGTATATTGTAGGGATGAAACTAGGAATTATGTTGAGGGGTCATGGAAGGCCAAGGTAAAAGAATTTTAAATTTTGTTGAGTGCTTAAGATAAAAAAAATTTAATTTTGGAAGGTCAAGATAATTTTTTTTGAATTTTGCTAGGGCCTAAGATAAAAAAAAAAACTCTCGAATTTTGGAAGGTCAAAGAAATTTTTTTTAAATTTTGTTAAAAATTTAAAATTTTTTAGAATTTTAGAAAGCTAAAGATAAAAAATTTTAAATTGTAAGGGGCCAATAAACATGCTCTTATCATAAATACCCAAAATTGTACTTTCATCCCTGTGTATATATATATTCTTTGCTGGTTGAATCTTATTCATTCAAGATACTGAAAGTGGAGTTTGACACGCTTTAAGTGATAAGAAAATGAACATATTGTAGACTCCAACTGAATATTTTGCTTCCTTATTCTTGAAGATGCTTAGTCATTTGAGTTAAATATAAGGCCAATGGTTCAATCTTCCATAAAGTTTCCTAGTGGTGACAAATAACGTCGCTGTTGGTTGATCATCAACTAATCAAATTAATATATAAAAGCCAAATAGCACTATATATCGTGTCAGTTGTTTAACATATCCCATCGCAGAAGTGGTTAAGAGTATGAATTACAGTGACATGTTAAACTAAGAAATCGTAATGGTGAGATGTTGATGATTCCCAATTGATGTTATTTGTTTAGGACATAACCTTTTCCTGTCATTCTCTGGATTTTTCTAATGGCATCTTTCGAAGGTTATATGTGGAGGATGTTAATGGTGGAAGGTAAGATCAGTTCTGGACCTCATGTTTAACATTAGTTTTTTCACCTGTTCTGCTGAGTTATAGCTAGTTGATTGAAGATGAATATGTTATTTAATTAAAAAATGCAGAAATGAATTAAAAAGCTCTCAGACCTTTCTCACAAAGTTTGGATAGGTATCAACTACTCACCTACGTGGAGGAGGTTAGTTGGCTGATTTATTTAATTAAGAGGCGTTTGGATAAACAGCTTATAAGCTATAATTAACTTCTTTTAAATGGTTTTTTAAAAAAATAATATCATATATAATTGTTTTTTTTTAAGTCACTTTTTTATGACCAACCAGACACAATTTAAAGAAGTCAAAAGTTTAAGACATGAACGACTAAAAAAAAATGGGTTCCAAACACCCTCAAATTCCCAATTCAAGCCAGCATTTGCTAGAAAATACTAAGGAACAACCGATGTAAGGCATTCCCGGGGGAGGCATTTCTACTAGCAGGCATATCCTAATGTCCACTTGTGGTTATTGTTAATTGTTGCTTCCATTAATCAAGTTGTTGACTAAATATTATAAGGAGACGTTCTTGTGTTTGCTATGAACTATCCCGTGAAGTGCTTTTTTACTTTCAAGGACCAACCTTCTAGTCATCACTGAATAAATGTGTATATATATATGTAAACATAGTTACGTGTACATATACGTATAGTTTCTCTTCTGCACTTTGAATTCCGGTTGGCGCTTGCACATAGAGAAGTCATTTTTGGGTGTAGATTTTCAAGTTATTGCGGTGGACAGGCACATTCGTGGACATTAAATTTCTTGCTCGTTCGACTTACCGCGCATATTGGGCTGCCCCAGCTGTTGCTTTGTGTACAGTTCGTTTTGTATGGAAAACAGCCCCTAAAACCTTGATGCGAGCCAGAGTGAGCTAAACTGAGATTATTTAGTTTATTAATGAGATTCTCTGAGGTTTCTTTTTATAGGGTTTATAACCAAGGATCATAATATACGGAAAAATTGGAAGAAAAAAATGGTCCAAAAATTCAAGAACTGCTTCAATGAGTAATACAATCCATTCATTTTTATGGTAGCTCATGTTCAAGGCAAATTAGATGAATTGGCGGGCCCCATTTTGACTTTTAGATGTAAGTAATCTCCTCCAATGGGTAATTTTGTATTGCTATGGCAGAAGTTAAAAGTATCCTGGTAATAGGACCACAAGGGCATGTTTGGTTTTTGGGCTATGTCTGTTTGGTGGAGCTTATTTTGAATTTTTTTAAATTATTATTTTCTTTTGCTTATAAGTATAAATTTTTTTTTTGACTTTTTAACTTTTATAAACTAAGATAAGAAAATAAGTCAAAAAGTCAAAAAAAGCTAATCCAAAAAAATGTGACAAAAAACTGTACCGTAGGAAGAGTAGTGATAATCCTAATACTTACAGTCCTAAGCTATCACAAATTCCATGTTTATTTACACATGTGATAAAGGTGGGGATTAATTTACTATAGGTGTGAAAAGACCATATTACCCGTTACCAAATAACAAAATGTCTACGAAACTTATGGGACCTTGAATGCAATATGAATATAACTAGTTTTTAGTTGTATTTTTTGACAAAAAATAATATTTGAGTTCAAAAAGTTAATAAAAAGGAATTAGTCAAAATCCCAAATACCTAACTGATCCAAACCAGCACTAAACTCAATGGCTTAATTACAAAAATAACCACCATTTGTCGTGCTAGATAGAGGAAAATCGGAAGTACCTTTAACAAAGGCCAACATGGAGCATTTAGTCAAAATTGCAAAGCTTGGGTAGCCATTGGCTACTCCGAGGAAATTCCACACACAAAAGAGAGAAATTATTCCGAGTCTAACAATCAGATGTCACTTGTCACATGCTTTAATTTATCCAACGCCTGTGTGTTTTTTTTTTATTTTTTATATATATGTGATGTGAGAAAATAGGTTATAGGCAGAATCTTTTGACTCACCCTTAACAAATAACCTCATTTGAAGAAAGGCTGTTAAACACTCACATTTGCAAATTTCAAGTAAGGTACGGACTGTCTAGGTGGATAATTGCTATCGACACTAGTGTAAGAGTTTTTTTCTCATGAATAATTCATGCAACAAAAAATTCAACCTCAAGTAGTGCTAGTATACAAATCACACACTTTTTACTCCAAGTTCCTTTTCAACTAAGCAAAGGTAGTTTGGGCTTTTTACATACTTACCTTTACCTAAAATCAATAATTGAGCTCTTTTTTTTTTTTTTGGTACAAAAAATTTTGGCAAAGGCGTAAGCTATGCACAAAGTCAAGACAGAACACACAAGGAGATGCCTACCCACCGCATGACTACGAAGAGTCAAATTCAAAACGTGTTGTTGAGGCCGTCCGAAACTTTACCACTAAACCCACCATACGGGGTTAATTGAGCTTTTTTTTTAACTATAGTAAGAAACTGAAAATGGATTCCTCAACCTCTTAAAATATTAAGAAAGTTAATTTCACTATTTTTGAAACACAAGGTAATTTCTTAATACGTTGGCGTTTTTATAAATTAAAAAAATATATTATAAGAGAGTGTTTAGAAAGTGACTTTTTATAGTAGCTTGTAAAATTTTTAAACCGTCTTTGACTATGTTGAAAAAATAAATTTTTAGACATAATTTAGACTTGAAAATATTATTTAAATAAGTGAAAACTAGCTTAGTAATCCAAACACCCCTAAGCATCTTCTTTTCCCCTTTTTGTCTATATGCTGACTATCGACGTTGCTGTCAGAAGATCATTCACAAGAAATCCAACACTCAAAACACACAAAAAGGTGAAAATTGCAGAGAAAAAAAATTAATTAACAGATTTAAGTTGTGGTGCGATTATTATAATTTTCGACGTGTTTTCTGATCGTTATGTCGCGAATATACAAATCGGAAATGGACAGAGTTACTGGTGGCCGTTGATAGTTACATATACAATATATGGATCTTGATGATATAAACAATTGAATAGAGATCAGGGAAACTTGCATGATAGGATTGATTCTATTAAAGAAACCTCCTTGTCCACCTACCCCCAATTAGCTTTGGATACATCACCGGCTTCTGTCTGTCTTGGTGGCGCAAATCTGCGGGTTGTGCGGACTTCTTTTTGTCTTCACTCGGTGATCTGATTGCGGTAATTGATTGAATTTGAAGGTAAACTTACATGATAGATGGTTTGTTATTGCTAATTTTTAATTACTGGGTAGTTTTCATTTTTTATTTTTTATTTTTTATTTTTTCTGGCTTCTTGATGATGTAAATTGATTGTGTTTTTTGGGTCCATTTTGAGGGGATAATCTTTTTCGTTTCGTATGATTTGGTCTTTATCAGGAAAAAAATGGACTAGAGGACGGCAAGGTGGGGTTTCTTGAATGAGAATTCATCAGTTCAGCGTTCGGAGATATTTGACGACAGATGGATTTTCTGTCGGATTTTCTCGAGAAAAACGTGGTCCGCTCATTTTGTTTGCGGTTTAATTAAGGGTTGGTACAGTTTTCAGGGTTTGAATCTTACTGTGCAACTTGAAATTCGAATTTTAAAGGGCTAGTTTGTTGTTCAGTTTAGAATTGCTGCGGAAATAGGGTTCAGTGCGCGAGTTGGATAATTAAAATTTGTAGATGGTGGCAATTTATTGAATTTGTCATCTCAACAGTCATGGGATTTTGGTTCCATGTTGGTTTGGCGAATTTAGAAGGATAAAGATCATTTTGGGTGGAGAATCGAGACCTGCAACTATTACTATTATGATAGTCATGGGCAATGGGTGGTGATTGAGCGGATGTTGGTCTTCTGGTGTTTCGATTGTGGTGGCGTCAAGAATTATACATATAATACTCAGAAGCTCTGAATTTGGAGTCTCTCTCTTCTTTTGAACGATTTGTTGTGTTTGCCATCTTGTTGTAGGGTATATTTATGAAATCTCAAGGTACTTGAGTTTGGCACTTCTCTCTCTTAGTTGGATCAGACCCTCTTCCCTGCTCTCTTTCGCGTTGGAATTGGATACGATTTTGGCCAAATGAAAAGTTGAAGATGACTTGGACAAGAGGATTGTTGCTAGATGGATGCCCCAGAAAATTCATTCTCTGGTCTACTAGGCTTACTGAAATCGTGGATCCCTTGGCGGTCTGAGCCAGCTAATGTGTCAAGGGACTTTTGGATGCCCGATCAGAGCTGTAGGGTATGCTACGAGTGTGACTCCCAGTTCACATTGTTTAACCGTAGGCACCATTGTCGACTTTGTGGGCGAGTTTTCTGTGCCAAGTGTACTGCAAACTGGGTTCCTGCACCATCTAGTGAGCCAAGGACTGCCCAGGAAGAGTGGGAGAAGATTAGGGTCTGTAATTTCTGTTTCAAGCAATGGGAACAGGGCTTAGCTATCGATGATAATGGGATCCAGGTTGCCAGCCTGGATCTCAGTACTTCGCCATCAGCGACAAGTCTTGTTAGCACCAAATCTTGTGTCACGGTTGACAGTAGCTGTGTTACATTTGCATCAATGCCACATTCAGTTGAGTCGTACCAACAAAATCACCCTTCTATTCTCAGCCCTCATCAATCAGCAGCAATGGAGATGAATGTGGATAGGGAAAGTGTAGTAGCACCAGAAAGGAGCAATGATCATATGGCAGACATGGGGAATCCATCTCCCAACCACTTTGAGTATTGCATGAACAGGTTCTTTTCCGTTTCCCTTCCTACTGTGTTCAAACTAAAATTTTATAAATGTCTAGCAACTTGTAATTACTAGTATGGGATTGGCATACTGAAAATTGGAAATGTATGTCATGAACTATGATCATATTGGGTTGCAAAAATGCTATGATGCATAGTTGTCAATTGTGATACGTGCTGTGCATTGTTGTTCCATTTTTATTTTTTTTTCTAGAATTGTTTTTTCAATTTGCTATATCAAGTGTCATAGCACATTGTGTATCATAAATTTTTTTAAACATTTTCAGAAATAAGTAGAAAATAAATATACTTAGAGAAAATACAGTATCATGCTAAGGTGAAAATGCTAAACAATGTGTAATTAACATGACACAAAGTACGGCTGTTGAATACAAATAGATACATACACCAATACTCAGTACATCAAAATGCAGAGTGTGGGTACAAATAATATATAACACTTCAGAGCATTATTATATTCCGAAGGGCAAATAAATTTCATCAGTTTTGGTCTATGCTTCTAACAATAAAGATTCAAAGATTCTGCTGTGAAGTGAATTCATTAATTATTAAAAATTGTGGGTCAATGTGTAAGGTTGCTCCATTGTGACATGGGCATCATGGTTTCGAAATATGAAAATAGCGTCTTTGCATGTAGGGTTAAGGTTGCATACATTTGACCCTTCTAGGCCGTCCAATGATGGGAGCCTCATGCACTAGGTGCCCTGAATGTCATGTTTCAATTATAGTTTTCCAACTAGTCCCAATACCAATATACAACAAGGATGAGCATTTCTATGTATAATTACGTAGCCAACTCCCCCCTCAAAATGTTTTGTCCTTAATAAGTATGTAATATGTTTCATTTGATGTTTTCAAACCACATGGATTTCAATTTTTAATTTTGATATTTTAGGTTTTGAAATATTTGTCTATAATGGAAAATTTAACAAACCACGTTGAATATGGTTAAGCTTCACTTGATGTAAGTGCATATAAATTAATGCCAATAAAATTGTTAATAGCAGGAAAAAGTAGATATTTGTGAAGTAGGTAGATGAAAATAAAAGAAAGTTTCATTTTTTTTTGTTTGATAGGTAAGTGATATAATAAGAGAAAAGTGCCAAGGGGTTGCCACTCGAATACATTATAAAAGACCTATACCATCTATACAACACATCTTCACTTTAAAAACTCTACAAAATCCTAGTTCAAGGAGTTATTTTGAAAACTCTACAAAATTAAAAAAATAGTTCAAGGACTGATCAACTTGACTCAAGAACCAACTATACAAAAGAGAGAAAATTCTACCCTTTATTTTAAAAATAGGTTCTTTCACCCATCAAAGTCTTTTGTTACGCTCTCTCCAAATAACTTCGAACTTGAAAGGCCCCAAAAACCAAGGGTTTTTTTTTTTTTTTTTCCCCTTCTATTCCCCCCTCTAATCCAAGATTGGATGAGATCCATCACATTCCTAGGGAACAGCCACTCTAGACCAAACCTACTTCAAATCAATGATCAAAGGTTTCTAGCCATCATACAGTGAATAAGGAGATGATTGATTGATTGATTTGCTATCTTGCTTACACATGCAATACCAATTAACATGAATTTGCCGCCTCTCATTCAAGTTACCAGTGGAGAGGCTGTTGCCATACACCGCCGTTCACACAAAAGGTATAACCTTGGATGGAGTCTTGGACACCCAAACTGCTTTCCAAGGAAAGGATGAACGACTTCTACAAGCCACCCAAACTTTATAAAAAGATTTCACTACAGAGCTTCCAATTTTTAATCTCATTTATAGCAAGTCATCCTTACTCTCCTATATGTGGAATATCATAAAGAATACCAAGATGATCCACCAACTCCTCCACCTTCCAATCATTTAACTCTCGACGAAAGGCAATATTCTGAAAAACTTGAGTGCCTTTTTTTTTAAAGAGAGTCTCTTATTGTAGCTGCCTTATTAGTCACAATATAAGCTAGAGTGTGAATGACTCCTCTAGCTTCTGCTCCCCACACCAATGATGACTCTGAAAGCGAACCTTTGCACCTTTTTTCCCTCATAAGATATGTATTAAAAGGCACCAAGGGGGTGACACCAGGTATACTATAAGTAAAACAAAATACTTTACAAGATTCGAAAATTGGTTCAAGGATGGATCAACACTCCTTGAGAAAGAACTTACCCAAAAAAGGAAAAAATCTCCTGAGAACCAACTATACAAAAGAGATAAAATCCTAGTTTTCAATGTAAAAATAGGCTCTTCCACTCCATCAAAAATCCTCTTGTTCCTCTTGTTTTTTTCTCTCCAAGTAATCCATATCAAGGCCAAAGGCACCAACTTTATACCAAACAAGCCAAGAATCAAAGAGCAAAGGTTTCTTGCCACCAAGCAATGAACAAGGATTAAGGAGGTTGTTGATTATGGTTTATCTATTTCACTTATTTTGTCTCATTTAAATCAAACTATCAATAGTAAGGATTTTTTCTGGTCATCCACCAAAAAAAAAAAAAAAAATCAATCTTTTAAGGGAGCCTTGGACGCCCAAAATCCTTTCCAAGGAAATGACAACCTTCTACGACCTATGTTATCTGAAACCCGGATCGTTCCGGTATGTGAAATGGGAACGGAAACATGGTACGCCACATGTTCTAAAATATTGTATGTTAGCGGTAGACTTTTATAAAGTATACTATTAGAATTAAGATATTCTAGAAGAATTTTCTTTAATAATTAAACATTTAATAAAACACAATTTATGTTTTTTTCAAATTAATTATCTGAAAACACATTTTAGGAGTAATATGGCCCTCTTTTTTTTTTTGTGCATATTTTTGTGCCAAAATTCTATTCTTCCTATATTTTTGTTTATTATAATTGATTTTTTTCCCCTCCGTTAGGTGACCTTTAAAGATATAAATAGAAAAAAAGTTTGGAATCGCTTTGGATTGCTAGTTTCACCGTTTTGGAACATTAGAGTACTATGTTTCGGAATGCCGTTCAAAAAATATAATTCGCTAGGGTAGTAGAGTATTATGGTAACACTGTCTATGACCCACCAAGCCTTCATAAAATATTTCATCTCAAAACTTCCAGAGTTGGAACTTTTCCAACGTAAAATATCTTCAACCTCTCCTATTTGAGGGATAACACAAAGGATACTCATGAGATCCAACAACTCCTCTAACTCCTTATGAAAAGCAATACCCCAAAAGACTTGAGTATCATCTATTTTAAGATCCTCACCACTAGCCGCATCCCTGTTAATTGTAACACGAGAAAGTGCCAAGAGCGTGAACAGACTCCTCCAACTTCTCTTCCCCACACCAAAGATGGCTCCAAAAGTGAAC
Organism: Euryodendron excelsum; assembly: GCA_033060915.1. Lineage (NCBI taxonomy): Eukaryota > Viridiplantae > Streptophyta > Magnoliopsida > Ericales > Pentaphylacaceae > Euryodendron > Euryodendron excelsum. Next base: position 47,327,085 of record CM065384.1, read on the forward strand.
TTTATCACCATTCGCAACCACAAAACATCACCAAAAAAAAAAAAACATTCACCTTGTCAGAATCCCTTTCCAAAGCCCCATGCTATATTACGTAGTATCCTTTTTAGAATACCTATCTTCCTAAGCATGTCGAACCCTCCTCCAAAATCTATCCCGCTTGCAAGCATATCACCACAACCATTTTCCTAATAGAAATTGATTAAAATATTCAAGTCTCCGAACCCCCAAACCTCCCTCTTTAAGAGGGTTGCAAACTGTGTCCCGGACTCCCAATCCATCAAATGATATTTGAGTTCCTCTTCTACCCCACTCCAAAGGAAGTGTCTTTGCATCTTTTCAAGTCTCTTACCACCCGAAGAAGGAACAATGACAAAGGAATGAAATAAGTAGGCAAATTTGACTGGGTGATTTTAATCCAAGTAAACCTACACCCTTGAGTCTCCCCCTAACCTCTTCTTTCAAGGCTAGGTGAACCTTCTCACCAGTTCCAGCAACAAATCAAGTATGACACAAAAAATAAGTCCATCTTGTCTGGCTACTATTCCAAAACTCCTTACCATGTGTCATAGAAACCTCCATTGAAGACAAATACCCCCACGGACTTCCATATTTTGACTTCACCACCCTTCTTGAAATATCTATCCTATTGCAAGCATATCTCCAAAGCCATTTTTCCGCGAGACCTTGATTGAAAATCTCAGGCCGCTGAATCCCAAACTGCCCTCCATCTTTAAAAGGGTTACAAACTGTCTCTCCATCTACCAGATAATATTGGTATTCATCTCCTACCCCACTCCCACACCAGAAAAAGAAAAAGTTTCCTTTTCATCTTATTAATGAACCTTTTTGAGAAATTGACAATATTAATTTTTGTAAAAATTTTTTTTCTTTTTAAAAAAATGCTAAGAAAATCACAGTAATTATGTATTGTAGGTATCACATATCATATATCACATCATGTATCACATGCCTGTCATAAAATTAATTTAACATAAGATACATACAGTGATGAGTATCAATTCACCTCTAAATGTATGAAATCGTATGTACTGTATGGTGAATTAGATAGTCTTATTATGATGGATATTAATTAGAAGATAGTTTGATAATCAAGAAACGAAATTTCCATTTGATTCTATCAAAACAGCCGAAACGTTTCCGTTTCTAAAGAGACCGAAACAAAACACTAGGGTAATAATGAAACTTTATTGTTTCCATCAAAACACACTGGATCATGGAAAAATGCTCCAAAACACAATGCTATATACTAAAGCAATAAGTTGTATCAACACTAATGCAAAACTTTTTATGTACAATTTTTATTGAGAAAAATACAAATAATTGTATTTTACTATATTAAGGGGGTATTTGGATTGCTACTTAAAAAATAATAAGTAATAAGCTTAAGCTAGTTTTAAAAAGTCACTTTTTTTAGTAGGGAGCCAAACACAGTATAAAAAAGCCATAAGTTGCTAAAAAATTCACTTTCAAACACCTCCTAATATTAGTTACTTTTGAAATGTTTCCAAAATATCTCAAAACATTTCTTAAATGTTTCTGAAATATCCCGAAACATTTCTGAAATGTTTCTGTTTTCAAGCCAACAGAAATGACCTATCGAAACGCAATTTTGATCCTTACTGATAATGTATGGCCATGTCACACCAGTTATGATTCACTTGTGGAGCCCAAATGGAAATCAGGCAGTCTTTGAGATGGCTTATCAAGGTATGCGCTGAATGAGGGTATTGCTCCTGATGCTTGATGCCTAGTAGGGGTTGAGGCAGCCCTGTACAAGCTCATTGCTCGTTGATGGCCAGTTTCATGGCTGCTGCCATTTACAGAAGCAATGACTTGGGCCCTCCGGTAGACAAAGGAAGTCACTGCCTTCATTACTGCCCAAGTCATGTGGGGCTCATGGAATGTGTGACTTTCCATTGTACACTCCTCTTGATCTTTCTTGTCTACTAATGTTGCTTATTTGGGACTACTAACGAGGAAGAGTTTCTTCACAACTCGATGTCCTTGCTTATTTAGGTGCCATTGCTTTCACCATCTTGATTTGATAACGATCAAATTATGGTTTTTCATACATACACTACTAATATGTAGCAAGATGAACATTGACTGCATAGTTTGGAATTGGGAATTGGTAGGCAGTATTTATGCAGCAAGTCTTATGTGTCTTTGAATTTCAGAAAACTCTTATGCATTAGTGGATAAAAGTTGATGCATTGTGTCTTTGAACTTTGTTCTTCTCCTAATTTGTATGTGTTATGGTCTAGTAATTGTTATTTGTTTATGATTTGGCATCAGGAGTGATGATGAAGATGATGAATTTGGAGTTTACCGGTTAGATTCCAAAACAAGGCATTTTGCTCAAGCTAATGGCTACTATGCTCAAGTTGAATTTGATGAGATTGACAATGGCTATAGATCGCACAAAGTGCATCCTGATGGACAAACTATCGACACAAAAAGTGTAAGCAGCTCTTTGTTACACAATAGCTTCGATTCAGGCGGCTCAGAAAGAATCCAACAGCTTGTCAAAAAAGAAGAAGAACATGATATTGGTGATGAATGTGATGCCCCTTCCTCTTTATATTCTGCAGCAGATGTCGATTCTGAACCTGTGGATTTTGAGAACAATGGACTTCTCTGGCTCCCCCCTGAACCTGAAGATGAAGAAGATGAAAGGGAAGCTCTCCTGTTTGATGATGATGATGAGGGGGATGCTACTGGAGAGTGGGGATATCTTCGCACTTCAAGTAGTTTTGGAAGTGGGGAGCATCGAAATAGGGACAAGTCAAATGAGGAGCACAAGAAGGCCGTGAAGAATGTGGTCGATGGGCACTTTAGGGCTTTGGTAGCTCAGCTATTGCAGGTTGAGAACCTTTCTTTGGGTGAGGAAGATGACAAAGAAACTTGGTTGGAGATAATTACATCTTTGTCTTGGGAGGCCGCTACGTTATTGAAGCCAGATATGAGCAAAGGCGGGGGAATGGATCCAGGAGGATATGTGAAGGTAAAATGCTTAGCTTCCGGGTGTCGCTCTGAGAGGTAAAATGCTACAATAATTTCATCATTCATCTGATCATCATGCTACTCTTTACCGTTGTCTTGAACTCAAATCACCAGTTAAGACTCAACGGGATGGGCTATAGAATAGATCTCACAACCTTGGATGATCTTATATGATGTCCAGACCAGTTCCACCGCAATTTGCGAGTACTCTGGCTAAGTGTTATCTGCATTACATGATCCTATACACTGTCCACTTTCTTCCAGATTTCTAAATTTGATCCCAAGCATTTCTTGGTTTCTTTGCATTTGGAACCTTGCCTTGTTATAAGATAGGAGAATATAGAAAGTAATGAACCAGGATATGAAAATCTTGAATTAAAACTGAATAGGAGAGTAATGTTAAGCAAAAAGGTTCAGTCGCCATAGCAGTTCAGGAAACCAGTTTGAAATAGTCAAAATATAGTGTTCGTCCATGTTCTCGCATAGCCTCTCTGTCTCCAGTGACTGAGCTTTTCAAATTCTGGGTTACTTCACATGTTTACTTATGATTCTGTAACTTGTAGTGTTGTGAAACCAATTATGAACTTCTAAAACTAATTCAATGGCCATTTAGGATGTGGGTCACATTACTTGCCCATACTACCAAATTATAATGGTGAAAGATTTCATTGGGTGTGAGAATGAAACAAGCCTGTGGATTTCGAGCTGAGTGACCATGTTAGTTGGGGAATAATAAAGAAACTGTCACCCAATCAGAATACTTGCAATTTGTGAATTTTACCAGCTTTAGTTTTCATCCAATAATCCTAGGAATATCCAAATGGAAAAATGTCTTGTTGATGTGGTTGGGGCCCGGGGGGAATTACCTTAGCATGTGTGTTTTTGGTGAAATTTCATGGGATCATGTATTTCCTGTATGGTTTGTAGAAAGGATAAATGAAGTTTTAAAATTTTGGTTGCTGTGTGTGTTTCGTTCGCTGTTTGAGGAATTAGGTGGAAATTGGTGTTGAGGGCTGGAGGAATGTAGGGAAATAAAAGCAACAGTTATTTGTCAAAGATCAAAAAGAAGAGTTTTTCCTTCAAAAGATTTATGTGGAAACCTTATGAGATTATCTATGGCTACTGAGTTAAAAGTAAACGCGGTTTAGAAAAGCCTTGCAACTGCATAGATCTCCTTTTTTTTTTTTGGGCAAGTCAACTGCATAGATCTCTCTCTCTCTCTCTCTCTCTCTCTTCTTTTTCCCTTTTAACAACTGTGAAAAGAAAACTTTAGTGCTCTTAAGATATTGATCAACAAGTCTTTTCTTATTGGAAAAAATGAACAATAAATCTTACTGAGCTACTTTTATAGATTGACTGCACCTCTAAAATAGAAATTTGGCTCCCACTCTTGTTTCACTTTTTTAAGTTTCTTACGGTTTGTGAATATTTTTTACCTCTTTCCATAGTATGGTGGTCAAAGGAGTTGTTTGTAAGAAAAATGTGGCTCATCGGCGGATGACATCAAGAATAGAGAAACCTCGCTTGTTGATCCTTGGAGGGGCTCTTGAGTACCAGCGGGTTTCCAACCACTTGTCAAGTTTTGATACTCTGTTGCAGCAGGTTGTGATTATTAACCTTTTCTTATATTCTAGTTTGGTACATTTACCGTGGACTTATTCTGGGATTTGATCTGAACCACTTTGCATTGTTACATTCTTGTTGCTAGCTTGTAAGAATTTATGTTTTGTTTCCTCAGTTTTTTGTTCTTATTGGGTTTTACATCCTCATCTAGGAAATGGATCATCTAAAGATGGCTGTTGCAAAGATAGATGCACACCAGCCTGATATCCTTCTGGTAGAGAAATCAGTTTCTCGATTTGCGCAGGAGTACCTTCTTGCGAAAGACATATCTCTTGTTCTCAATATCAAGAAACCGCTTTTGGAGCGCATAGCCCGCTGCACAGGTGGCCAGATTGTCCATTCAATTGATCATCTCTCATCACAGAAGTCCGGATACTGTGACCTGTTCCATGTTGAGAGATTTATAGAAGAGCATGGCACTGCTGGGCAGGGCGGAAAAAAGTTGGTGAAGACATTGATGTATTTTGAAGGGTGCCCAAAGCCACTGGGATGTACTGTAAGTATTAGGAAACCAATAAGAGGAACAAAGAATTCAATATTGATTTGGATACATCCAATGTCTGCATATTTTAATATGGTTGGGCAACAGCACAGATGCTACACAATATCACCTGGATGGAGGAGTAGTTGCTTTGACTCCTTGCTATAAAAATAGTTTTTTCAAAGCTTTTGTCCATGATTACTGAGTTAGAAGTTTGTCTTAGTGGGATCCATGAAATAGTGGTAGCATCCATCATGCTGTTGGTAGACAATATTATCGAACTTGTTAAGTACTGGAAGGGCAATTGGGTAGACGCATAACAAAGAAATTCATTTGGCTCTTTTATTTCTCTTTGTTTCAGATTTTACTCAGAGGTGCCAATGGGGATGAGTTGAAGAAAGTGAAGCATGTGGTCCAGTATGGAGTTTTTGCAGCTTATCACTTGGCTCTGGAAACATCTTTTCTTGCGGATGAAGGAGCCTCTTTGCCAGAACTGCCATTGAACTCCCCAATAACTGTGGCACTTCCAGATAAACCATCGAGTATTGACAGGTCCATATCAATGATACCTGGTTTCACGGTCCCTGTCAATGAAAAAACACGTAGACCTCAAACCTTTGCAGAGCCACAAAGGTCCAGCAGTGTCCCTGCTAAGGATCTGTTCTCCTCAATCCCTGTCGCTTCCATTCATAAAATGGATACAGCACTGTTGCCTAGTTTACCTAAGGCTCCAAGCTCTCAAAACACAAAACCCACTTCAAGTTTAGTCAACTCCACTTCTGCTTTCTCCTCTATTTCTTCTTCAGGGCAAGGTGTTGCAGATTCTTTTCACAGCGAGCCCTCCCCTAATCATGTGTTTCAGGAAAGAAGTACAATGGCTTCCAAAGAGTCTTCAGAGGCAAAAACTTCTGAAGCCAACAGTGACCGGGATGTCATTGGTGATCAACTCATAGCTAATGGTTTTGGGACTCGTGGGGCAGCGCAACAAGGTGTTCCTGCTGACAATGCACAAAATAACTCCAGTGCAGTGAGTGTAAATCAATTTCACAGTTCAGAGGTATCATCCCTGCAACAAGATGTTTACCTTCATGAGGAACCAGGTTCCTCAAAAGAAGAGTTTCCTCCATCACCTTCTGACCATCAAAGCATTTTGGTTTCCTTATCATCCCGGTGTGTGTGGAAGGGGACTGTCTGTGAAAGATCACATCTCTTTCGAATAAAATATTATGGGAATTTTGATAAACCTTTGGGGCGCTTCTTACGAGACCATCTGTTCGATCAGGTAACTCTCTATCCCTCTCTCACACTCATACATACACACACGTATTCAGGTTTACCTATTTCTTTTTAGTAGAAATGACACCAACACATTTTTTATATTACAAATTCTAAACCTTTTTGTCAGAGTTACCGGTGCCGATCATGTGATAGGCCATCAGAAGCACACGTTCATTGTTATACTCATCGACAAGGGACCCTTACAATTTCTGTGAAGAAGTTGCCAGAATTTCTCTTACCAGGTGAAAGGGAAGGAAAGATCTGGATGTGGCACAGGTGCCTGAGGTGTCCAAGGACTAATGGTTTCCCGCCGGCAACCCGAAGAATTGTGATGTCTGATGCAGCTTGGGGCTTGTCCTTCGGGAAGTTTTTGGAGCTAAGTTTTTCAAATCATGCCTCTGCTAGCAGAGTGGCAAGCTGTGGCCATTCTCTACACAGAGATTGTCTTCGTTTCTATGGGTATTCTTTCTTGATCAATTTCTTGTATGGATAAATGAGTAGTCTTGAGCATTATGAACGGTTGTTGAGCAGACCTAGATGGTTTAATGCCATGTAAGAGAGATTTTTTGTTGAATAGAAGCCTACCTGTTTGCTCTGGGGCACTCCATCAGTTGATATCCACTATCAAGTTTTTCGTCTCCTTTTGGATGGTCATGTAAATTTTTTGAATAATTCTGGAAAACTCTTACACAATTGCTTGCATATTTGTGGCCATCCAACGGTGTATATTTACAGTGTAACTGATCTCTCTACCTCTCTGTCTTAACTCTTACTACGTGTGCAGATTTGGGAAAATGGTTGCTTGCTTTCGTTATGCATCAATTGACGTTCACTCAGTCTACCTTCCACCACCCAAGCTTGATTTCAACTATGAGGATCAGGATTGGATACAAAAGGAAATGAATGAGGTGCAACGATTAGGATTTCATGTCCTAAATATGTCACTGAAATCATTCTGCATATCTGTAATCTAATCATTTGTATTAAACAGGTAGTTGACCAAGCAGAGCTGTTATTTGCTGAAGTACTCAATGCTCTCAGTCAGATGGCGGAGAAAAGATCTGGCCCAGGACCATTTCACAATGGCACAAAAATACTCGAATCAAGACGTCAAATAGCAGAACTGGAAGTCATGCTACAAAAGGAGAAGGCAGAATTTGAGGTGAGGCCTTCTATATAACATACAAAGATTCTTTTTTCTGTCCTCAGTACTCAATGTTGTGTCCTGGAAGCTGTATTTTTTTAGTCATGGACGTCTAGTGTATTATCTATTATGTAGATTTTATGCTTCACTGGACATATAAGCAAATGAAATGGAGAGTTGGCTAACAAATTATTCCTGGTCTGAACCATGCATTAAATTATATAAATCAAATTTGGTCAAGTAGTCCCTTTCATTGTTTGATTGGATAAAAATGTGCTTGCTTACTATCTTATGCTTTACTGATGGTTCAGCAGATTCATCCACAAGTATCTTCTGTTATGCATAAGTTATTAAAAATATCTATCATTTTCCAGAAAAATGCCATTTTCTACAGATTGGGATCTACATTTTCATTATTGTGTCAATCTCATAGAAATTTTATGAATTTCCTCGACATTTTTATGTAATGATCTGAGAATCCAAAGTTTTCAAGGAAAAAGAAACTAAGTATAAATAATTCTTTAATTACTTTCTGCTTTCATTATATGGGTTCTGATGGATTTCTTGACTCTGTTGTAGGAATCACTCCAGAAAATTTTGATCAGGGAGCTGAAAAAGGGTCAACCTATCATTGATATTCTTGAGATTAATCGATTGCGAAGACAGTTAATATTTCAATCTTATATGTGGGACCATCGCCTGATATATGCAGCCAGTTTAGATAGCAACAGTCTTCAGGATGATCTGAGTAGCGCCGGTTCAGAACATCTGGAGAAACTCCTTTCTGCTAATGGCAACCTTGTTGACATGAATATGCCTGTTAAGCCAGGCAAAGGCCTAAGTAGTTCTGACTCAGTACATGTGGATGTTAAGATTTATGACGGTCATGATCAGGGAGGAGGAATTGGTAGTGATGCTAACCATCCTGAGGTAACTCATCAAAGAATTGATGTGCAAATAGATTCAAATCATGGAAAAGAAAGCATAGCTAATCTTTCTGCTGGTATGAACATCTGTGTTGAACCTGACCCTCTGGAATCCAACATAGTTGTTCATAGGACCCTATCTGATGGGCAGTTCCCTCTAATGGCAAGTCTGTCAGACACCCTTGATGCAGCGTGGACTGGTGAAAATCATCCAGGAACTGGAGTGCCAAAGGGTGATTCTTATGCACTTCCTGAATCAGCTGTTGCAGATTCTTCAACCGAAGTAGTAGTGGCTGAAAAGTTAGAATTTGAAGACCATGGAGATAACCAGAGCGAGCCCAGGGTATGCAATTCACTTCCTGTGTTGTCCACCAAAGAGTCTGATTACTTGGAAGATTCTGTAATCTGGTTGGGAATGCCCTTTATAAATTTCTATCGGTCGTTGAATAAGAACTTTCTAGGGAATGCTCAGAAGCTCGATAAGCTTCACGAGTATAACCCTGTCTATGTATCATCATTTCGGGAGTTGGAACTTCAAGGTGGGGCTAGGTTGCTTTTGCCCGTGGGTGTCAATGACACTGTTGTGCCAGTTTATGACGATGAGCCAACGAGCATTATATCTTATGCATTGGCATCACCAGATTATCTTGTTCAACTGTCTGATGAGTATGAAAAGCCAAGAGAGAGCGGGGAGTCTACAGTTCCATTGCAGTCTATTGATTCAGGGTATTTTCAATCACTTCATTCTTATGATGAAATGGCCTTGGAATTTTATAGAGGTCTTGGGTCCACTGATGATAGCATCTTATCCATGTCTGGATCTCGTAGTTCCTTGACTTTGGATCCAGTCTCATACACAAAGGCTTTGCATGCTAGAGTTTATTTTGCTGATGATGGGCCGCTTGGTAAGGTGAAATATGCTGTGACTTGTTACTATGCAAAGCGGTTTGAAGCCTTAAGGAGGTTATGTTGCCCATCTGAGATGGATTTCATAAGGTCTCTCAGTCGTTGCAAGAAGTGGGGAGCTCAAGGTGGCAAGAGCAATGTCTTCTTTGCAAAAACCTTGGATGACCGGTTTATTATCAAACAGGTTACAAAGACCGAATTGGAATCATTCATAAAGTTTGCTCCTGAATATTTCAAGTATCTATCTGAATCAATTGGTACAGGAAGCCCAACATGCCTGGCAAAGATTCTTGGTATTTATCAGGTATTTTTTGAGGGCCTGAAATGCTAATTACACCAAATTAACCTATTGAATCAGATTTACCGGACTATGTTAAGTTCGATTGTCCGAGTTGAAAATCTGGTAATTTCTCGACTGTGAATATCTTTTAAGTTGGTGTGGACTTGTTAAGTAGAGTAAAGCAATGCATTGCAGGTTTCTAGGGTCTAAAGAGGATTGCTAAGAACTTTTAAAAAAATGCGAATTGCTAAGGGAACTCCATCCCTCGGAAACTATGGATGGACAGCATGTGCAGCATGTATGTCAAAACAATGTTTAATGCTAATTGTTCAGAAAAATATTAATGTAAGAGTAAATAGAAATAGCGGAGGATGAAAAAATGGACAAACTTAAGTAGAACTTGGTATGGAGCATAATATGATGAAATGTTGGTAAAGGAACATAATATGATTAAATGTTGAAAAACCTTGCTGATTGTTGACAGGATATGATTGTGAAGAAAGCTAATGATTATTCTCTTCTTCATAGTGTCATTTTTTTCACTACAATAGTGATAGAAACAGTTAGATTCTTTGTAACATGAATGAGGTCTTTGGTGGGATATTAGTGTGGTTGAAACATGGGATTTGATTTTCAGTTTGAGATACAGAAATAGTTAGGCAAATGGGAAAGAGTGCAGATAGGAATTGAGGTCACCGAGAGTGTTCTTCTCATTTTGTGCTTGTTGGGTGCTACGCATAGAGGGACTGATTGGAGAGGCCCGAGATGTGTTTCAATTGGGACGACAGTCTTGGTAACATGTGGATGTGGATGTGGTCATGCTTGTAAAATTGCCAATAAGAATTGGGAATTAATATGAGGACAGGATTAGCCCAGTGGTAGTGCCCCCCCTCTCTCCTTTCGACTCGCCCTCCCCCTCCCCTCCTGGGGGCTTTGGCCCTCTAATGTACCCGAAAAAAAAGACTAATACATGAACACGGGGACTTCAATACACACACACACTACATATAATCTGTGCACGCGAAGATGCATCCCTGCTTTCTATTTTGTATTGGCAGTTTTGATGTATGTGAAGAAATATTACTATTGTGCACAGTTACTTTTACAGATAAAAATGTAGCATTATCCATGTTTATTAGTAAGTCAAACAATTCATGCTGTGGAAAATATTAATTAGTTCCGAGTTTGAGAAGTAAAATAACACGAATATTTCCTTGGTGATCATGCATCCACTAAATGGCCCAAAACTAGGTCATTCCATAGGTGCACCACGGCATCTACATTTTTACCACTGCCTGCTGGATGCCACCATCACTATTGCACCTACATTATTCATTATACAAAACATGTTGCATTTCTCTTCAATCTGACAGTCACTAATTATTAATGAATCAACTAACTTTAAATTGAATTAAGCTGGCAATATCTCTCATTCTAAATGTGAGGCTCCTATAACAATTTAAATGGAATCTCACTTGCAATGGTTGAACTAGTTTACGTCCTGTCTATTTGATCACACACATATCTATGCTCTTAACTCTTGGGGATGTTTAAGTTGGTTCTCAATATTTTGAGTCTTTGTCAGTGTTTCAAATAACAAAACAATTTTTAAAAAAATTGAAACTAACAATGATAACGGGGGCTTCTGCAAAAATGTGATATCACCTATATCTTGGATTTTAGGCATTTGGTTTCACAACAACCATTATTTTCAATACTTTAGTGGACTAATATTGTTGCTATATCATTCATTATCTTCTGATATTTCAGCCATTATATCTGATGTTGGATTTAGTTTACGATTATTAATAAAATTAATTTTTTGTAAGTTAATAGGATTTTTAAGCTAAGATTAGCATTGGAATTTAAAACTTTAATTATGTTACAAAAATGGTTCAAATAAGTTGACTAGAATGCTCGGTGATATTTGTATAATACTGCTGTTATTTTTGTGTTAGATTGGCAAAACAGTGAACAACATTTTTCATACAAGGACGATTGATATATGGGACAATACGTCCAATTTTATAATTCTTTTTTTCTGCTATACCTTTAGATGATATATTCAGATAACATTTTTCTTTGCCATGATGTCACCCTTATGTCACGATATCTCAATGAAATCTAAACCAAAAGCAACATATTTCCTGTATATATACCAAGACTTATAAGCACATTTGCATCAGTTATGCTTGCAGGTTGATAATGTGTGAAAACTTATTGTGGACCTTTTATTCTTTCTACTTGTCAAAATGTATAGGTCACTGTCTAGCTTACTATACCTTCTGAAAACTTCATCATTTTGTTGGCTTTTAGGTTACCACAAAGCATCTGAAGGGAGGGAAGGAATCCAAAATGGATGTGCTGGTTATGGAGAATCTTCTGTTTGGAAGGAATTTGACGCGGCTTTATGATCTCAAAGGATCTTCCCGGTCACGATATAATCCAGATTCCAGTGGAAGTAACAAAGTTCTGCTGGATCAGAACTTGATTGAAGCAATGCCAACTTCTCCAATATTTGTCGGAAACAAGGCAAAGAGGTTGTTGGAACGAGCTGTTTGGAATGATACTTCTTTTCTTGCAGTAAGTTTTCGAGCTTCTGCTGATATTTTCATGAATTTAGTTACTGATGGTTGTGTGGATTTGTGCATATACCCTCAGTAATTAATAATTATAGGCATTTGGTACTCTCTACTCCGGGTAAAGATCCGCCTTATTTTGATTTGTACATATAGGACAAATTCTCCCCTTACCACTTCTTTTTGCTATGACTTCTTTTTTCTAATTCATTTCACACGGCTTCTGCCAAATATTTGATGTATTCATCCACATTAGTCGATTGATTAACGGGTTGAGATTGCTTCTCTTTATAAAAATAGGAATTGAATCATTTATGATACAAGTAGTAATCATACATATTACTAACTGGATGGGTGGTGGTTTCTAACCTACGAGGTATTCACTTATTCTTCTATGCAACCTGCATTACAGTCAACTATGAAAACATATATCTATATATATAGACGAACCTGCATTACACTCAATAAGGTCAATTTTGGCAAGAGCTTTCCGTTGTGGGTTATCTGTCGATTACTTTCTGTGTTATCTGTTAATTACTTTCTTTCTCTGGCCCCAAAACAGAACATCCCCTACATTTCCCAGCCTCAAGTTGTCAACTGGTAGACTGCTCCAAGAGTCAAAAACTCTGCTTATTTCTCATTTTAATACCTCAATTTCCATATGGATGCAGTCAATTGATGTGATGGATTATTCATTACTGGTTGGAGTGGATGAAGAGAAGCATGAGCTAGTTCTTGGGATCATTGATTTTATGAGACAGTATACATGGGACAAGCACCTTGAAACTTGGGTGAAGGCTTCAGGCATCCTTGGTGGACCAAAGAATGAAGCTCCTACGGTAATTTCCCCCAAGCAATACAAGAAAAGGTTCAGGAAAGCCATGACAACATATTTTCTGATGGTCCCAGATCAGTGGTCTCCTCCAACTATCATTCCAAGTAAGTCCCACACTGATCTTTGTGAAGAGAACACTCAAGGTGGGACATCACTGGAGTGATACTGTAAATCAGTGTGCCTGTATATTTTCAAATGTAAGTTTGGGGAATGTTCCTCCTACATCAGTTTTCCCTCATTCAGATATTTTCTTTTTTCTTATTGCAATTCTTTTGGATAGTAGTTCCATTTTGTACATTTCTTGTTAAAATGACAATTAATGATTAATTGTTCAGAAGATGCCAAACAAGGCTATTGAAGCCATTAAAATTTCTCGTGGTATAATATTAGAAAACCTCCGCAAGAAATTTTTGTACATAATCTTTCTTTTATTTAGCATTTGTATATGAATTACAATGGTGTCAATGTATTTTCTGATATTTTTTGGCATATTATTTTTTAATATAGCTTCGCTTTGCTTTTGATTGAGCTCTCGTATGCTTCTCGATGAGTTCGATGCTAGATGGATTTTCACTGTTCAAATAATTTAGAATTAAAGGCTTATCAATTTCTTGTTTATGTTACACAGTTGGCAATATTTTAGTGAATCTGTGGGTTCCATGGTTAAATTGAATATCACATATGTGAGACACTGAATTACAATATTAGGCATGTTAGCCAGCTGGTATATATTGTCAAAATTAACTTGGCTCGCTCCTTGGCAACCATCTTTTCTGGTACTTAAATGACTTCATGCATATAGTTGGTGTTAATATTAGGTGAACAATTGTGGCCCCTGGCAGGACTCAAACCCTTTTTGTTGGTATTGATAGGAACTGCATACATGTGTTAGGTGATAGTTGAATGCCACTGGCGTTTAACCGGACAGTTGAACAACTTGGCTTTGAAAAATATGGCACTTAAAGTTGTAAAGCTGGTCGTCTCAGCATGACGAAACATAATCCATGTAGCTTACCCCAAGTAATTGGGAAAAAGGCTTAGGTGAGTTGAGTTTGTATCGATAATACAGCTATTGCATTCTTTTATCATTTGTTAATTTGTTATTATACCGTAAATCTGTATATGCATATTTTATGAAATGCGCAATTGAATAGTTCATTTAGATGCAAAGTTTCGGGAAGGGATTGACTGTTGAAGGGCATTGGGAGAGAGAGACTGAAAATAGAGCTAACCTTGATATTGTTATTTCTTGAAGATAAAGGTTAGATGATGTCCCAAATGCTATACTTTGCGTGTGTTTGCCTGATATGACTTGGGAGTCAACAGTGCCATTGTTCCCTTATTGAGCTTGTAGACAGGATTAAATGGCCTTAATTGAGTCTCCATTTTTATCCCCTTAGGTAAGAATAGGATTAATTTCTGTAAAAGATTTTGTCAGAGTACTACTTGAATATTAATGGACAGAATCAAGCTATTAGTAAGATAGAAAAAGAAAGGTTCCTTTATAACAAGGCCAGATGAAATGTTCTGTTTTTCTTACTTTGTATACCATTGAAGAAAATGCCTTGTGCTTTTACATATTATATAGTGCACATAGGCCCAGATACCTTCATGCATATGATAGACTAGAGTTAGCAGATATTAGCATAAGGTTTTGAACCCATTCCTGTTGAAATCTTTTTGCCCAGCATCAGCTTTTCCGCAGCGCAGTTAAAGGTCACCTCCTTTGCGAATTTGAAGCCAGTTTTTCTGAAGAAGATCAACGATCTCAGCATCTCTGTACTCGCTACATTTTGCAAAACCGCTAGTTAGACAGGTTACCATAATTTGAATTGGGGTCTGAGTATGCTATGTTACTCTCTCTCTCTTCAAAGTTCAGACTATACACATACATATATATATATATATATATGGAGATACCTCGGATGATAACTTCTTGTTGAAAGCTGTGGGTGAAGACGGGGGCCCTCGTCGTACCCCTCACATGTTATCTCTCCACTGTCATCTCTGTAACAAACGATGCCTTTGGATTGATCCTCGAAAATCTATTAGAAGCCAACTTCACTTTAGAAAACAATTATTAATACATTTACATGATTAGGTAGCTGATCCAGTTTGGAAAGTTTGAACTATTGGGTTATGCTGTGATTTTCAGATTGAAAGAAAAGAAACAGAACAGAATTATAGGATTGTATGGATGTTAAAGACAAGAAAAATGTTTGGAAACAAACCTTGTTCCTGGAGAAGGATCTGCTCAGAAGTTGAGGTGTTTTCTTGACTGAAATTTGACTCTGCATGACCATCAACACCTTGTTAACAGACCTTTTGAAATTGATTTGCACAGATTTTTGGATCATGAGAGGAGGTGAAAGAGAGCATATTTCTGCCATTGATGCAGTAGTGGAAAGAACAAAGGATGAACAACGGTGGGTTTTTACTCTATAGGCACATTAGGAATACAGAGTAGTATAAGCTTTTTGTCTTTTAAGTTAGAACATGGGTAATGTCTTGTCATGGTGCATTATTTAGGAAAAAAATATGGCTGGGTGGGCCCATTTAGCTTATCTTCTAACTGTTGATGCTGGTGAAACCCTTAATCATCTAGTCGGTTGATGGGATGACTTTTTCTTTTGATTATTATATCTTTGGGGTGTATATTATATGGTATTTAGCCTATTAGCATCTCTTTCTTCCTCTCCTATCCTTCCCTTCTGCATAGCTCATAATTAACTGCTTAAATATTATTTTTTTCCAAAGTATTATTTTGTAATGCTCTTAAGCATTGGCTAATCATTCCTATAAGAAAGATAGCATAATTCAAAGACCTATTCTTGCCTTGACTATTTTGTTTTCTTTCGCATTAGTGGCCAAAACGTAAGCAAACAAAAATTTTTTTAGTATGAATTATGCAGCCATTATATACCAACCTAGCATCTTTCCTATAGGTGGCAGCCTCTGCATGGTACAAGCCTATTTCTTAAATTTTTCCTTCTCTTTTTTTATTTATTTATTATTTTTGAATCCGTATCAACTTTAAATATTGTTAGCCTTTCCTTTTCGAAGGTTCAACTCTCCCTGTGTAAGATTCGACTTTGGCCAATCTAAAAATTGATCAGACTTCGAGCAAAGCACAACGAAAAGAGCTCTTTGATAGTTCCAAACTATAATTAACGAGCCTTCAACTCCCTTATATATCACGACAATAACTAGAATATCAAACCCAGTATATATATATATACACACACACACACACACACACATATATATATGTAAGTGTGCATATAAATTTTCATGTAAAGGACAAGTGTTATTAGGGATCTCTCCCTTTCTTGGCTATAATGTGGAACAAGATATGCAATAATTTTGCAACTGATCAAATCAATCAAGCACCTATGCTGTCCCAAGTCTTTTGATATGATCATCGCATAGCCAAGCATTTAAAAAATTTACAGAGGAATATAATAACAATAAAGAACTTGGCAAATGCAAAGTGTCTTGTATGTATCCCACATCACATATGGTGAGTGTTTAGCTGTGTGTGGTGGGTATTACTTGCGGCAAAATTAACTTAATCAGTAATGGAAGTGAAAGGGACAAATAAGAAATTATAGATACTAGAATTTGAGCATTCAACTTATGGCTTTTCATGCAAACAGAAAGTCAATATAATTAACCTGTCAAATACCTACAACTAATCTAAGAAGTGGAAAGAGAAAGCAACGTTAAAGAAGCTCTACAGTTGCATGTGCTTGAGCATCCGTTAGCACTTTCATATGCATTTTAACTCCAATTCTAGGAACTGATCTAAAAACGGTAGCTTCTTGGAATCATTGTCGTAGTACTCTGAAAGCACCTGTAGCTAGGACGTGGATCATATGGAAAAAGGTTCAGAGGACTAGGCAAAAGCCATTAATTCAAAGAAGAAAATAGAAATGCTAGTGAAAGGTTCGTTCACATGGAATTTGCACCCATCCAGAGCAAAGCTAGCAAGCTCTTTAATAATTCAGGACCTAGCTAGCTAACTACCATAAGTGTACCAGCCAAGCCTCCAAGTAGCTAGAGCTGCAGGTTTTAAACTGACAGATTCCAAGTCCAAATGTCTTCTTAACATGGGCAAGAAATTAATGGGATTGGTTGGGCTAGCTAACTATTTTCTATCTGCAAACTTAAAACTCTCATATGTTCAATTGTAGAAGTCCTTCAATTTACAAACATTAACTTCTCACGAAGCTTTAATTAAGTACAGTTCTAATTTCGTGTTGAGCTGAGACCTCTTTGAATATTCACAGCCCCCTCAATTATTTAGCTTCATTTCTTAAAATTTACACAGAGAGAGAGAGAGAGTGAGAGAGAGCTTTTGCAAACAGTTTAACAAGGTTATGTTAAGTTGAGCATATGCACTGAAGATATTGTGCAGATGGGATGTGGGAATGACAATAAATCAGTAATGCTATGCTGTCATATATCCATTACCTGGAGAAGAATGAAATGACCCTGTAAGGTTGACCCTACACCATTGTTAGGACACTCAAAAGGGTTAGCTTAAGATCATCACCATTTTGCCAACACGCAGCATATGCCCTGATTAATTTTACAAAGATATTGGTAAAACTACCGTTGTGCAGCATGGTAGCAAGAAGACAGTTTAAAAGCATTGTCAGAGGCCCGTGAAGTGTCTGTAATTTTTATATATACATATATAAGTATACATGTATGTATACGCATTAAAAGAGGGGATCAAAGCCAACAAGAAGCCTCCCCAAGCGATTCAAAATAAACAAATAATTGATTGATAATTTTATCTATATTTCTCTTTCCCACACGCACTGTCCTGAGTCTCATGACTCTTGAGTGCTTTTGTCACCTTCCCATTCCCAAAGCTTCCTCTTCTTTTTCTGAAGGGTCATTCGTATCTTTCCTCGTCCAGGAGGACTATATTATTGTAGTTTCACTTTTTGAGGCAGAGTTGTGAGTTTATTCCACAATGTGAGTAATTGTTGGAACAGGATTTTAAACCATGGTTAATTTCATACTTGAAACTCAAATGAACTCAGCTAGAAGGGCTGGTTAAGAGTTGTTATTTGGATTTAAATTACATTCTCAAGCGTTGCGTAAACTTTTGATGTAAAATTCAACATAGATCAACCCGAGTTGTATAATTTCAATCTCTCCTTCATCTCTTAACGACTCCAAGAGGGTTCCCATTTGTTCACAAATGCCAGAATCAGCTAGTGGTCAACCTTACAATTAATTATTGACCCCACTGCAATGCCCTCCAGCTCCATAGGGTCATGCACGGATTGGCTCTGATACGAAAAGTAACAATTCCAAAAACTCGCTCTAAAAGGCTAGTCAAGGGTTTTATATGGATTCATTACTCCTACATATGTAATCAAAATTATATATAAATTTTACTCAACACACACCACCGTAGGTAGGGTGGTTACCACTCGTCAATGCTTCGTTCCCGAGTTCAGCAATACTACATTACTGTTCAACTGCCTACCCCAGTCATTTTTCTCAAGACAGGATGCTTAAAAATGAAAATGATTCATATAGGCAAAATCACCAACCAAACTAAATAGAAAAGATTCCGCCAGAGTTTCCTTTGAAGTGTACGTAGGCCCGAATCAGTAACCCCTCCCAAGCTCACAGCTATGGATCTCACAAACCCCAACTACTTTGAAGCTCGATCATTTTTAGCAACTCATGGGGTGAGAATGTATTCCACATTTGTTTTCTTGTGTTCAGTTTCTTTTGTCTTGTTTTCATGTCCCAGTGGCATTTGCTTGTGCTGTAATTTTTGGGTTTCAGGAGCCACCGTTGGAGGGCAACACTAGCTTCTACGAGAAAAATATGGAGAACCCATTTGCAGATGCCTTCCCTGACCCACTCTGCAAGCTCAATCTCAAGGAGACCTCTGAGTTTGTAAAGACATTTCCAATGGCAAACCACAGCGCAGACAGCAGAGGTAATCTTGATGTTTCAGCTCAGAGGAGGACAGAGGGAGTGAGTTCAGTCACAAAGAGGAGTGTAGAAGCTCCTTCCACACCTGGCAGACCCAATTTCAGCTTCAGTGCTGGGAATCTTTTAAGGAAAAGCTTTCCTTCAAAGTGGGATGATGCAGAAAAGTGGCTCAATAGTAGCAACTCTTGCCATGACTCCCCTTCTCATCATCATGACTTAAAGCCATCAGAATCCTCTAGAGTTCCCAAACAATGTGATGGTTTTAGGCCACAAACTGAAGTTTTTGCAGAGAAATCAAGGGTTACAGAAGAAAAGGTCTCAAAGGCAGTTTCAAGCATTCACGGGCCAGTACCTTTGGAGCATCATGTCCCAGTCAGAGCTTTCAATGGGGTCTTAACTTCGGCAGATATACTTCTAAAAGGTAGGAAACCATTCTTCAACATCAATCCATTGGCTTCAATACACAACATTTTTTTGTGGTCTGCCACTAAAATTACTGTGCCCCTTCTCTTTTCTGTTCCAACTTTGGTTCATTTGTTTCTCGTTTGGTGAACATTCCTAGTTGGGCATTTTCACTGCAAATTAATTAGGGAGTTGGTTTTCAATTTTTCAGTAATTTCTCGCTCTATCACTATGTCGCATTACCGATTTCATGCTTCTGGAAATAGAATGAGAAAGATTATGCATAAGATCATCATCATTTTGATAAGAAGCCAAATGCCATAGCTCATTGGAAGTGGATTCATAATCTGTTTTCTTGAATCAAATTCTCTGTTGGATTTTGTTACTGCAGATAAGTTCACAAATGAGGTAGAGCCCATTTTCCCCAAATATAGATGCTCGAGGCCAATGAAAGAAGGGTATTTATTTGAAAACTTGGAGGACAAATCCATGAAAGATGCAGCGACGGAGGTGGTTCATGGGGTTGAACACAGAGATGTCGGGACTGAGATGACTCCGCTTGGCAGTTCCACAGTTTCAAGATGCCACACACCATTCAAGAGCTCGTCCCCGGCGCGACACAACACCCCTGCTAATAGGTCAGGCCCATTGGCCTTGGCGAACTCCAATGGCACCAACACCACCATTGACATTACCAAGTTGCAAGAATGCCATTTAGCTAAGCTACATACTGGGACACAATTTGATTCCATCGTTTCGACTTGGAGCTCAAGGGAAGAGGAGGAAGAGGACATATCAAAGAGCCTGAGGCACTTCGAGATTGGCAATGAGTGCAGGATCAGTGTCTCAGAGTCCAGAGCTTTTACATGGGAAGAAGAGGAAAAGAACAAGCGTTGCCTCAGGTAAATAAATGGGTGTTGGGTTGCTGCATTCTCTTTCTTTCTACCTTTTGCTTGGTACCCATTGTGATCAGAATTACAGGTACCAGAGAGAAGAAGCAAAAATTCAAGCTTGGTTGAACCTCGAAAGTGCTAAAGCAGAAGCTCAGTCAAGAAAGCTTGAGGTACTCTCTCTACTCCTTTTTTGCTTTCTGGCTTCCATTAGTTTTACTAGCGTACACATTGATAATTAACATTTCTTTGTGCCAAAAATGTATGCATAACAAGCATGAAAACATGGATAGCTGCATTTGCCTCCAAATGTGTTCCATTGGCATTTCATTTATGGATAATAATGCTATACACTTAGAAAATTTATAAAAAATTAAGTATAAAAATTTATCAAAAATTTGGTATAAAATAACGTGTTTAAGTGAAACCCTTTTACTTTTATAACAAAACACATATCGTTGTAGTTACGAACAATATGTATGAATTCATTTATGGATAATAATGCTATACATCGAGAAAATTTATCAAAATTTAGGTATAAAAATTTATCAAAATTTAGGTATAAATATTTATCAAAAATTAGGTATAAAATATCGTGTTTAAGTGAAACCCTTTTACTTTTATAACAAAACACATATCGTTCTGGTTAAGAATGCCTTATTCGGTGGTACGGGCTCAAACTTTCTTCTTAATTATCAACGCTAACGCTTTGTACAATGCAAATGCATGCGTAGGGCACATGTTAAGAGCCTTCCTTTGTTTATAAGGTCTTTGCTGAACATATGCGGCATTGGGAAGTAAAAGCAATCTCAGTTTGCTCGAGTATACGTACTACAAAGTGGCTGAATTTTGTTGACTAAAGACTATAGTTGGAAGGCTTTGTCGGTAGTATTGTTGGTTTTGATCCTCCTCGAGCCACTCGCTGCTCACAAACACTCTTGCCCTTTTATTTTCTTTTGTGGTCCAACCTCTGTTTGAGTGTCTTCCTCCACCCAATGTACATTTTTCTAGTACGCTTTCACACTAGAAAGAAGTAGGCAAGAGATATAAGTCATCCGACAAATATTGTCATTATCCCATGTAAGCGTCCTGCATTGGCAAAGTTATAGGAAAATTTGGGGGATCGATCTGTCATGCTTAAAATTTGAATGTGGAATCCCTAGTGGATAAACCAATGATTTATTGATACATTAACGGGTGACTTAGCTTGTACCCCACTCTAAAGTGTGTTAAAAAATTTATTAATACGAATTGGTAACAAGAATTAACTCCTCTAGCTATTAGCACATCAATAAGTTTTTATCTTTTATGGGTGTTTTCAAGTGGAATTCCTGGTTATGTGGAGAGTGTGATGGCTGCATGGAGTGATTTTTCAGGTGAAAATCCAGAGGATGAGATCAGATTTGGAAGAGAAGTTGATGAAGAGGATGGCTATTGTTCATAGAAAAGCTGAGGAATGGAGAGCCGCAGCCCAGCTACAACACTCTGAGCAAATTCAGAGGGCGACCAAAGAAGCACAGATGAAGATGGTGAACCGACAGAAGTCACATTTCTCTTGCCACGACCGCCGCAGTTCTTGTGGTTGCTTCCCTTGTAATAACCAATGTCATTTTTAAACAATAGTTCAAGAGCCTACTGGACATGAGATCCGTGAAGCCATTTTGATAGCAATTGGGATTAACTCTTTTTTTTTTTTTTTTGGATCAATAAATAAATTTAATAGACCAAAGAATGTCTAAAGCTGTGGGAGTATTTGTGAGCAACAAAGGTCAAGGCCAAGCAAACGAACCATAGGTACAACTCAAAGAGAAATAGAAGCTAAAAAGGCCAATATGGCCATTACATATGACCACAACACAAAAAGCCAACTATTAAAGCAGACTAAACCAAAACTAAATTAGTAACAAGAATACAGTCCCGTTATAGTTCTCTAAAATTCAGAAAAGAAGTATGAATAACCCTGTATAGTTGTATCTTAATATTGCGAATGATGACCGAGGGATGGGTAACTCTGGTAAATAGTGACAGAAAACCCAATCTTCTATACAATGGCCTGTAGACCGGTGCCTCTAGCTTCTTTGATAATCCACTTAGCAGCCGCTTTAATAATTGATAATGCCTGAGACAGGCCCAACCAGTTTTTAACAGTTACCCAAATTTACTTTACCACCGGACACCAAAAATATAAATGATTCAAAGACTCAACTGGAGCACAACAAAGCATACACGAAGTACATTCAATCAATCTCGCGGCTCAACTTTTCCCGAGTAAGCAATCAACTTTTCCCGAGTAAGCAAACTGTTTTTAAGGTTGGGATTAACTCTTGTTAAGCTGGCGGATGGCTAAACAAAGAGAGGGAAGTTATAGGATAAAATCTGGATTAATTGGGTGCCTCAAGTTCATATCAAAATATCCACAGTGAGTTCGATTTTCACCAAAACGATGCGTGTCACATCTAGAAATCCAATGAAAGGAATCCTAACAATAAAATTAGAAGTTTGTACGCTACGCACTTGCCATTTAAGAGGAATGGCAGATGTAAATATGACCAACCACACATTTGCCATTTAAGAGGCATAAGCGACAGATGGATGACATGAATAATGGAAGGAAGATGTAAATATGACGTAAATGTGATGTCATAGTTAACAAATCTGAAACTCTGAAGAGAAACGAACTGTTCATAGCTAATAAAGAACATGACTGTAGATGAATAACGTATAAGAGAAGGGGTCTAATCTAAATGTGGAAAAATAATTGGCATATATATTAACTTTAAGGACTCGTTTGTTATAGTTTTTTTGTCAAGTTTTTTTTAAACTTACAAATAAAAAAGTCAATTTTTTTTAACTTTTTTACTTTTCTAACTTTACTTAAACTAGAGATAAACAAAAAAGCAAAAACAGAAAAGTAAAAAAGTCAATTTTTTTTTACTTTTCTACTTATAAACTTAAAAAAAAGTTAGCTGGAAAGCCGGTTCCAAACGGCCTAAGAATTTCATAATCGTCAGGAAGGAAAATCCAAAAATGTCTAGTTTTTGAGTGTTGTCTATCATAAAAAAAAAAAAAAAAAAAAAAAAAAAAAAACGGCCTAATGAAGCTTTTAGAAAATATATGTATATATATATATATATGTATACGTGTAGGGGTCTTCCAAAGGTATGGAAATAAACTTCTCATCAAGACATGTTTCCACATGGACGAGTTCCTAGCACTCGGAGACCATAGGTTTGTATATAACACTTAATAAACAAAGCTGCTGCAATCAATGACTACGTGTAACATGGCAATCAAAACCATCCTCCTGTTAAGAAATCTTCAGCAATAGATTATAGATATTTTCATTAAATTGTTTTTTTTCTTCAAGTTTTGCCAGGTGAAAGATGTTTGATCGATGTTTCATCCGATATATGCTCTCATACTTCGTAAAGCTTCTTCCAGATTCAAGAACTACCCATCGGAGGTCGACACATGGCCAAACAAGCTAGGCCAAAGAAGAGGTGCTGTCAAAAAACAAAGAAAGAGTTTTTAACAGAGGACACAGCCAGACAAAACATTTTCCGTACGCAGAAGTTAAAAGCTTACAAGAGTTGCAGTGTGTTGGGTGCAATGGATGGATGGAGGTGAGGATCTATGAAGCTGGCCCCCCTGCCTTTCTTTCTTCCACTGTTGTGCATGAGCTCTCTCTTTCTCTCTCTCTCTCTCTCTCTCTCTCTCTCTCTCTCTAAAGCTGCACTTAATGTCAGTCATAGAATCTTAATAAAGATATATATATATATATATATAGTCAAGCTTTTCACAGTACAGTTGAGTGTCCCATGCATACACACATATTGTGCATAGATCACTCCTGTAGTTCTGTGTGTGTTCTTGGATTTGTTTGAACTTTGAGCAGAGTAAAATTAGCTAGAGTTGGCTACCAATTATGCTTCCCCCAGAAGCCCAGCCAGAGATTGATGAAGTCTTTCAAATCTTTTCATTTAGATGCAAATTTTTTTTTATATTTATTATAGGGTTTTAGTTTCGCTTTTAAGTTGTTTGGATATGGCGTTCGCTAAAGGAAAATGGACAACTTCTTAGAAGCGACTTTCAAATTAAAAACTTAATTACCTGTTCTTTTGTTTTGGTCATAATGTACATCAATTAACCATTAAACTATATATATATATATATTTTTTTTTTTTTTGTGTCCGTTTACTATATGCTTTTACAATAATAGTTTAAAAGGAAAAAAAACTTCTGAATAAAAGGCTTCAGCTTTTAGCATGGAAAAGCTTTTTCAAATGGAAAAATTTATTTTGTATTTTAAAAAAATTGGAAGATAACTCAAAATCTTGATTGAATTTCGCAAGAGAATTAAGATATCGAGACAATTGCAGCTAAATCTACATTCCACCTAGTTGAGGGGGAAAAAAAAAAAAAAAAAAAAGTCAACTGAAGGTGGGTTGCCTAATTTTGGGCCTTTGGGCCCAACTAAAGCAACCTGGGCTGGATTGCTTCCTGTCGGCGTATGGATATTAGATGGATTCAAGTTCAGTTATGTTATATAACCGACCCGTATGCCCTTATCTGAATGACCCGAACCGCCGTCTCTACAATCTCGTTACTCCACCGTAGCTGTCTTGCCTCGCAAGAACAACCAAAGTTAAACAGAGGTTCTCCCTTTCTTTTCTCCCAAATCGCAAACCTTCTCTCTCAGCTAAAACAAACATGTGAGTTATATTCTGAATATCGTAATTTTGTTGATATGTTTTTTGTTTTATTCATGCAGTCTTTTCAGTTTACATTTCACAAATCGGAGTAAACTGCTAAAGACTAAGAAACCGTGACAAGTTCATACATTTTTCTCCTCACGAATCATTTTGTGTTTTCGCAGATTCTAGAGTTTTTGATAGAATCGAAGATGTTTCTCACAAGGTCAGTACATTTTGACTACGAATCTAGGGTTTTTTCTGGTTCTTGAGATCGTCGTTGTGTCTATTATATGGCTTGTTATGTTTATTTCTCTGTTAAAATTCATTTTCGGGGATGTGATTGAAGGACTGAATACGATAGAGGTGTCAATACCTTCTCTCCGGAAGGTCGGTTGTTTCAGGTTGAATATGCTATTGAGGCCATTAAGGTAACCCCTCTCTCTCTCTCCATTGCATTGGAAATTAGATCGTCTTTTTGCTAAGTCAGAACACTTGTGGTTTTGTTACTAACTCACTATGAGTACTACAGCTGGGTTCCACCGCAATTGGGTTGAAGACCAAGGAAGGAGTAGTGCTTGCTGTTGAGAAGCGTATCACTTCACCACTCCTGGTCTGCCTGCTTTCCTTTTGTATCCTTCGTTTTGGTTTTTGTCTTTAACATATTATGCTAGACCAATTGCATTTTGTATTCTGCCTATTATTGGTATTGCTTCTTTCATGATGGTTTCTTCTCTGTTAATTTTATCTGACAGAAATGTTGGAAACTCATTATACATAGAATAAAATCTGTCAGGAAAATAGGAAATGAACCTTTATATACTGATTTGCTGTCAACTAGTTTTGTCAATTGTGATGAATCCATGTTCCTGCATTATAAGAGTTGCTTTTGTACTGTGCAAGCTTATTACCTCTACTGAGAGTAGTAACAGGTAGCACTGCCTGCTAAATTTCAGTTAGGTATATGAAAGAGCATATTGTGAGATAATAGGTGTATATAGAATGCCGAAAGCAAGGAGTAGGTTTTACCTAGTGGTAGTGGCACCCCAACTCATGGTTGTGGATGGATTTGACTCAACTCTCCCTCAGGGCTTTGGCCCTCTGATTCGCTAAGGGAAAAAATGCCAAATCCGAGGAAGTGAACTTCCCATGATGGTAAATGCATTTGTTCTCCTTTGTTTTAGTTAATTGTAGAAATGACCATAAAAGTAGTCAACAATAAGGAGAAGACCGTTTGGGACTGGACATATGTCAATTACCTTCAGATCTAGATTACTTGATTAGAATTTCCAAAGGTGAAAATTTAAATACTCAGATATGATGGAGGACAACAAACAAAGGGAATTGAAGTTTTTTGTCAAAGGTACAGGGGATAAGGGGTAGATGGGCAGTCCAGCAAGAGTTGCCACATTTTCTGAAACTCAAATGTGGGGTTCAAGTCATAGTCGGGGTGCTACAATTTCTGAGGATGACTAGGAGATAATTTTTGGTGACTTAGGAGTAGATGGAGAGAGAGTTAGAAATACGCATAGATGGTGAACCGTGGACAGATAAAGAGGCTGAAAAATATAAATTCATTCGTCAAATATTTAAGACATTAGGGGTGCTATGGCAAGAGTTGTCATGTTTTCCATAACTCGGGTTCATGTTTGGCTGTTTAGGATTCAGGTGTAGATCTTACTTATTCCCCTCCCCTTCAAACCACCACCCGAAAGAAAGAAAAAAATTGATAGAACCTTGCAAATGGAACCCCCTAAAAATCTCATGGGGATTGTAGCAGTAGCTATGCTCTCCAAATCCAACCATATTGGGAGGTATTGGGAGGTGCGAGTTTTGGTGGCCAAAGTCCTGCACATGGAATGCTGATTTAATGCAGGCTGTGCTGCTCCAGTATACAAATGATTACTGTTTACTCTAAGAGAGAATTTTGAGTCTCTTGATAGATGTTGTCCCATGCATTAGCCTATACTATCATGTAATCTTTAGAACAAGATTGGGGAGGAAATATGTATAAGCTTTCAAATAACATTAGAAAGTCAAAGAAGCATAAATTTCTTAACTCACTGATTATGACAAATGGGGGATAGGAGACTGACAATAAGCAAAAAAAGGTGATGATAATTTGATGCTTTGATTTGGATGTAGGATGACTTAACCACTTGCGGTAATTTGAAACATAACAAGAAGCTGGTGATGATGATGACTATGATAGCAACAAATACCTGTACTTTAGAAGATTTAGAGTTAAAGGAAAGTTAAATAAAAGCTGAGGGATGGATTATGCTGATATGAACGGGAAAAGGTGAACTCACTTTGGCTTTTCTTGAGCAGGTTTGTATAATGAAAGTTAGGACAACAGAATAACTTGTAAGTAATCCGTCAATAAATATATGATGTCAATTATTATGTTGTCTATGATAGACTGGCATGCTTTGGATGAACTCAAAGGGGAACATATTAGAATCATTTTGTTTGTTCTATGCAAGGGATTTGCTTTCCCTCTTGCAAAAGGACCTGCATTTTCTAGAATTTTTTTTTGCTTTTGCTATTAGTCACCCATGGTTATATGGTGTCAGTACCATTGCATTATAATGTTTAATTAACCATATCAACTGGTGGAGTTTGAAGCTGGGCTTTGTTCTTCTTCTCAAGTGGATGCTTTTGTTTGATAGGGAAATCTAAAATGCTGGAACTTCATATGTTGTTTCCCTTGATGCAGGAGCCCAGCAGTGTGGAGAAAATTATGGAAATTGATGAGCATATTGGATGTGCAATGAGTGGGTTGATTGCTGATGCTCGTACGCTTGTTGAACATGCACGAGTTGAAACTCAAGTAATCTCATCACCGTCGTCATTATTTTTTCTTTTCCAGTAATATAGAATCAATTAATAATTTCAATTTTGTTTTCAACAGAATCATAGGTTCTCATACGGTGAGCCCATGACTGTTGAGTCTACTACACAGGCCCTGTGTGATTTGGCCCTGCGATTTGGTGAAGGGGATGAAGAATCCATGGTTAGCTGGCTATCTTTATGATACTGATAGTCACTTTTCTGGTTCATGATTTTTCAGTCAAAACATTTTCATGTGCCTGGTTTTTGTGTTGCGATTCTTTGTACAATTTTTTTAATGTCTCTTGTCGTAAATTTTCTTTCATTTGTTATAGATCTGGAAGCATTATTGGTTATCTAGGTTTCCTGACAATCGGTTTTTGTGAGGACATTTTTTCAAACCAAGCTGCATTCTGGCATCAGTTATTTGAGAAGTTAGGGTATTGCACCTGCAAATATGATATTAAAAAAAAAAATCTCCCTTTACTTATTGAAGACCAAAAGATAAAATAAAATAAAATAAAAAGGCAATATTCTATTTCCCAATTGGAACTGTAATTTTTGAAAAGGAAGAGTTGGGGTGGATGGATTTTTTCTTGGATGTAATTATTTTTTTTATTTATTTGTCTTTGGTAGTTCTGGTTTTCCTCCCCCATTTCCGCACTGGGTCATCTGGTAGGTGTTATGCATGCAGGATATGATCCTTAAAAATGGAGGTCACAGGGTCAGGCTGAGACTTTGGAGTCTTTGACTCTTTAAGGATGGGTTTTTGATGTTGAGGGAGTAGGCTGGTAGCCCAACAACTTCAGTGTAGTAGAGCTGAGAAGGTTGTTTTTATATCCCAACTGCACAGTTTGTCTTTGGTGTTTGTGCTGTCTTTGATATGAGATCCATGGCTGCTAACGAGCAAAGTCAAGTGTTTGTTGCTTGTGCTTGGCTTTGTAATTATCATTTGACCTCATTGTAGTGTTATGTACTAAAAAGCATGGATACGGAGATGAGCACGGATACGTACACAGATACGGGCACTGGACATGAAAATTTAAAAAAAGTGAAGACACAGATATGGCACAGATACGGCAAAAAATATATTTTCATACATTTTTGTGTAATGTAAATGAATTTTACATCCACAAGTCATCACATAGTGTCCTAAATGTGTCTAATACGTGTCCTAGATTTGTCCAGTACGTATCTTTGTATGTCGCTAAAGTGTCCTAGGTGTGTCCATTGAAAAATAAATAAATAAAAATTCAGAACACACCAATTGCTGTCCCACACGTATACCAACGTGTTTGAGGGGTATGTGTCTGACATGAGTCGGACATAGATTTGGCACTCTAAATGGAGTGTCCGTGCTTCCCAGGTTATATACGTGAAGAAAAGTTTGGCTTGGTTAAGGATATACAGCTTATTAAATCTAGAAGGCTAAGAGTTATTTGGGTCACTTGAACCCTTGGGTAACTAGGAAGGTGCTCTTGATTCCATTGACTTGCTATGAGTAATATGCAGTCATTTTCTGCAAGTATCATGAATTAGGATTTCAGTGGCCTTAGATAAAGAACATAAGACATTGTCTATAGAGTGCCTGTGCATTTGGTTTGTTTATGACTTATTTTTCATCTTTTTTTATTTCAGTCCCCATATGGGGTTCACTCATAAATGTCATTTCTGTGTTCTCTACTTTTGCCTATAAAAAAAAAAGTTTTTTCTAATGTGTGATATTTTTATTTATTTATTTATTATTATTATTTTTTTTGCAGTCTCGACCATTTGGAGTATCTCTTCTCATTGCTGGCCATGATGAGAATGGACCTAGCTTGTAAGTGTTAATTAGTTTTGCAATCTGATGTCTTTAGAATTTTGTTCCCAAGGTAACTTCAGAGTACCTTGTTAAAATAAAACTGATTATGTCAACCCCCCTGCCCCTTTCCCCCCAAATAAAAACCGGAAAAAAAAAAAAAAAGAAGAAGACATGGCACCAAAAAAAAAAAGAAGACATGGCACAGAGACTCAAAAGGAAAAGCTCCAAGTCATTTTGTTTCCAAGGTAATGCTTGCTGCCAGGTCCCAACACACCTGGGGGAGGATAATACTCTAATTCTCTCTACGAGGAGCTGCTTGATGGATTTCAAACCAAACATTCATTTTGCGATTACGACCTAGATTTCCTAAACCCATCCAGCTGCTTAATATCTATGGTGTTATGGCCTCTTGTTTCATTTTGCCATTAGTCAGTGCTATCCACTGTATTATTGCCCTGGTTTCTGACTCTGGACCTGCAGTTTTTGCAATATGTGCTGCTGCTGCTAGGTGCTTACCTCGACAGCTGGAGATTTGTAGGTGCTTACCACCTGCTTAATATCTATGGTTTTATGGCCTCGTGTCATTTTGCCATTAGCCATTGCTATCCCCGGTATTGTTGCCCTGGCTTTTGATTCTGGACCAGCAGCATTTGCAATATGTGCTGCTGCTAGGTGCTTACCTTGATAGCTCTTTTGTGACGAATGAAGTTAAGTTTCACTCAGTGCCTGGGGCAGGGCTGCAAACAATCCTAGTCTAGCTGAGTAGTGTGTTCCTCAAGCTTAGCATGGAAAATAAGCGAGCTTCAAATTGAAGATTGAGCTTGTTGGCTTGATCTCACAAGATAGCTCAAGCAAGCATCCAATTGACCCGAATTTAGTATGCTTCCAAAATCTTCACTCCTTAAAATATCAAGTTGAGCTGAAGCTGAGTTTGGTAAACCAATCACCTTCAAAATGTGATTGTACTTGGCTTATTTGTCGCACAGGCAATCACCTACAAGCATGTAACCATGCTGGTGTTGAGTCAAGCACAAGTTAGCTTGGTTTGTCTTGCAGCCCTTGCTTAGAAACTTACTTCCTGCTTAATGTAATTTCTGTTGCTTTCCCCGGCTGCTCATTAGTTTATTTGACCAGTTAAAATTCAATCATCTCTGCATTTCCTTGGTCCTCATTCCTTTCGTTAGATGCTAATTATTTGTTATTCACAGATACTACACCGATCCATCCGGCACATTCTGGCAATGCAATGCAAAAGCTATTGGATCAGGTTCTGAAGGTGCTGACAGCTCTTTGCAGGAGCAGTATAACAAGGTATGGTGTATAAGCCTTTATTCCTTTGGAAAAACTTGCCTGAGTTCAGTTTGGAGCATGAAATTCTAAACTTGCCTACTTGTTGGTTGCTTATTTTTTGTATTTAACAGGGATTATGCAGTCATGTTATTGCTATAAATAAAAGAAAGAAAACAAAAATTATACAGTCATGCTATCCATGCTAATGGCAAATATTTTCTTGATCGTTTACTTGCTGTTTGTACATTTATGTCTGAAATTTTTCTGCAGACTGCTTTTAGTAGTTGTTTGTAGATTCAATATTGTCGTTTATATGCAGGACATTACACTTAAAGAAGCAGAAACAATAGCTCTTTCCATCCTGAAGCAAGTTATGGAAGAAAAGGTAAGCTACTCTATATTGTGCTTTGCATCTGTGCTATTATTTTTCTTCTGT
Organism: Euryodendron excelsum; assembly: GCA_033060915.1. Taxonomy (NCBI): domain Eukaryota; kingdom Viridiplantae; phylum Streptophyta; class Magnoliopsida; order Ericales; family Pentaphylacaceae; genus Euryodendron; species Euryodendron excelsum. The sequence continues at coordinate 47,358,473 of CM065384.1, forward strand.
TTTGCTATTGTTCCCTATGCCGCTGTGTTAGATATTCTTAAATTACAGCCCCTTAAATAAATTATAGTCAAGTTGTGTTACGTGATCTCAGGTAACTCCCAATAATGTTGACATAGCAAAGGTTGCTCCAACTTACCATCTGTATACCCCTTCTGAGGTGGAGGCTGTAATCAGTCGCCTATGAGAAGAAAATCTCATCAATGTCTTCGAGTCATTGGTTGGGCTTTTGATTACAGTTATGCATACATTTTGGATGACTTTGCTGGGCTTGTACTTTATTTTCTTCTAGTATTCGGTTTTAACCAAGAAATTGTTACTGGTGTGTTACTCATCTATGTACTTGGATTGATGGAATAACTTCTTTCAAGGCAATGAACTGAACACTTCTGTTGGATTTCTGTTAGCTATTCAGCACCATGCTAAATTTCTTCTGTGGGTAATCAAAATGTGCTGTTGTAAACATGCTTGAACCCAATTGTATGGCATGTGATTTAATAGTCTAATCCTCTGGAGTAATTGGTAAAGATTAAAAATATCTTCTTTTTGTTTGAAAATTATTGGAGAACGTAAAAGTAGAAATGCGTGCTGCTTGGTTTGCATATCTGCATTCAGTTAAGGTCAAAAGATGTTTTGCTCTATGTTCTTTTTTCTTTTAAGGGGCCGTTCTTGAAATATTATTGAAACGTAGGAATATATGTGTTTCCGTATCTTGATTCTTCAGCTACTGCTGGAATTTATGTAGTTTGCTAGGCAGTGCAATTAAGGGAGGATATTAGTGCCATTTTGTAGTTGTGTTGGCTTGTGATTAATCGTTGTGCTCCATGTCAGGTAATTATGTTTTCACAATAGACAGTGATAGAAGGTATTCCACGCCTTTCAAGTCCTGAAAATTGGATTGGGCCGTCACATGTAGCTTAGGCAATCCTGTGTGTGATTGGGAGGCGCTTGCTTTATATCCTACAACTTTGGTTCCCCATGACATTTTTGGAAATGCCTATTGACTGCTAATCTCCTATAATAAGAATTTTGTCACTAAGCTTCCTAAAATGTTAGCTACGGGACTTCATATAACCGCCAAGTTGCCTACGGTGTTACCCGAGTCAATTATAACATTTAGGTAAAGGCTATTGCCAAAACAGAGGGTCCTACTGCCAAAGCAAGCAATGGATCACGTGTACCGTACAACTCCATAATGCAACTCTTGGCTTGGCAAAAGATACCTTTGCTTTGGCAATGCCTGTTCCCTAACATTTAAAATGGCCTGTAAGTGTAAGCTATCATTAATCCGGTTCATCGAACAATAAGGTATTGGCATCTTTTCAACAACCCAGTTTAGACTCAAGGTTTCCAACCAAATATAAATCTAAAAAAAGAAATAAAAGAAAATTGAAAATCAACTGTCCTGTGCACTAATCTCTGTAAGCAACATGATATTCAAAGAAATTGAATAATGAAGAAATTAATCATTGCTTATAACAAAATGAGATATCCTTTGTAGCTTGCAAGCTTATTCACTCAATATGAGAAC